>VWYP01020158.1:21936-194218 GCA_013400435.1 Pycnonotus jocosus | reverse complement strand
CTGGGAAAAAAAAATTTTTCCTTTTTTTTTTTTTTTTTTTTTTTTTTTTTTTGTCAAGAAATATCTTTGGAACATTAGGGGCTAGATCAAATTAAGGATTACATCCCAAGATCTATTCTATTTTCCTTCCCTCATCTCAACCAGAACTGTGCTGCAGGGGTGGGACAGGTAAATGCAGAGTGTAAAGACCTGTTGTTACCAAACATTCAGGTGCTAAGGCAGCTTTTAAGAAAATATATTCTTTCAGAGAGAAGCAAAATAACTTTATGTCACAGCATTGACTCAGTTTTTATACTTTTAGATACAATTGTAAACTTTTAGTAGAGTTACTAAAGAAAAATTACGAAAAGAATGTCTTTTAGGATCCAAAATCTTGATCCTAGAATGGGAACTTGTTAACAGGGGTTTTATTAACCTTAGTGACACATAGCTCTGCGTCTCCTTGAGGCCTTAGGCAAGACACAGTAGAAATAATAGCAAAAAGATGAATGAGCCAGAGAGCAGATGATCTGCAACTCAATTGTCATTATAAAGTAAAAAAGTAATGAGATCAATAGGGAAATGTGTTCGAAATTGTAAAGCTCATAAACTTAAAATGATTGGGGAAGATGGAAGGATGGCAAGCCAGATAACCTCCCCATTGTTTAAGAGCTGGATTTCTAGAGGGAATGATGTATTATGGTATATGCTAAACCATGTTGTATCACCCAAGATCTATTAAAATGTCATTCTAGGGTCCAGATTTTATCTTCCCCTATCATTGCTGGTGTTTGTTTTTGTAGAGTCTTGACTTGCTCCTTAATGCCATTACTGAGTAGGGTCCCTTGAGAAACTCCAATCCTCTTATTTTATTTTTATAGTTTTCTCTGATGACTAATTCCTGAAAACATATTTCAACCTTTCAATTTCTAGCACATATCTCATTTCACATGTCATGGGAAGTAAAAAAGTATTGCTTTTTTTGAGGGGGGTCTTATTTCCCCTCCCTCCCACCCTCTACATTTGGCTAAATAATTTCATTTTCAGCTGAGCACAGTTGCAGAAAGGTTTTGGTGTGTTGCCACAGTTTTTTAAGCTTGGTAAGGCTTAGACACCACAGACCAGGCTGACAGCTCTAATGACCACAGCAGGGCTTCACAGTACTTCTCCCAAACAATGAATGATCCAGTATCCCAATATTTCCCAGTATCACCCAATTAGCTTTGTCTGGGGTAGGTTGACAGAAAACTGGAGAAAGTGTGTTCTACTTCAGGTTTTTGATAGTTGATTTGGACCTCATGCTGTGATGAAGTGCTGGATGCTGATATGCATCAAATCAAAGAGCGCAGAGGTAAAGCTGCATGACAGCTTAGAAAAAAAAAAAGTAGGAGAAATAAAAGAGAAATAAGTGATCCTTCATTTCCAAGGACTTCCGTGTCTTATCTTTCCAGAAGATTGCTACAGTTAGCTCAATTATTACTTTCCTGGGATGTCTTGTTTGCTTCCACCAGACGGAAGTAATATAAAATTATGTAAATCAGCTTTCTTGAAGTAAAGAATCATGGACCAGTCAATAATGTTTATGCATTAAGAAAGGGCAGCTCCTCCTGGAAGAAATAACACAGGGAGCCGATCATAAGTAAACATTTCTAAACAGACAAAGGGCTGGTCCCTGCAGCACAATATATTATCATATTTCCACATAATTAGTTTGTTTTCCACTTGAAATCAGAAAACGATTCGACATTGCATTCTGTGCCTCAGGATGGTGCATACAGTACAATTCTCATGTGCAGGTTCATATGTTGAATAATTAGTAAGAATTAATCTGTTGAAATTAAAGTTTGGAATATTATAGAACTCATGAATAGTGCATGGAACCATCAAGTAAATTAAACCAGAAACAGAATTTAGGAAGCCAGACAATAGCAGATGACTGCTGGCAATCTGTTTTTTAATCAGTGCGTTACAAGCCAGAGGGATGAATATTGTTACTGACTTTGGAAAATAGTGCAAAACGTTAGCAGGCACAATAAAGAAGACTTAGGAAGTGAGCAAATTTTTACTATGTTTGTTAAAGAAGGGCACTTCAAAAGAACCTCCTCACTTAAACGTGTATCTGCTCTCCACGATGCTCAGATCAGAAAAGATTGGACGTGCGGAGGGTCTTTTACTTCTGGTCTGCACTGCAAGTGCACTGAGGACTTCCAAGAGCTCCATCCCTGTTTATTTTAAAGTTGTATTTGCCTCTCTGAAGCCAAAAATGTGTAAGTTTCTTTTTAGTTTCTTTAAAATTAGCAATTGATTTGCTGTAATTCTCAGGCAGCATGAGACCAGTGTGGCAATTTCTCATTTTAAGAATTCAGAACAGTTATGCTTTAGTTCAGTTTTATTTTAAATTAATTTAACCATCATAAAGATTTTATTTTTTTGCTTGCTTTACTGTGAAAAAAGCACTGGTCTAAAAAGCACTGGTCTTGCCTTAAAAAAACAAAAATTGAGAGCAGTCAGAAATCCTGTGAGAACTAGGTTGATTCATGCTGAAACGCATATATTCCTTCCCTTGAAGGGAAGAGCTTTAAATCTACTAGCACACTTGACTTTTTCTGTTCTGCATGATCCTGTTAAATTGGAAGAGGTTTCCAGATCTATTTGAAAAATGGCCACTACAGTTAGCTGAAACTTCAATCTTGAAAATGAATGAATGGAGCTGGTCCAGTACATTGGCTCTGGACCAGTCTTTAAAATACAGCAGAACAATGAATAACTGAATTCACAGCCAGCTGGTATCATAGTTGGGCAGTGAAAGTGTCAAAATATTAGTGACTTTTTTACATTTGTCAAAATCATTGCCAATATGGGAAGCATGGGCAGCTTGCAAATGCGAATCTTACACCAAAATAGTTTTAAAATCTTGCCTTAAGAATGTGAGTGCAGCTCCTGGTTTTATCTCACCCATCACAGAAAATACGGAAGAGAATAAAATATCTTTTACTTAGAAGATAAAAGCTATTATTGATTTATCATCAAACATCAACTACTAATGTGGTTGAGTGGTGCTATATGCCCTGAAGGAATAATGGATCAACCAGCATTTCTGTGTCTTATTTTCTGGAGTCTAATAAGTCCATTGTAATAAGTCCAACATTGGATTAATTTCTAGAATTTAGCATGTAAAACCTCCATGAAAAATAAGTATAAAATTTATCTCTGTCTATACATACTCACACAATGTAAAGGAGAAGGAAACAGAGTTTGGCCATGCTTCAGTTCCAGGAGAGAAAAAGAAAAATAAACATATGTTAGTGGTGTCTGACACATCTTTCTGCTCCAATAATTTGAAAAATGTTTGTTTTATTTTTAAAACAAAATTTAGCTGGCATTCACTGGATGCTGCAGTTGAGACAGTTTCACTCTTTTTGGAAAGAATATAAAAGCATCTCCATGACCGAGTTACTCCAGTGCAGCAACACAGAAAGTGCCTATGCTTGTGCACTCAGTTTGTTCTCTTGGAAGATGCTGGGGAATTTTCAGTGCCTACATCGTGGGTGCTTCCTTACCCCCATGGACACAGATCCTTTTGGGTATCAGGACTCCAGAGGGGTTACATCAATTATCCTGTGATAAGGTACACGGCAGCCCAGCACAGCTCAAACCAAGACCCATCTCTCACGGAACACAATGGATTTTCACAGAGAGTTTTGGTGACCTGAATCTGCTGACAGCTTATTGATGATCTTCAAAGGCCTGATGTGCAAAAATGAGTGAACAATCAACTCTTGTGACCAGTTATATTAGGATCTATGGAAGCAATCACAGAGCTAACGAACTTACAAGCTGCAGCACTCCATCAGGAGCAGGTAGATTTGTGGGAGGACAGTGCAAAACTCCAACTGATGCATATTGGACACAAATCAAAACTCAGCTTTTAAAGAACAGGACATACCTCCTCATTTTTTCACTTAAAGAGACTAATTTCAAAATCAAACACGTACATAGCTAGATCTATACTTTATATGGGCAAGTGCACTGCAGTGATTAAGAGAATCGTTTACTGTCTCTGTGCCCAAATTTCTGATCGATTCCTTTTTTTTTTTTTTCTCCTTTGGAATTCATTAGTTAAGTGAATAATCTCTTTATGTTCCTTTATTAGTTATAAACTGAGAACCAGGGACCTGTGCTATTTTCCCCTGCTCCTCTGCAATGTTCTTATTTCAGCAAAGTAAGGTTTGAGCTGGAAAGTTTCCCTGAGAAGATTTTCATTTCTCATCTTGTCTGATGCAAAGTAAAGAGTATGCCAAGTGCCACTGACCTTAACTCTCCTGAATCAAAAATATCTGATGTGATATATAGAAAACTTTGATGTGTAGATATGCTAATCAGCAGAGAAATGTCAAATTTGCATACATTTCAAGTGACCCAACAATATTTACCTTAGAGCTAAGTTTCATATTTTTCTGACAATTGCAGCATTGAACAAGTGACTCATTTAGCATATCTAAGCAGCATTATGTCACAGGGATTTACCTCAGAGTTGTTTGAAAGCATCAAAAAGATGAACATCACTGTCTGAAATTAACAACAAGCCTAATTTGATTTGACAAATGATGTTGATTTAGATAGGGTCACTAGCTATTGAAGATGAGGAGGACAAATAGTGCCTTGAAGCCTTGATAAAACTGAATATTTAAACAGTTCATTATGCAAATTTGCCCTCTACCTGTCAGTAGTGACTAAAGTATAGGGTTAGAGTGCTGCTGAGGCTCAGTGCTAAGGAGATGACTACTCTATGTGTACCTGGATCTGCTTAAAAAAACAACTCCACAGACATTTACAAAGTGGATGTGCATCTGCCCCATCTTCCCCAGGTTTGGCAGTGACAGAACCAACAAAGGCTTGATTCTGAAAACTTTCAGCATCAGTGAGGAAAAACTTCACTTTACCAAAGGATTAGGTAAACATGCACATTTTCCTGTTGCATATTCAAGGACTCATTCTCCAAACCTTTCTCACAAGATGCACTTCCTGGGAGCCTGGTGGAGCTACCTGCATCACCACTGGTGCTGCTCACGTGGGGATGCTGGATGGGAGCCCTGTGGTATAAACAGGTGTTTTTTCACCTCCAAAATCACCAAGTCCAACCCTTGGCCAAATACCACCATGCACTCTAAACCATAGGGACTCATGCATAAGGATCTGGGAACCACAAAGATTTAGGTTGTTTACAGTTATGTGCTACACCTACACATAAACCTCCACCATTGCTCTCATCAGCACTCAGCCAACTGGTATGCATTAGCAGCAGAAAGAGAAAATCCCGCCCAAGATAAGACCTTGGGGTTTGAAAAAATACCTTGGGATATCATTGCCCATTCAAAACAGATGGCTTTAACTTTTTAGGGTCCATTCTAAAAAATCCAAAATATACTTAAATGCACCAATCATATATAGTTCTGGATGAGAACGCACTTTGTACCAAAGGAACAAAATGTGTAGGAACTTGGAGTGGATATGTAAGTGCTCAAGGATAATTAACAATATTCACATGTTCCAAATCTGTAGTATTAATAAATCCTTATTTTGAAAGGAAGTGCTGCAGAGTAATTAATCTATACAGCAGCAACTCCTTAAAGTTTTTTTCTTTCATCTTTTTTCTTTTTTTTTTTAATTGCTATATACAAGCACACAAACTATGGTTCTAGTATTTAGCATACTTCAATTTACCACCACACTGCATGGCCACAGGTCAGCAGCTTTTAAGATACCCCATAATATCTGGGTAATGTTACTGTTTACAATTTAACTTTTTGTAAGACTCTTTCCACCACATTTTTCTCAGAGCTCAGAAAAGCCTGTTGGCACAAGCCAGGCTGAATTCTGATGCAATGCATTTAGAGAACTGTATGAAAATGTCAGTTTAAGTATTGGCAAGTAGATAATATTGGAACAGCAGACAGAAGTTATTTAATTACAGAAGTATGGAAGAGCAAGAACAATACAGAGGGCAGATAGAAGAATGTCTACTCTGATCCCAGGAAAGCCTTGCCTCAGGTGAGCTGTGCTCCCATGGGCCAAGGTGCCTGTGCAGCAGATAAAGGATGAAGGCTTGGACCTGCTCTGCCACACAACCAGAGATCCTGGTGCTGCTGCACAGAGGCCAAGCCAGACATGGCTCAGGAGCAGCCCTGCTCCTGCTCACAGCCCTGTGCATGAGCACAGCACATCCACCAAGGAATGGGATTTCTTAGGGCTGGGGAGCCAAGGAAATGTTTACACCACATGTGGTAGACTTGGGCTAATGTATAGAGCAGCAAGTTGTGTAGACTTCCCAGCTCAGGAGCTCGTTAGCACCCAGGAATGTAAGCCAAAAGCATCATGAACCTTTTGCATTTTATGCTTTTATCATGCAATCTTATTGATTCATTTCCATGTGTTTTGGAGTATTTGTGTTTTCTTTTTCCAGGTTTATCCCATCTCCTTCTTGCTGGTCAGACTAGTTGGGAGATGGCTGTATTTACCATTTCACCGGATCTGAGAAAACATGCCTTGTGAGCAACCTTGATTTGTTTATAAACTACTCCCCTAACTCTGCTGAGCTTGTAAGTTCTTGGCTAATTGCTCTCATGTCCATGAAATGGGAGAAATTCAAGACTGAAATACATGGAAACAATTAGGGCAGGAAAAAAAAAATAAAGGCTTTCCCTGTAAACAGATGTCTATGCCAAGATACCCTACCTAGAGCAACTGGCATGTGGTATGTTTGCAGATGGATCCACAGTAGGATCTAGCCACTTATATTTAGCATGCAGTGTTATTTGTTTTAGCTTGCCAGTGAGCAATAGGCAGGAGTTGGAATGGGAACCCATCATTTTTTCATAGAAGTGCACCAGTACCACCTCAATCACATACCTCAATTCTTAATTATTACAAATGCAGCAGCCATTACAGGAATAGCTGCCTTTTTTTCTTCAAAGTTGTCTTAGAAGAGCATAGGTAAGATGATTTGTAATGTGCTATCTCATTACACAGTTTGAGATGACATTTTGTTTTTTACATGTGGAAAAATAAAAAGCAGTACAGCAAAGTGTTCCAGCCTGTTTAATTCTGTTGGTAATTTCCACTGCATGGATTTACTGTAAACTCTGGTTAGCATGCATGAAGTAATTTAGCAGTCTGAAGGCCAGGAGGGCTCATTTGTGCATCTAGTCAGATCCTCCTCCATAAACTGTGTCACAAAATTTGTCTATCTTCATCCACTATCTGTACTCTGCCTTTTTACTGAACTGAAATGAAAGAAAATCCTTTTGAAGCCTAAAAATTATGAGAATAATCTATTATCCTTTTTCTATATGTACTGTTCAAAGGTCAGAATTAGTTGCTCTACTTTCAATTTTTTCCCCATTCAAATGCATTGATTACAAAATCAGAGTTGTCTTTGGACTGGACATAATGTTAAGCTGATGCAGGACTCCTGAAGCAAAAAGCTATTATTTTTTATGAGACGAAAAATCACTTGAAGGGAATGAGAGCACTGAAATGTCAGACAGCCATGGTCTTTGGGCTTACATCCAAAAGGAATGGCTACATTTCCATGACCCACAAAGCAGGCATAGATTGACCCTTTCTGCCCTAAAATAACCAACAAGTTTACAAGCTGATACCTTGGAGGGGTTCCTTCAGCAAAGTTTTGCTAGTATTTGATCCCTGCCAGTTTACATATGACAACATTAATATTAAGGTTTCTTTCTTATATAAAGGTGTCCTGAGCACTGATGATCATCAAGATATTTTTGTCTTTATGAAATCATAAGTCAATCATACCTTTTCTGGTAAAAGGAGGGGGACTGAAGCAACAATTTTGATGGAAAAACTAAAAGCCTAGTCATTTATGTATATATTTAGATGCAGAGTTCGTTCTCTCTTGTTCTGCTGAACAAGCACCTCTGCAATCTCTGTATGAAAATGAAAAGGCTGCTTTAAAACATCTCAATATTTCTGAGTTATTGCAAATGCCACAATCCAGAAATCAATAATTGAACCAACTTCAAGGAGTGCTGATTTTGCTAAGAACCCAATTCTCTTTTTTTCAAGCATTGTTATTCAAATATCATTAATTTAATGACTCAAAGTGACTGTATGGGTTTTTTTTTGTAAATCACAATATCCTGAAAGCAGATTGAGTGTTTTTGACTCCTCTTTTGCCACAGGACTGATTCTTCAAGTTCTGCTAAATACACCCAGTGTTCTCTAGTGTTCGTTCTACCTTGGAAGCTGTTTCTGAGACATTTCAGGGTGCCTTATGCTGCAGCTGCTCTAATACTTGATGTTATACCTCCAAGCATAGGCAGGATAGGTAAGCAACCACTTATTCAGATTTTAATAACACCAGAAAAATGTGGTCAGTCACCATTTCTGGAGCTCTCCAGAAAATTAAGTTTTTCTGTATAGAAATGCCAGTAATGGTAGCTCATTTGAGTATTTTGTAAGGGATAAAGATCAAAATATATTATCACACTCTGGCTTTACAGCCTTCTTGCTTTGTGAAGGTTTAAAGATCTACAATGGCTCATGGATAAATACGGGTAAATAAATAGGTTTTCTCATTAGACATTGTTTCTTCTTACTGGAGGAAATTGAAATCAAACATAATTCTTAAATTAAAAAAAAAATAAAGAAAGGATGTCTCAATTGTGAAAAGAACAAGCAACTGACAAATACCAGGAGGATGAACAGCAAGCAGTGGTCTTCAGAATATTCCTGGAATGAATATCATTCTGGTGACTGGATTGCTGCCAAGACTTTTTATTCTGTTTTAAAAAATGCATAGACTAGGAGAGTCATAAAAGAATGTTTTGTCTCTGGAATATGCTGGAACAAAAGCCAGATATGCTTAGGCTTTGACATGGACATTCATCATGTCCCAAGCTGAATCAGTTATTATTTTTGAAAGTATTAAATATGAAATGGGCTGAGTGTCTAACAAGTCTGCCATGTTGTTCAGTTATAACTAAACTGTTAAGACTGATTGAATTTTGAGAAACATCCTCCTGTATATTAAGTCGTATGAACTCAACCAAGCAGCCCCTCCAGTCCCAGTCTCCATGGGGACCTCCACCACTTTGCCTTACAGGGTGAAGCTGAACCACAAGGATTATTTTCATTGGCATGGAAATGTTTTCTGCACACAGAGCACAAGCTCCTCACAAAATACAGAGAAGCTTCTCATTCTGAAATCTTGCTCTGCACTGGCTCCATCCTGCTGGCCAAGTTGACATTTTCCAATGAAGGCTGCTGTAATCAGATTGTTGGAACAACATCACAAGGGTTCAATACATCCTCCACCTTTTCAGTTGCTCCTCTCTAGCCCTTCAGACTACATTCAGGGGCACACATGAAATTATTTCTGCTATTTAGTTACATTCTTCAGCAAGTTACTGACTCACCAGTACTGGCTAACATAGATGTAGCATTATTATATCTTACAGTGCTTAGAAACCCACCAATATTTATTGTAATGGTTGTGTGAGCAGCAGTGCTGTGAAATTCTGAAGTTGCAGGATCGAGTCACTTCCACAAAATCTCTTTTAAATGCCATTTCATTTTTTCATTGCTATGTTTGTGCTGCATTAAAGAGAAAAGCAGAACACTCCTCTAGCTGTTCATCAGCACCATTGCTTATCACCAAGAGGAGCTTCTTTGGAAGGGAAAGGTTACAGCTATAGATCATGGAGGATACAAGAATTCTTAAGGACATTCACCATACTAACAAAAGAATTTAGTTTTTTTACTCCTAAATGAAGAAAAGTACTTACATTCAAGGGAAAAACACACATTTACGGGCTAAAATATTGTTAAATGTGGATTCTTGCACTCCAGTTTTCAACATAAATGCATATTCCACCAAAGAAAGTATTCCTAGACAGACAGCTGAATGCTTTCTTAAGCTCCCAACTTAGACTGTCTTCAGATGCTAAAAACAGAAGGGAACAAAGTAAAAACAAGCCACAAATCAGGTTAAGTCTTGATTAAGAGCTGATCAAGAGGCTCTGTTAGGCTCTCTCAGAATGTGCTTCTCCATTTACTAATCAATTTTTAAAGTGATGGCACTAGCAGTAGCAATAAATATTAATATTAGTGCTGAGCAAAGTCCCCACTGGAACCCATAGCACTGCACTACAGGAGCAGAGAAGGAGCAGTTCTTGAGCAGAAGGACTTCCATGTGAAAGCCATCACTGGGCAAAGGTATTACAAAGCATAGGACGTAAAAAATAGAACTGGGAAAGTGCCCAAGGGCCCAGGCTCCACCATCCTATGGACATCCCAGAATCTGACCTGATTTTTTAGGAGTCTTGCTTTGATGACATTTCAAGGCCTCCTGTATTATTTCTTATTCCTCACTTGTAAGGAAATCTCCACACCAGAGGAGTGTCCTTCTCCTTTCTCCTGCCCCCCTTCCTCCTGCCAGAAGTATTTTCTCAGAATGGGAAAAGCCTGCCTCAGACTGTGTTACCAGAGGAAAGTGCCTTTTGAACCATGAATTCCTGATACTGAAGATCATCCGCCGGAAAAAGCCTTCAGCTTTACCTCTGACATTCAAAGCTTTTGTTTATTCCACTAAGCATGCATGCAATTTTTTAACTCAGAGAAATAGAAGACAAATGTTGTCTGATGCCTACCCAATCAAATAAAGAAGATGGGAGGGGATAAAATGATGGTTGTGCTGTTCTGTGTTAAATTGAAATGAGATTCTGATATTTCCTCTCAGTTTTAACACCATGATAGCAATAACATAGCTGGAGCCTCAGTATTCCTCCTCTCTTCAGTTTGGGGCTGTGGCTGCACCCAATCTGTAGCGTTTTAGCTGCTCAAAATGATCTTCAAAACCAGTTTATCTAAATCTTCACTGGTTTTGTGTCCTGCCACTCACTTGTATGATCAGAATTTCTGCACAAACTCTGATTTATTGTCAGAATAGGCTGAAATAAGTCAGCCTCAAGCCAGATATGAGCAATTACATACAAATAAGAAATATTCTAACCCAGTTAAAATAAAAATCATTCTTTATGAAACCAGTGCAAGTTTGCTTCTAGACAAGGCCTACTAAAATTTGCTACGCTGTTTTAAAACTGTTTTTTAATACTTTTGGGCAAGCAGCTTATGTATCCAGTGTGTGGCTAATATTAATGGCAGAGCTGTAAATCCCTCACAAGGGAGTTTGTGGAAGCACTGATATATCCATTACCAGCACTGGAAAATGCTTCTAGGCTCTTCTGTAATTACAGCTTCTTCAAAGGCAGAGTACATCATTTGGTCTGCAGAGAGAAGCAGTGAAAGCCAACACAAGAGGAGAATGACTGTTTCAGAAGTCCTGGTGCCAAGGGCATGAGTACTTTGGTACCCAGACATCCTTACCCAGGTCCCACTGCAGGAGAGAAGAGCTAATACCCCTTCCTACCTTCTCCACCACTTTCCTGCTCTTCTTCCTCCTTTGTTACACCCACTTGTTCTCTTGCAACCCATGTTTCCCCAACACCCATCAACACAACAGTCATGCCATCCCTCTATATAGCTTTTCCATCTGTAACTCTCAGAGTGTTTTGCAAAAGGCAATAAACAAGCTGCTTCCTCCACCCGAGGTCACCCAGAAGGTCAGTGCTGAGCCCAGGAACTGACCCCAACCTCTCAGGACCTGCACCAAGAATGGGACAGGCTGTACCACTCAGAGCCACCTGTTAGGGAACACCACAGCCTGAGGAAGAGCTGAGCTCTTACAGGGTGCTTGACACTACTCCGAATCATGTAAAAATAATGAAAACTATTTTCTGTCCATTTGAGGCACTTGCAAATTACCATTCACTGTCATATCTAAGTGCCAAACACTATCAGGCATACTGACAGGCTTTGAAGGCTTCCAAGATGAGGTGGTATTAATACAAGCCTGTCTCACTACAGTACCACAAGAATTGCACAGTAGATACTGCAATGTTGGGCTCTGTGAGTACAATTTGGTCACTTGCAATTGGTAGGAACAGAGCCTTGGAATGGAGCAAGACTGCTGTGACAGGAGCATTTGGCTCAGCACCATCACACCCCTGTGAGGTCATCCACAATAAAGATGTTTTGGTCATTTCCCACAACTCAAGGGCAGTGAGTGGTACCCCATAACACTCCCAGGTGTAAGTGGCTGTTCCCAAATGAATGAGTGTCTGGCTTTTTGCTGAAATTCAGATGAATCTTGGTAGATAAAAACGTTGTGCTACTGGCCTGGGTGCCTTTCTTGTCTCTGCTCTGCAAATAGCCAAGGAAGAAAAGCTTCCTGCTTCACATGTATGAGAAAATGGTCTCTCACACTTCTGGTCACTGCCCAGGGTACCAGAATTCATAAAAATGCATCACAAACTTTCTAATTTTGCAGGTAGACATTGAGGGGAAATCAATAGCAGAGGATGGGAACCTGGGGCCTGCAGTGGCTGTGCATATCGCCGCTGCATGATGGCATCTGAAAGAGGGAGGGAAAAAGAAGGGAAGGAGAACCATTTATTATGAAAGAAAATTCCACATTTTGACGTCTTGGCTCTTAGCTAGTGAATCCATGTTCATGTAGTACTGAGTCTTAAGAGGATTTGAGGAGCTTGGACTCATTTTGAGCACATTACACTTGCTTTCATGCAAGACAGCATTTTCCACTCTATTTTAGATACGACTAGCTATTGTTGGGAGACAACTACTTTGGACCAGGATACAGGAGTAGGAAATGCTATTTTACTTTCTGATAAGGTCAGCAAAACTCAAGTTATAAATCAGTCAAAACCTTTGCATTTTTTATTGACTCATTAGCTTAATAAATTCAGTGATTCCCAGCTTAAAAGGTATGTAATTCCTTCACTAGCTTGTGACAAAATTCTGCCAGCAAGCAAGCAGAAGCAACAATCTCCTAGACATTGTCAGTTCTTGCAGATTTAAGCCTTTGACTGGTGTGGAGATACATCACTACATATCAGAAAGCTCCTTATTGAAGTTCAATGTGTGTGTGATAGAAGTTAAAGGTAAGCAAATACTTCTCAAACAATGATGAAAGCATAGTTTTGGGGGGTTTTCACCAGATTAAACTAATTTTAAGTCTTGTTCTATCTTAAGGAGAAATCTGACCCACAGATTTTTGCCAGCACATCCACAAAGGGGGATTAAATAATACAAAATAGGGAAAAATAATTCAAAGTTCAGCTACACAGTGCTCCCCCCCTCCCCAAAAATAACTGAAAAACCATCCCACATAACTTCATCTCTAATATTTCTAGTTCTGTTTCCATTTCAAAGCCATGGAATGGAAGTAGTTTTTTCCAGCAGCATCTGGACCACAACATGGGTCTAAAAAGTATAAACCTGCAACCCTACTACAACATGTAGTTGCATAAAAACCTGCAGAGTAGGTGAAAAACATCATCAGCACAGTGTAGTTATATAATTACTGTATTTTGGACAAATTACTGAGTACAGGATGAAAGACGATGTACCAGCACACTCTCTCCCACCTAAATCACATCTTAATTGAAAATTAAGAATTTTTTTTTAGGTTTTAGGGCTTTTTTTTTCTTCTTTTTATCGTTTGATCAGGAGACCTATCTTTCAGACATGGTCATCCAATTCAGACATGGAAAACAACTATTTTAATTTACAGAATATCAAATGAAACTAAGCAGGATAACAAGCAATGAATTTCTACTCAGTCCTTAGTGGAAAGCTCTCTCCAAGATGAGCATCATCTTTGCACTTAACATTTGCATCTTAACATTTCAGGCAGATTAAGCAAGGATTGAACACACCTCCACACAACCTAAAACTGCTTTTGAGACAGTGCTTAAGTCTCGATTGCTCCAATACTTCTTTTGGCCTCTTTCATTTTCTGCCAATGAACTTGGGCCAGGAGCTGGAAGCCTGTCAGGTTTTAGAAAGCAAAAGCAAAGCATGTCCAGGCTGGGCAGTTGCAATTGATTCTCTTGTGACTCTTCCCAAAGATGACTCACACGTTTCAGTTTGTTCATGCTTTGACAGAGCAGAGCATGAGCAAGTTCCTCCTGGTGATCCAGGAGCTGACCTGCTCCCAGTAAAGCCTCCCTTGGGCTGCAGCAGGCCTTCATGGGGATCACTTCTCTCCTTGCACACCATCACAACACCCAGGCTCAGAACTCAATGCATCTGCTGGCAATGCAACTGGCTGCACGTTCAGGGAATGATGCTTTAAGCAAGGGGTCACCAGATGGCCATTCCTTGTAGCTTCACTTGACCTTCAGAGAGCACTGCTGTGTCCTGCGCCGCGCGGCACCGCGGAGCTCCAAGGCACAGTGTAAGATGCATTAGTAGGTCAAACACTTACTTGGCTGGAGACCATTGTGGAACTATTTGTTATGGCCAATTGGGGCAGATTGCACTGGGCAGGGATGTGCTATAATAAGCACATTAATGCTAAGTGCCACATGCCAAGATCTGACAAAGACGGGTGAAGAACATCAGTTCATACTTCACTCATCTGTTTTTCCTGGGTAAGTGCACAAGAGGATTAGACAGCCCATTCTACATCTAACCTGCTGAAAAATAATCAGAAACATCAATTTTTCAACCCAAACCTCACTCCTAATCCACTCAATCTGATTCAGTTGCAGTCAGAAAAAAATCCTGACTGAACCACATAGGGTTAAGCACTGGCCAAAATATCAGCAGAAGCAGGAGGCTTGGGTGCTTTGAAACTCTGTTCAACATATGTCTGAAGGATTTTTGGGACTGCACAAAACTGTAGTAAAAGAAAAGATTGGCAAGGCAGATGTTCGTTGTTTACTGACCCCTGATGAAACCTGCCCTTTCCTTTACCCATTTGAGATGTTCAATAGATACGTTGGTGCTGATTTTTAAACCATGTGCTGCCAAAAATCTGGTGTATTTCTACGTCCCTGAGAGTTTGAAAACAAGAAGTACACTAGACTAGTGTGAAAACACACTTCCTTATGGCAGGTTTATAAGCTGATCACTGGAAATGAATTTCTTGCAAAGTAACATGTTGAAAACCATGACAGGCTCATTGACAACAAGCAAAGCCCTCACATTTCTATCTCAGGAAGAGGGTCAGTTTGCAGAGCAGGCACCAAGCGATTGTTTATTGGAGCTTTTGCAGAAAAAAAAAGGAAATTTTGCCTTCCGGGTATTTATGTGGAAAAAGCTGATACTGTCGCAAACACAAATAACACAGAAACAGGACTGTGAGAACTCCCAAGCACACTCAAGCTTTCCTTTCCACGCCATTTTTCTATATGGCTAACATGGCAACCTTGGAATCTCAGCCAACGTGGTAACACTTCCGACTTTGGAAGAGACCAGCACTTTGCTTTGCTTGATTTTTCCCCACCTGTCAGGCATGTCTTGTCCAAGAATATTTCCCAAGCAGCTGAAGGGATGGAGGTGCAGACATGACAAACACAATAATGAAGATACTTTCTAGAGCAGCTTCCTAGAATTGCTGGGGCAGCAGCAAGTGATAACCCTTGGGACTCTCATTCATGGGAAGCCAACACCATGGTGGTCCCAGATGGAGTAACTCAGCATTTCTGAAGTCACAGGCACTATTTCTATCACACATTCACACCCTGTTTCATAGTCACACTTGTCCTAGCTTTCACTTATATTTCCAGGTCTTTCGAATGCCAGAAAATAACCCCCACACAGGTAGTGTGTAAAGCTGCTGTAAATGGGGCACAACCTAAGATCTAAAACCTGCAGAGCAAATTGATATTAAGTGACATCCCATTAGGGAAACCTCCAACATCCCATGCATCCTGGAATCAGCCTACTCATGGGAGTACACATATCAACAACTCAGGTCTCATGCTACAGGACACACAAGACTCCCAACTTCAGAACACAGATAAGTGTCTGAGTTGCATATCAAGCTGCAGAAAGGACCACCAATATTGTTAAACATGACACACAGTGTTCTGTTTTAAGTGGTGCATGGTGCAGACAAAGTAACTTTCTTCAATAATACTAACTAGGTTAAATTAACTATCATTCCATACATTATGGAACAGCAGAAATTGATGAAGAGTGGGTTTCAAAATCCAGGGTGGTTTATTATACTATCAACAAACTCTTCAGCAGGGAAAGGTGTTAAACAAAGTTATGGACAAATACAGGGCAAATATGCATGGAATACTGAAAAGAGCAGAGGAAATGTGATGCTCAGCGTCCCTGGAGTAACCTGGCAAAATCATAGGGTGAGAAAGGAAGCAGGAGGTCAGTGAAAGCAATTTTTCAATCACCATCACTGTTAATACATCTTGCAGATTTCACAGGAAGCTCAGCTGATGGCCTTTGCTATATTTTTAACAGAATACATGCGTCATTAATGCTCTGTGTTCAATAATGTGAAATATCACAGACCCGCGAGAGGCTACTCCAGTGTGCTGAGCTGACAAGGAGGAGAGGAGCCAGGGGAAGCCTCCACACATAACAGAGCTCAGAGAAAACTACACACAGCAGAGATGGCTTTCCATACCAGCAGCAGAGATTCCTACAACAAGATTTGCTACTGCATCTTCATCAGCAAACTCTGTCTGTTTCTGTGTGAAAACCAGAGAGAAACATGGCTTCAGTAGGCATTGATGACCCTGACTCCAACCTATGACTTGAAATCACTGTTCTTCAAGAAGAAATCTTTGCTCTGCCCAGTATGGCCCATTTCCTCCAGGATCACATCCTCCAGCAAGTTTTTCTTTCCACAGAGGCAGATTAACAAAGGCAGGCTGCAGATAGCCCATGATCCTAAGCACAGAACACCGAGTGCCTCAGACAAACCTGGCAGAGGAGTGGGTGTTACAGGCACAGGGCTCTACCAAAGGCAGCAGACTTGCCTCACAATACTGAACAGACACCAAAATAATACAGGACAAATGAAATAAAAGGATTTATACCAATAATAACATTTCCAGCTCATAGTCTCACCTCAATATAGCAAGCACAAGCCCCAGCAGGAAGTTATTCTGGGCAACAGCAAGAAGCACTAGGGAGACTTTTCCCCATTCCAATCTCAACAGGTTCATCCCTCATACAAGCCCAGGGCTCCCTGGTTTTTACTGGGTCAGCAGACAGCTACAATACCCAGCCCACCGCTGTCACATGCAGGAAGGTTAATTGTAATTACACAAGTGAAGTTTCCTGATGAATGCATCTGGGGATCTGCCATTTGGCTCATGCTCTTTCTATTTTACAGGTAAAGCTAATGAGTACACAATTAAGCACTTGAGAAACAGATCACTGACAAAGTCCACATCAGGTTCACTGGAGAGTGACAAGAGCAAGTTCGGGGAATATTCCCTATTCTCTCATATCATCTTTCCTGCTCTTCAACAAATATGAAGGAAATAAGCTACCAAACACCTTTGGCTGTTGTTTTCATTTTATTAATGTATTCCTACTGCCATTTTCAGCTCTTAGTCAATGTCTTTGATAGCTGACACATCGTTTCTATCACATCTTATTTTGCTGAAGGCATTTTCCATCTCCCTTAAGCCTTTCCATTCCCAGCTACAGCGCATACTTTTGAGCTAATATTAATTTAAATGACCTTTTTTCCCCTAGATCTGCTTTTTAGAAAGAAGATTTACAGGAAATCCAAGTTCATATGGTGGCCATGTTCCTGCTTCTCCTCCAGGAGCACCCATTAAGTTCACACTCCCTGTTTATATTTTGGCTTTCTGGCACAGCTGGTGATGGAGAGAAAAAGGAAGATACTGAGCCTTAAACTTCACCCAGTGAACACCTCTGTTTTCTAATTGAGTTATCCCCCAAACCTGGAAGGTCATACATCCAGCATCAGGGCCAAACATGTGGAACTTGTGAGTTCCCTCCTCACTGGAAACCAGGGACCCCACATCCACCTTCTCTTTCAGCTTCCGAGCCAGTGTGGAACAAGCAAGGGACCAAGCCCTCCCACCCCCACCAGCCTTCTTTGGCAGGCTTGCCTCCCACAGCTTGCTTCTCCAACACCTCCCCACCTACTATTCCTATTCCTGCTGGGCTGCAGCCTTTTATAGCAGCTGTTTTTTGATTGGCATTTTTTCACAGATGGGGGAGGCAAATAGGTCCTTCATTAACCCTTTGCAGGTTGCTGCCAAATGTGTGCGGGGGTTATATGTCATTTTTTTTTAATGAAGTGCCTTCTGGAATTGAACCCCACCCTCCTTAACTGTGTGGTTGGGCACATCTAACTGGAAAGTACAAACAATATCTATCCTTAATCTTATTCATTGTCAGCAAATAAGGCAGTGAAGTGGTTGGGTGAAAAGCCAGAATTCTGAACAAATTGTTCCCTTTATCCAAGATAAAATTTTAAGATTAGCAGACTTTGGAAAGCAACGCAAGTATTTTGTCTCCGTAGTTCTTTTTGATTTTTATTTTGCTAAACAAAGTCTAGAATAAATAGAAAGGAAGGAAAGAACCAGCTTGCTGCCCCACTTTCTCCTTTCGTGTCCATGGGTCCCAAGCCTTTTTGGATCTCTAAGGCAGCATTCAACATCTGTTTGCAGGTACTGCATGCTGGTGATGTGGGACAGAACTCAGCAGCACGTGTGAGCTGCCTGCCTGGCTGACCCACGTCTTGCTTTGCTGTCTTTTCTGTCCTTGCTTTGCACACACTCCTGGCCTAGTGCCCCACAGGAGAAATCAATTTGAGAAGGTTTATTAAAATGAAAAGTTCTCTGCCCCACAAGGGGCTTTGTGGAATTTTGCTGTTTTTGAAACATGAATAAGGTTATAGAGAGAAGTTCTCAAAAGTAAGATTTACGTGATTTAAACCAGAAGCATCTAGAAACAGTATTTGCTCAGTTTTCCTGTTTGTACTGTGGCTGTAACTAACTAACATACCCTACATCCTCACCACTTCTCAGGCTCAGATACTTTCTTCTCCATTCCTCTTAAATGTGAGGTTAGGAACAAAGCCAGGTGGAAAATAGGATGGGAACAGGGCAAGGTATTCTAACTGCTGCTTGGGACAGGGAAAGGTGGAGGAGAAATCATCAATAGTGGCTGGAAAAAACTTCCTGTCTCTTCTCAGAACAACCATCTTAGGCATTCTGCCACCATGGGAAAAGGCTGATTGCTTTACTTACACCTTGATCGAGCTCTGTGGTTTCTAAAAGGACACTTGCTAAGCTCTTACGTAAGTCATTAACGCAAGTAGTCCATTCCACACAGTTTGGAGGGAAAACACAGCAAAAGCATCTAATAAAATATATTAGATGTCTTCTGCATGGTGATATAATACATCAAAAATCTGATTTTAAACTTTTTGACAAGTTGCCCCAGGCTTTATATCAAAATTAGCCTTGTGCTTCTGCTGCTGAAAGGAAGGAGGAGGGGGGACAGCAGAACACCACGCATTAAGGAAATAAGCAACTACATGAAAAAGGTGTTTGAAGAGTAACTGACCCCAGTACTCCAACGGTTCCAGGGATTTATGTGACATACGGTGAAAAGGCACAAGCTCAATCTGTCCCCTTTCCAAGTGGTCAAAGCCTTGTGGTTAACACCATGCCAAGACCAAACGGGAAAGCCCTGCCAGTGACTAAATATATTATCCTGGAGTTGGTGCTGTGTTGATGCAGCCACATGGAATATGGACAAACTGGAACACAGACAGAGTGAGGCTGTGTTTGCTGATGATGTACTGGCAAACGAACTTTATGCTCATCCAGAAGACCAAACAAAAGGTCTCCCTGCATCATGTCATTAGGGAAAATATGCAAGACAACCTTTCCAAAATTCACCATGAAACTGAATGCATAGGCTAGAGCTTCCTGCAAGCAAGGACATATGGGATGTGTGTTTGGACAGGCTTCTGAATGACCAAAGTTGTGCCTTTTCCAGTGTGCATTTAATGTAAACTCTGTGTATTCTCTCATAGACATGTACAAAAATGTCCTTTCTGGGGGTATCCAGAGCTTTACACCTTAAAGGTGAAATTACACTAGCAGGCTCCCATGCCAGCATCCTTGATGGTCATGGAAAATGCAGCATCTGCACGGAAGAAACCAGCACTGGTTCGCTGTTAATGCTGCTCTTATTTGTGTTTGAAATCCTGCTTGTTTTGGTGTCTTATGCACAGTAATAAAAGAATCACTAAGGTACTGACTCTGTGCAACTCTATAACCACACCTTAGGGATTTAGGCAATAAATATTCTTTCAGTTATGACACTGTCTTACACTGATAAAACTTGAATTGGTAGTACTGCTTTTTTAATTAAGCTCTGCAGATTGGTAATGGGAGAAGCACTCACTTCTCCAACAACCCGCACGAATGAAGTCTCAAAAAGTGGCTTGATTTCCCTCTCTTGATTTCATTTACTTTTCCAGTGTAATGTCACATTTCCTGGTTTAATCAGGAATAGAGGAACAAACGTCCTGTGAAAGAGATTGTTCTCTTGAGGCTGCTTTACCTCAGCTTGGTTTATTCAAATGGCTTTGAATAAACATCTGGAACAGCCGAGCGCTTTATCCCATCTTAACATTTGACACCCATCTCTAATAGTGGGGTGGACCATAGTGGAATTAGATCCAAAAAGAATTTATCTGCATTCATGAGTGCCGTGTTCAGTGAAACTTCACATCCATAGACAAAATCCACAAATTGTCACTGTGCCCAGACAAGTTACTTGTCATTACGATGATCTGCAAGGCATCCATAGAAAGAAATCATTTTGACTGAGCTTCATTCCTCAAGGACAACGCCAAGGTTAATTTATTTGTTTTTCACTTTGAGCTGGGGGTGGACAGTCCCTGGAAGAGTAGCAGTGTTTGCCAAATATGTTTCTAGGAGTATTTGCTCAAAAATTACTCTTCTATTCCACACCTTCCCAAACGTCTCCAGGAATTTAGGCTGTGTCCATAAGCTCAGTTTGTTCTCAAGGTTCCACTCCACCCAAGTGGTCTCTAGATGAATTTCCCAGGATTTGTAAAAGTGAAAATAGGGATAGCTAAATGTCAGTGACCAGTGAGATGAGAAAGATAATAGGAAATAATAGATACAATGCTAGAAAGAAATGCAAACCATAGAGGTGGGAAACAAAAACAGAAAATCAAGCACTAGAACCAAAAAGCCTCATTTTGTTCAGAATGTAGAATCACACTGATGGAAGAAGAAAGTCCTCTGTCCCTTCAAGAACTGCTCTCTGTTATAAAGGCAATCTATTTACCCTTTCTTCCTGGTTTTTTGTTTGTTTTTTTTTTGTTTGGTTGGTTGGTTTGGTTTTTTGTGGGTTTTTGTTTTGGTTTGTTTGTTTGTTTTTGCGTTTTGTTTTGTTTTGTTTTGTTATGTGAGGTGGTATGCATCTCACTGTCTGGACAGCCTGCATTGAAATTTCCTGAGGTCTCCTCATCTTTTAGGGACTGTCTAAGATTTCAAGATAAAATCTAGATGTCCATATTGAAATTTAGAGCCTGTTGAGATTTCCAGAACTCTACACTGTATTTTTGTAAGTAACTCTCACTATATTTTTGCTTTAGCTTCCTGTGTTCAGAGACATGGCCATGGGCATATAATAAACAGCCCCAACTGTACCTTTGGAACCAAGCCTTTCTCATAAAACCACATCCACAGACAGTTTTGGCCCTCAGTAAACACCAGGATTAATAACCTCATCTCCTAGAGATTATTTCCAAAGCAGAGAAGAAAAATGCATATTATAGAACTACACTTATTTAAGGAAAGTTGGATTGTAGAAACACTGACTGCACTTTGAACACACTTGTGAATGTCACTGTAAAAAGTAAAAGGCAAAACTCTTTCTTAGTAAAATCCAGTCTTCTGGGGCTGCAGTTTGGCAATCAGAGACCAGTCAGTGCTTGGGGGACTTTTTTTCCAGTCCTGACTCAGACTCAAAGGGTTTAATGAAGACTGACCAGTAACTTCTGGAGGATAGCACAGTTCAGGCATTACATCTACAATAACAGAAGTAAATCTGGAAAAAAAAGTAGATAACACAGTAAATTAGGTACAAATACAAGTGATCTTATTCGAAAAACCAAGATATTTTATGCATATTTAATTAAAAATTATATATTTGCTGGGATATGGTGCTTGTAATCCAAAATAACAATGTCAAAATTCAGCCTTGCATGAGATATTCGTGCCCCATAAATTTGAACAAATGTGGACTTGAACCCAAAACTGTTCTTAAAATTCTGCATGAACGTTTAGTGGTAAAATTACTTTTTATTTTTAATGTGTGTCATACCCATTAGCATTCTGGCCAGTCCTCCAGTATTGAGAACCATATGGCTGTTGTTTTAAACAGGTTGAACTCTTTTCAAAATCCATTATAGGGATCTTGCTAAACACCAGCTATCTGAAGTGAACAGAACATTTATTCAGCCCTGTCTATATCAAGACCTACACATGTGTAGGGAATTCATGGAACTTCCACCTTCATCAATAACAGGAAATTTTGTCAGGACACAAAAGGTCTATTTAATACATTAAGAATGTAGAGAATACAGAGAGTTTGGACTAAAATTAAAAGTTTTAATTGCATATCTGTCTGTTAAAAATGCCTAATTAATAACAAGAAAAAGGAAACAGAGTTAGGACAGAGGTGTGATCCTCAAGGTACGTGACTTGAAAGTAGTACACATCCCAGTGTTTGGTAATTTGAGAGATGTGAACTTCATTGTGGCCTGTGCCTGCAATGCCCCATTCAGTAGCAATAATTACTATTGTTATTTATTGTAGTAAACCACACATAGCTAACAGTGATATCTGATATGCAAAGCAGGTCTCCCAAAGAAGAGAATTTCTTAGATGACATTCTCCCTGCCCCAGACATCCTTGCTGTGCTGAGTCACATGACTTCTCAGGATATCCGACTGGGAATAGGGCACCTTGCAGCCTCCTTGATAATTTCTTAATATATTTCTAGTGCCGCATTCCTGTCCTCTTCCTGAAAAGCTAATCCACCACTCCCAGTGTATTACAATTTTCTGTAATAATCTGTAAAATGACCACTAAATACTGCATCTCTCACTACTTAATCCTGGGTTCAGAGATAGAACTGACTTATCAAAATCCTGTTGATATCAAGGAAATTGTTTTGCTTAAGGTGAGTACAGAATTTGGCCACTATTCATTATTAAACCACATAAGTGGCAAGGTGATTATTTCCAGACTCCCACTCAGCATGTGGCCAGGTGACTCAGCTATTTGCTTTATTTACTTACATCCTTCTGCAGTTAAATACAAATTGTTGGCCCCAAATCACGACCACAGAAAGAAACAACCACTACAGCCACAAGGGTGGGAAATCATGTTTTACAAGGCTCCTGAAGAGCTGGAAACTCAAGTTTGCTGTCTCCAAACAGTGACAGGAATAAAGAAGAAAGCAAACTCATGCAAACCCAGGAAAATGCATCTTGGGGAAGCCCTGACTTCTTGCACCAAGTTATTTTGTGCAGTACATTGAGGTTAACCTGACACAGCACATAACTGGAGAACTTGAGTTAAATAAATGAAATCAGCTGTCTGACTTCTTTAAGATAAATGATGTTATTACAGCATAATTGTATAACCCCATATAGCTTACAGCAGCAAAAGGATGTGTATTTCACATGCCCTACTATAATTACATTCCCATTATAATTTTGCAGTTAGTTGCTATGAGCTCTGGTCATGAAAACATGCCAATTTTGTATGGGATTGAAGTCTGCCTAATTTTAGCAAATTGAGAGCTGCACAAAAGAAAAGAGATAAATACTATGTTGTTATTTTTCATTAGAGAATTGCTATATTAAGAGGCTGTGATCCAGCTGTGTTTGTTTAAATAAAAGTGTGATTTGAATACCTCCTACAGCTATGTTCCTGCCAATGAATAAAAGATAAAATGCGGCTCTCGTTGGATGTTAGTCTCCGAGTTCTAGCTGACTCAGAGATTTATTGTTTAACATAAGGAAGTGAAAAGCATGTAGAGCAGACCACACACAGGGCTCTTTTGTGTATTGTTTCAAGCCATACCACTAATAGATTTGTTCCACCAAGGCTTGCAGCAATTCAGCTGTGCTAAAATGCTCCACTTAACTGTGAAAAAAATAATAATAAAATAGTAATTATGTCTCGATGGCAAATGCAGCTTAGACCAACACCACGAGTAGTGTAAACAGGAACTAATACCATTCAAAGCTGTATGTTATCATCATTATGATAATGAAATTAAGCTTTTATTTCCAAAAAACAAGCCCTTAACATACTACTCAGTGTCTGTATAAACACACTGACTTCCTCTCATAGCCTGATATGACTCTGTAGCTGCTGAGCTAATATCCTTCTAACAATACTTATAAATAAATCTACATATAAATACATACACAAAATGTACAGTGCACTCCAGCAGCCTGAAACTTATCGCAGACAACTTGGAACTCCTTGTGTGTTGGAAGAGCCTTTTACAATGCAAATAAAAAGATGCATATAAATAGTCCTTGCTTTGTAGCTGCTTGTTTTGTAGGTTCCTTCATGGTAATCTTAGATGGAGGCACATCATTTTCCAGGAGCTGATGTGTTTGAATGGATTTCATTATGGGCAAGTGCAGCAGTGAGTGGCTGTGTGCCAGTCACAGCCGACTACCGAAGGGCTTGGGTTGTCAAAGGACTCACTTGGGCTGTCGGAGCTCATTTAAATAACACAAGGTTCTCCAGTTTGGGGAAAAAGAAAAAAAAAAACTGAAAAACCAAAAAGCGGGGAAAAAAAGAAAGGAAAGCAGGATTTTTTCAACTGTTACATTTACATTGGATTTACACCTATAATGGATTGCGACATTACATTACATATGTACAGCTTCATGCAGCGATCAGTAACTATATTCCAGACTTGCAATAATCTGAGTTACAGGCTAATAAGGAGGTACCATGATCCTTGAATAAAACAGGACAGAGTGCAGAGTACCCACAGCCAAAAGGACCATGTGTGGTCAGCCTGAGACTTAAACTGTGAAGAGTCGGAGAAAAATCTTGAATCTGAATCTTGCATTTTTGATGAGAAAATAGGACTTTGTGCCCAAAATTTATCTACTCTAGGACAGGAGAAAAGCGAGGAGAAAGACAAGAAACCTAATTCTACTCACTGCCCTTTGGGCAAACAGCACAGCCAGCAGGTGCACAGGGGAACCAGCAAGCAAATGCTCCATTCTCCTCTCCTCACTTCCCCACAGATGCAGAGGATGAGCCACAAATTAGCCCTGTCCTGGAGTCACCCAGTCCCTGGAGCAGAGCAACATTCAGTGGTCTTTGCCCCAGCTTGCACCTGAGAACTGCCCAGAGCCTATGAGCATGTTGAAACTGCAAGATCTGTTTTGAAGATACAGTCTCAGCTTGTTCTACAGGACTTCATGCTTCAAACTCTCAAGACTCTTAATAACAATATCCTGTCTGCTTTTTATGTAGCACCTGTCAACCCGGAGGGACCAAAAGCACTTCAAAAACTCTATGTGGTTGTTGCTGTTAAAAAACTCAGGAATCACTGCTTGAGTTGCCTGCAGGAGGCTGAAATGTAGGATATTTAGCATTAAAGAAGAGCAAATAATTAGCTATGAATAATTTATCCCCTCAAATCAGCTTCTTTTTGACTTTATTGAACATCTGCAAATAGGTCTCAGCCTCACTCTTAGCTTTGTTTGATGGCTTCAGTTCACTTTTTCTTTTTTACATCACTGCATATTTTCATGAACCATCATCTACCTAAAAACATGGAAGAGAGAAAAGAAGAGCAAAATTTAAATTACCTGACTATAAACACAATAGAAGCCACTAGTACACAATGAGGAGAGATAGAAATTTTAAATAAAATGATGGACAAAAAAAGCATCAAGGGTTGGAACGAGATGAGCGAGAACAGAAGAAGGTGGAATGGTCCAGGACACAGCTGGCCAGAGACATTTTATGGAGGTATTTTACAGCAATAGAGTTTTGGAGCTCTGGGCTGAAAGAAAGAGAGGCTCTGGGAGAAGCTGCAATAAATGTGGTTGTTTGGATATGCATGTCTGGGAGCAGACATCCCAAGGGAAGCTATAATCATCAGGATGAAAGGAAGAGAAGGTATGAGTAAAATTTAGGGAGGGAAACATCAAACCTGTAGCACGACAGAAGCCATTTCTGAAGCTATGATTAATTCACAGCTTAAAATGCATTAATTTAGACTTTCTTCTTCCTGCTCAGAACTTTTCTGTCAACACACTTAGTTTATTTGAAATAGTTGAAAAGTTTTCTGAAAATCTGTTTCATTTAGAGGTTGACTATGAGATATTTGGTTTCACGTGTTTTCAGTTTGACAGTGTCCACAGTATGGGATGCCCCAACCATGTGAAACAGATGCTTTCTTAAGCAGGAGGAAGGAAACCACAGCTTGTTATGTGAATGCTTTTTACTACACATAACCTATGCTGAAGTGAAATTCTATTTATATATAGGTATATATTACGCAGGGTAAGTGCAGTGAAGAATTGGTTGGATGCCTTTTTTAAATTGGTGCACATAAGGTTTTGTCTTGGGGACAAGACAAAATTCAGAATTCCTCAAGACAAGGTGAAGCAGATATAGAATGATAACTTGAATAAATGCTCCAAGGAGACAAGTAGAAGAAAGAATAGTTCTTGACTTCTCTGACTTTCTAACAAAATTCTTTCTTCACACTCCTGGGATTTGCTTGTGACGGAGAACTGTCCCAGAATCTAAAAGCCTTCTTCGATTTCCTGTTCCTAGCTGTTTAACATTATTGGTTTTACTTTTCGCTGGTTTTCTAGGGGTCTACCAGCACAGTAATGCTGACATTTCATTATTTTCTAGGCTTTACTGTTTGAACCTTTCACCTTTTCCCCTCTTTTTACTGCTGACAAGCTTTACTTGCAGTTGCAAAAATACCGAGGAACTGATTTTCTAGCTGTGACTGAACTTAAATAAACTGAAAGAAGCAGAACTATTGTAGGATTAAAGCAGTTCAACAGTTTACAATGTGAAATGATTTAAGTTTTGACACATTTCCTATCTTTCCTTATCGAAATATACCACAAATAACAGCTCAGCGTGGCAGTGCTGACAGCAGTCACTGCTTGCTGAAGGTTGAAGCACCCAGTGCAGGGATCCCAATGGCTGAGCAGCATCTGCCAGGCTTCTTTACACGGGCAAGAGATGACAACGGGACCTGCTGGGAAAGGCTTCATCCCTCAGTGCTTCTGATCCTTTGGAGCTGTGGATAACCCCAGCATGGACGCTGGAGCCAGAACAGACAGCAGATCACCCATTTCACGTGGCACAAAATGAATCCCAACAAATCGCAAGTTCAGGTTCTTTGCTGCTGTAGAAGAGTGGAAAGCTATCAGCCATGACTGGGAACAGGAGGCTCTCCAGATTCCAGGAGATGAGCACATACAGCTAAACCCACCAGTCAATCCAGGAAATTAGGATCATAGTATCAAAGGATCATTAAGATTAGAAAACACCTCCAAGGTCATCAAGTCCAACTTTTGACCGAGTGCCACCATGCCCACTAAACCATATCATGAAGTGCCACACTCACTCATTTTTTGAACACTTCCAGGAATGGTGACCCCTCTGGTTCCAATGAGGAGCCTGTTCTACTGCTTAACCACTCTTTCAGAGAATTTTTTCCTAATATCCAACCCAAACCTCCCCTGGCACAACTTGAACCTATTTCCCCTTATGCTGCCCCTCATTCTCTGGGAGCAGAGCCTGAACCTCCCTGGTGTCCCCTCCTGTCAGGGAGCTGTAGAGAGCAAGAAGGGAGGCCTGAAACTCCTTTTGTCCAGGCTGAGCCCGCCCAGCTCCCTCAGCCCCTTCTCATAGGACTAACAGGGCAGTGTTGGGTTAGTGGTTGGACTCAATGAATTTCGAGGGTTTTTCGAGTCTCAGTGACTCTATGGTTCTATGGCCAAATGAATGATAAGTGCATGAGAGAGAAGGGAGTTAATTCCTTGTTTTCTGGGTCAGAGACTGAAATGGATCAAACCTGACTGTTGCAGTTTGCGGACCTGAGCTGCAAGGGAAGAGTGGTGCAGCCAAGGATCATAAATAGGATGAGAGAAATATTAATGACATGTTAGGAGTTAATTTCTGTCTGTAAAGCATTTCAGTTATAGCAAAATATCCAGGAAAACACATCCATATTCTGAGATGTATATTCAGAAACAGCTCAGAAGTGGAATTTCAGAAAACATTGGGTATAAAGATAACAGGTGAATGTGCTGAATGGCCAGGTTAAAAAATGGACAAGGGGTATGTAAAAAAGAGAGGAAAACACAAATAAAAAGAGCTCTGGGGCGCTCTTACTAGGAGGCAGAAAAAGAAAGATTAAAAAAAAATTAAGGAATAAAAGAAAGAAATCCTGAATGTTTCCTCTTAGAAAAGAAATGCTAGCCTATATGTCCTGACTGAATTTCCACTCTCCATTGTTTTATTTCAATTTTGCACACAGATAAAGATTTCCCCTTTTTTTTTTTGTTTGTTTTATTTGGTTTTATAATGTTACCTGATATATTCCACATAAGTGATAAATGTTTTTCAAAAATGCCTACTGTACTATATACATCACTTGATTAAATGCATGAGTGTTAGGGATGAGACTGCTCAACAAAGATCTATTATTAATGTTCTTGGACCATCAGTGCAGAACACAACAATCATTTTCATTGTAAGGTTTTATCTCTCCTCTCCTTCCGCAGAAACGGTAAAGTTTCTCATGCAAGAGCCACAAAGCAGGTTCAGGAGGGAGCCTGGCTATGAGTATGTATGGATTTTGGATACAGTTTTGTTATGCCTTACTTCAGCACAATATCCAAGGCAACAAAGAGAAAGGAAATGTGAAACCGTCCAAAGCACTGGCTGAGCCGTAGCGCCAGGGGGGAAGAAAGCACAGAGAGACAGAGAATGCCTGAAATGTCTGCAAAATGTAACTCAATTATCAGAGATCAGCCATAACAAGGAAAAAAAAATCACATAAGGCTGTAAGAGCTATAAGTATCAAATAGTTACGTTTACTGCATTTATAAACAGATATCTTTTGGCAGGAGACTCAAAGAGGCCTCCACAAGGCACGAGAATCTGGGCTTGAATCCATTCACTCTGTGAATTAATTGACTTGGTTTGAACTCTACTGTTTTCAGTTGGAGAATTCACTGTGAACATGTTGTACATATCTCAGATATCAAATAGCAAATGTACTGAAGCCAGATACTGAACTGGAGCCAGAAATTTTTCATTAATCAGTATTGTATGCTTTCTGTGAATAGGAAATAGAACAACAACAAAAAGCAGACAAGAATGGGGAAAATATTTTTCTCTCTCTCCCTGTTTCTACACCCCCACATATGCTATTATTATTACTCAGTATTTACATTGCAGTCACACCCAGTGGTTCCAACCGAGCAGGAGCCCTGCAGCACTAGGTACTGTACAAAAAAAAATGCACTAGAAGAGACAATGGCTGCTCTCAAGAGCTTAAAGTCCAAACAGATGGGACAGATGAGAGAGGGGTGTAGAAAGGTGACTGAGGTGGCCAGAGGTCAGACAGTGAGTCTGTGTAAAAGCTCAAAATCCTTTTCTAGGGGGAAATCCTGAAATAATTGTCAAAACCTGTAAGTCTTAGCAGAGAAAACAGTTCATCCCACACCACCAGTAACCATTACCTAGCAGGCTCCAGCAGCTCCCCAGTGCTGCAGATCAAAATTCACTTCCAGGCAGAAAGGGTAGCTGAAAATCACAATAACACATTATAATATCACACTCACATTCTTTTGTGAAAGGGCAGATTTAGCAGGGAGCTGAGAGTACAGTAGCCCTCACCACCATCTGACAGAAAAGAGGCTGCCCCCCTCCTTGTGCTCTTTTAATTAATCCATTAATTTCCTCATGATTTATGCCATCCAAGAGGTCAGAACCAATATCTTCACAACCCAGGAAAGAATGGTAGGTTAGATTTCCATTTCTTTGCAGTTGTCCTTGGCAAAGCACCACACAACTGGCAGCCATCACAAACAAAAGCCACCCCTCCTTTTGGGCAGCCAGGCAGAATACAGACATTTTGCAAAGCACCTTCTTTTGCTCAGCAAACCCAGTGGTTCCCATCCCTGCTGTGCCCAGGTGAGGTGGTGACAGAACCTGCATTTACTGTGCATTGTGTCCTCTGCTTCAGTCTCACCTCCCACATAACCTGTCCTGAGTAAAGCTTCATTATTGTGTGTTTAGATTGTGATGTGCTGTGGCCAAAAATATTTATTTGGAAAAAAAGCTGCAGGAATATAGTCTAAACACATGAAGATTCTCTGGAATTTGATCATGGCTTCTCTGTCTTGTCTCAGCTTTTTAAACCACCTATTTGCAAGCCAAATATATACATAAAAGGGAAAGCACATTACACAGTTGCTGGAGGGAAGGATATTCCTATTTATACAAATGAGCAGGGGGAAATGGAGACAGAGAGAAGAAGACCATAACCAGGAAAATAAATGAGCAGATGGAGAAAACAACAAATGAGGAAATAACACCAGGCAGAGTCATGGCTGTGATTCCAGACGGCCCACCTGCACGTGGTTTATGGGGAGCATGCATAAGAAGAATATTTCCATTGGCCATCTCAGTGTTTGCTTCCCATTACTGGCACATCCTATTTGCCCTAAATCCTGCTGAATGCTGGAAAGAATACAGAAACAAGCAAAAATAACAACACAAAGGGTTTATTAATGTCTCTGGGACTTACAAGTCTGCTGGCAGCAAACTGGGGAATCCTCTCAGGGAACCCACTGACTCAGAGCTCTTCCCACTTCATTCCCCCTGGATTCTGACCTCAAGCATCTCATTAACCTCATCTCCAGCTCTTTTGGAAATCAGAAAAAATTCACAAAATAATTTGACTCCCTAAACCACTGACCTCTGAAATTACATCTGTACTTTAAAGGCCCAGTCCAGAATAGCCTACTGTGAAAAGAGAGGGACACACTATGTATATTTAACCCATGAATCAGAACAATTATGGGGTACATATAGATTCCATATGTTATCTACCTAACTGCCAGGTATAAGCCCATTATTAACCACAAAATTGATAATGCATGTGAAATACAACTGCTTTGTCTTCAGCAGGATTTTAACATAAGTTAGCTCAGACTAGCTTAAAAATTACAATCTTTTCCCCATGAAGATATATACAGTATTTGAGCAATTGTTTGGAGAAATATCTCTATCCTGTTCTGCAGAGTTCCTTACCTCAGATTTATTAAAAATTAGTGATCCTACCTCATCTGGTCAGGAAGCACAGTTTGCTTGTAACTCTTGAATTTTTATGGTTTACATAAAGTGTTCAGAACAGTTCCAGCCATGTGCACTCCAATTTCCTAAGCAAGAGAATGTACATCAGCTCCCAGCCCTTCTGCCCAGTAGCCCTTTTTACAGATTTAGGGAGGTAGACAGACACCAAGGAAACACAAAAAGAAAACATGAACACTTTTCCCCCACAATGGCCCACTTTCCCCCCACCACAGTCCTGTATTTGCACAATTAATTGGAACAGAAAGGAAGGAAACCATAATTTTTCTGAATTTCAAAGCAGAATCCCTAAGTGTCTCCCATAGCTAAAATTCACCCCTCTTCCACGCATATGAAACTCCTGTTTATGTATAATTATGAAAATTTTGGACAAATGATAATGCAGCTTAAAAGTTCACTAATATAAGGAAAAGGTCTTTGTTATTTTGGGGAATAGATTTCTATTTCATTCATCTTTTTTTTACTGTTTTGTTTGATTTTTTTTCAAACAGTTCCCCTGATCACTAAGCTTCCTCTGGCAAAAGGAATAGACTCACTAAGAATTGACCTCCAAAAGCAGTAAGAGACTCTGACACAGCTATCTATGCTCATAAAGTATGCAAACTGTATTCTTCCATCCAGCACCCATTCAGTCTGTTCCAGAATAAATATATTTGCTTGTAGCCAAGTCTGAAGAAAGTACAGTCAATAGACAGATGTGTTATATGTTTGGGTAAGAGAGCCCATTTCCTCTCCACATTGCCTCCCATTTCTGGTAGTTCTATGCTCTAAGTAAAGTATGACTAAAATCCCTTATTTGGCATGGGAGATTGCCAGCTGTTGAATCCAAAGCAGTTTAATTTAATCTAGACGACCACTGTCTGGTTCAAATGAAATATGAATATTTATCGTTACTAAATACATGAATTATTTACATTATTTATATTAGCCAGAAAAAGAGTCGCAAGCATCTTTAAAACAAGAGATGGTTTTGCTGCTGACTGTAAGGAGTCAGAAACACAAAAATATTCCTAAAATATTTTATTTATTGATTGAGCATACACAGTTTGCATACAATCTAGTCTTGGGAATATATATAAAAACATATATATAGGTATGTACGTATATATACATAGGTATATCTAAACAGGCCAGGAAATGAGAGAAAGGCAATGTTCTTGATCCCAAAGGGATCAGAATCCGATAGGATGAAAGCCAGGGAAAGTAGGAAACAGGGAGATGATAATAAGTAAGAAACTGGGACTGGGAAAAAGTCTACAGTGTAAGTGTCCATAGAAGAGGGAAGATAATGGTAAAAAAAAAAGGGAGAATTTAGGAGGACATTTAAGGAGAAGTCACAGAACCTGGAAAGGAGTGAAGAGCAATTCACTCAAGTGCAGTCAAATAAAAAACAGGGAAGAAATTTGAAGCTGAGAAACTTGTTATAGGTGGTGATCCTGAGAAAGGGGAGCCTTTCCATTTGGTCTTTGTAGCAGGCAGACAACTGCTGCTAACAGCCTGTCTACAATTTGAAGGGAGGAGCAGGGGTTGTGCGAGTGAAGGCACCCAAGGATTCAGCCTGAATGAGAATGGCTGGAGCGCCTGCTGCAGTCCCAGCTCAGTGCTAACCAGCACTCCTACTAAAAATCCATCTCCTTTCAGAAATGTGGATCCTTCTTGTGTCATTATGCAGAACTCTGCATGTGCAGAAGTGTCTGGGGTCAGCCTTGTGGCACTCACAGCACGGGAGCAGACGGATGCCACAGGAAAATGAAGCAGCATAGTGGCAACAGAGCAAACAGGGCAGTGCTTGGATGGCTGGGAAAGTTGGACAGGCTTTGAACAAGGGGAGGAAAAAGGTTTATCTGCACCTCCAGCCATTTATTTTGACATTTGGAGAGTGTTTTGATGCAGAGATATGGAGTAGCAGGACTACTTCAGTTAACAGCTAGGAACATCTAATGTGGGTGAAATATTTTTCTACATATTGTTGAGAGTTTGCTCTCAGAGGACACCTTGGACTGCAGGTGATCAATAAATACCCTTCAAGAGATCATGATCTTTGAGAGGTGTGAACAGAGGCAGCACTGAGTGTACTGACTTGGCCGTAAAGGTCTGCACTTGACCCAAACCAAAGAGAATGGGATTTTGCTTTGGAATGTTTATTTTTTTCTGGAAAAAAAATTCTAATTTAATAGAACTATAAAATCATACAACGATTTGGGTTGGAAGGGACCTTATAGATCATCTAGTGCTACTGGCGATCAAAATGTTAATATTAAACCAATGACCATGGTGAAACTGAGGCACAAGTTTTTTTCTAGGCAAATATGAAGGACAGCTGCTGTTAAATAATGCAGCAAATACCCAGGATTTTTTTAAATCTGAAAAAAGTCCAATCACTGATTCAATAGTGTTAAAAATGCTTGTGAATAGAACATTCCTTAAAAGCTTATTACAGAGTACCCTGCATTTGTGTTTAGGACTATCTATACTTAAGTTATTTTGACCTAGGATTGGTCTGAATCTTGAGAGTCAAAGCCATTTTTTAGTAACCCCATGCTAGGCAAGCCACAGTCACATACTCACATGGCTATCTTATCACAAAAAATAGCATTGCTGTGTGATCATATTAGGTGCTGTGCAAACCCAAATGCTGATGGTCCCTGCTCAGGGGCAGAGACCAGAAGGGATTGGGACTGCCTTGCTGAAACCCTCCAAAATCCTGCTGCAGTTTCTGCACTTTCTCATGCTGATCTGCAGTCTGGGGACTGAAATAATTAATCTTTAAAGCATAATACCCACAGAACAAACCCTCTGCACTTTCCTGACCTACCAAGGTGTATGAGAGGGTTGGGAAGGTAGATGGAGTTGTTCCTCCTCCCTACCCCAAATCAAGGAGATGCTGAGAACAGCCCCAGCAAATCCACTTTTTCCTGCTCTTAGCCAGTGCATGACCTCTTCAGTGAAAACATACAACACATTATGTAGCTGCTATTAGTAACAGCACTGTAGCCCAGAAACTAAAAAGGTCAGATTAATATTAATTATCTTATAGGTATCAAGTTATATGCCATATATATTCCCACTAAAGGTCAATATAGCCTTCCCTTATTTTATATCCATCTGCTTCATTAGGTAAGGAAAAGTAAGCTAGATATAATGGATTTTTGGGTAGTTTTAATCAACAATTTCATCAAAAGCACATTTTTCACCTGTGCTAACAACATAATGGAAAACTAGATCAATACATTAATTATATCCACTGCTTTCTAAACTCTATTTTTAAATGAATTATGGTAAGTGTTGTAGAAATAGGAAAGAAAAAACTTATACAACCAGAAGACATTTGCTTTCAGTGTCAGGCAAATAGTCTGAAAAATATGTCTGCCTATTTTTATTTTTCAAACATTTTCATTATTGTTCCATATAAAAGATCAGAAATTAGAAAGCCTTTAATCGCAATGTCCATCCAATGGCAAACAAGCAGCAGAACGGATTTGGGTAGCACATTACACAGAGCAGGGGGAAGTAACAGCAGATGCTAATGGTAGAAATGGCAATCACAGTATTACTCTGGGGAAAATCCAAAATGTTTATTTGTGGGACCTCCTCCTCAGACCAGTGAGGATAAATATCCTTGTCATCGCCATCCACCTGAGGTTCTGTGACCAAAATAAAACTAAAGGTCAGAGCTGTAGGAAAGCATCTCTACAGCCAGGATATTTTTTTAAGAAAGTCTGTTTCCATACTGAAAGGCCTATTTGTCTCCCAAGGTGTTGAGTTCTTATTTGTCTCCCAGGATGTGGAATTCTTACAAGCCTAGAAAGTAGAAAAGAGCTACAAATCAGCTGAAATTTCTCTGCAGACCTTAGCAGGCTTTGAAAAACATTTGTTCTCCAGGGAAAGTAGGAGCTGCAGCTCTCCCCAGTTTTCCAGCCTCAATAACTCACTATCCACATCCAAAGCTCATCATGCATCTTATATGTGCTTCATTGTACAACAGAGAGCAGTGCAGAGAGCCCCAAGCAGGCACCATTTGGGGCCAGAAATCTCTACACAACTAATTTACACAGCACAAATCCACCACCAGCTCTGCCTTATTAATTTGGATGCAAACCTGTAGGAGTGTGGCTGTACAGATTCAGATCCAGCTCATGGAGAGGGAGGAGGGTCTTTCCCCTCTTGCCTCAGTGTCTCCAGTTCCAGGGTCAGCTGTGACATTTTTAACCTGCAATCTGAGTTAGCTTTACACGTGTACAGTAACCACTCAGCATCTGTTCCAGTTTCCTTACCCCAAAAGACACTTTCATCTTCTTGTTTTCCAGCTATGGGCAATATTGAGAAGACTGAAGACAGAGCAAGAGATGGATTAACCTAAAAAGGAACAAGATCATTTTAAGCCAGCAGCTCTTCCATACCAAAGTCTATTCAGCATCATGCTGTGCTACTCTTCCTATTTCCTCTCTTCATTCTCCCCAAAACAACACCTCTTTAACACTTTTTTCCTAATTTGTCCATGTATTTTAAGCATCCACTTAAAAAGGAGAGCTGAGTCCTACATCATTTTCTTCTTCTTCTTCTTCTTCTTCTTGCAGGTTAATTCCCAAAGACATCTTGCTTCCAGGCATTCCCTGAAGCTTCCTGATGCACAAATCTACACCATTTGGGGAGGTTTAATTCCATAGCCTGCTATCACACGATTCTGATTCTCTGACCCAAAGGACAGGTCAAATTTAAAAACATCTGGGACTAGATTCTTTGCTGGCTGTGGGGAAAGGGAAGAATTCTAATCTTCTGACTGAGAAGTGAAGGGAAACCTCTGCAAATATTAAACAAATAATTGTGTGAGGAGTGGAATGAATTAAATCTGTTTCTTTATGGATTTGAGGTGCATAAAAGCACGACCTTGGACTGAAGCTTTTCTGTATAGCTGTGTTATTTACTGCAGCTCTCACCTCCATGGATTCTCTGGAGACTCATAAGATGTAAATTCATGCTTCAGCTTTCCCTCAGCTGGGCAACATCAACATTTTTTGTTCATCTATCTGGCCCCATATTTTTAGGAAATTTGTTAGAACCCAGATACTTTGTAAATTCTGTCATTTCATCACACTTGATTGGAAAAGGCCACTAGATTCAAAAATTATTAGGGGGTACACAAGGACAGATACATGCACAGAGACAGCCTGATCACAGATGCCTCGTTTCCATAGGAAACCAAACTAAAAATAGACAGTTTCTTAAGTGTTAAAGATGGAATTTTTATTTGTTTTTGCAGTTGGGAACCAAACAGACCCACTATTCACATGGCTGTAGCACATGAGAAATATGAAAGAAAAGTAATCTTAGTTTTTTTCTGATAATTAAGTGTAATTCAGTGACCACTGACACAACAGCCACGTGTCCAAAGGTTGAAATACTCTGGGCTGGATGAAAGGTTGTCCACTGGACAGTAACGATGAGGCTTTTTTTCCTTTTATCATGATCACTAAAATTGTCGAGTTGTTTGCTACTAATGCAACACACAACAACATCGAATCTGTGTAAATCTCATTGTTTTGAATGATCTGTGCACAACTAAGGCCTCTGTTTGGTTTTTCATTCATCAAAAAAAGATAAAACAGATGTGAACAACTCATTTTTTCCCCCATCAGTTGCTAAGTATCAACCTCAACGTGGCATGCAGCAGCAAATGATAGCTAGGCATACCACGAGTGAGAAAGCACAGCTTTATTTATAATCAGAATAATATGGTCATTATAGCCTGCATATGAGCTGTGCAGGGCAACCTTTGCCTGCATCCTCATAGAAGCAGACACCTTACATACAGATGTCTTGAGCATATTTGAGGTGTTTGAGCTGAATCCCTTGGGGATATTACATAAAGATGTCTATAGGAGTGAGGTGAGGCTCTCGAGCAATGGATAGGAGAGATGGAGAGAGTGACTGACAACTCAGGCTATCTGTGTATCATCCAGCTAAACACATAGGGATCATAGGACCACAAGAACTACATAAATACAGATAATCTGAGAACACCAAAGGATCTCGAAACAGAAGGCTATTTTTAAGGTGTAGTAATAACACAGGAAGAACTTCCATGGCATTCTATCTGGCAGTATGTGAGATTGTTGTGTGAAAACAACCTTTTAAACCCACTTTTCTTGAGATGGAAGCTGCAGGTAGTTCAGGCTGGTTGTGCCTGTTGTTACCACCATGCCTCAGGTGAGATCTAGCAGTCAATAGCTTAAGAGGCTGAGCACATCATTTAAGCTGTATCAATGTGGATGCCTGGGCCATTTCCAGCAAATAGTGGATGCAGCTGGAGATTTCCCAGGAAGAAGCGCCATGGCATTAATTTATTTGCCTCATGCAACAGCTGCCAGCCATGTAAGCTGGTGTGGAGGTCCGTGCCTCAAACCCCTGTGCAACCCAGCTGCTGCTGGGCCTCAGCTTTACTGTGAGCTCTTTCTACTTCCTACTTCAGAAACATAAAATCATGGAGTCATTGAGATGGGAAAAGCACTCTCAGACCCCCACATCCAAATGTTCCCTCAGCAATGCTGAGGCCATCACTAAACCATGTCCCCAAGTGCTATGTCCATATCTCTTTTAAATCCATCCAGGGATGGAGACTCCACTGCTGCTCTGAGCAGTCTGTGCCACAGCTGAACAACACTTCCCATGAAGAAGTTTTCCCTCATATCCAATCTAAACCTTACCTGGTGCAACTTGAAGCCATTTTGTCTTGCAGGAGTAACCAATAACCTTGTGGTTATTAGCGTGCTCAGAGCCCCTGCATGCAGCTCGCAGGCTCCAGTGGGGTGGGTTACACCCCACTGTGGCCATGTCGCCACAAGGTGCCTCATCTTCCTGCCAAAATGTTCCCCATCTCCCTGCCACAGCCTTGCTTTAGGAAACAGAGACAAGCTCTGAAGAAAGAAAGTGGGAATGTGGAGTATGAAAGCCCAGCTGAGGGGGAGCAGGGAGCTGAGGACGACTGTTTGTGCTGACCAGCGAGGCGGGAGGGAAGGAGGGAGGGACAGGAGTCTGTGAGGGAGGGAGGCTGAGGCGGCCGCCATGACGGCAGTCTGAGGGAGGGAGCCGGCCGCTGTCCATGAACGAGTTAAGAGTCACGTCTGAAAACTTTTTCCACACCGCAGCTTGGATGCTGGGTAAAGAAAAGGTTAGGAAGTGCTAGCTTAAATCCAGGATGGAGTTTTTCAAGGATAGGTTGTTACACACAGATTGATGCCACACTGTTGTCAACATGCCAGGGGTAGTTTTAGCTGTCAGCTCTGTCAGAGTCTGCCAACCAACTTTAACTTGTTTTCTGACTTTTCCAAATGTTTTCCAAGTTTTTGCTTGCTGTGCTGAGGATAAATTGTCCCTCAGTTTCTGTAAAACCACATTTGTTTACTTGTTTCCTTTTCATCTCCATTTCTTTCTGTTGTTTTCCCTTTTTAGGGAAAAAAAAAAAAGCACAAAGCTTGCACCTTTGCCCAGCTACAATATAAACACAATTCACTGAAGCCACCTCATAAACCATAAGATCTTTCTCATCCACATTTGTGCAATGCACACTTGCCTCCCTCATGGGCTGGAACGGGCTCCACCACAGCTCTGCTCAAGGTAAGGGATTGGGCAGCACATCCCAGAATAAACTCAGGAATAAACTGTGACTGTGACTTTTTTCTGCATTTTCCTACAGGTGAACACTTCTTTTTTCTGGAGTGAAAGATTTTGAGGAAAAATCTTCCAATTTGGTCAGAATTATCTGACCATGTGTGCAAGGGATTTGAGCAGGTAAGCCACAACCCTTCCTCCTTTTCCCAGAACCTCACTGGACTGATAGGGAATAACTCCATTTGGGAAAACAAATCTCTCATTACAAACACAGTAATTACAGTGAAATAACATTTAAGGAATGTTAAAAGGACTGGGGACTTCAAAGATTGAAACATTAGAAAGCTGAAATTAAGACTGCACAAGATCTGTGTATGCATTATGCTACATTTACTTGACTGTGTGGGGTTTTATTCACATACAAGATAGATGGTACAGAAAAACTTCTGGTTTTCCTCACAGTTCAATGTGTGGTCCCAGGCCTTGTTTACTGCCCTGAGTTATTAATTTCCTCTTCAGCTTTTTACAGCACTTTTTACAGTCACATTTACGTATGTTACAAACGAGATTTAATTTATTTTTGTTATACCACCAGAAGGTGAAAGGAAATGAAGTACAGAAAGCAAAAAAAATTCCTAATTTTTTAATTATTTTAGAATACTTATCATAAGGTCCTCACATTAATACACTGACTCAGGGTTAACTACAGAAAATATGTTCTTATGACTATTTTTTTTTTAAATGCAGCAAAGTAAAAATATGCAGCAGTTGGATCACCTGATGTGAGTTGTTAAATTCAATAATTTTTTTTCCTTGAAATCCACTGAATTCACAGTAATAATATGTATAAAAGAGAATTTATGATTCAGGCTACTTTCTATGTTCAGTGTATCTAAAAAAATTCCATCTTTTCAATATACTCATAGTTGACACTTCTTTTTTACTGATACTTGAGTTTACTATCAATGTTTATGGGAACACCAAGTTAAGCTTTATATGTTCCTGGCATGGCCCTTTATGTCCTCACCTTCAGCTGGTTCAGCACTTCAGTGTTTCTAACCCGTGAGTATCAGTTTGGGTTCTCTGAAAATGAGATACATATAAGTGACCATACATCACTGTCTACATGATTTGCCTATCACCACATGATGACTTTAGTAATGGCACTTAGAGAGTCCAGACCCCAGTCATAAGTGGATTTAACTTTCCCATAACTCTCAAGAATCTCTACCTCATTTATTAGCTCTAGTTTCTCAATACGTGGAGATCCAGATCAGTCTACTTCACTATTTAACTCTGGTTCATCCCAGCATAGGTCAGAACTATGCAAGGAATAAGGCAAGAGCCTTGTAGAAAAAATAGCACACAATTATGTTATTAGAGATATAATGCATATGAACAGAGAGAATTCAATTTCAACTGAAGGAATAACATTGATTCTGTAATCTCTTTTCCCATAAGTCCTTGGCATTAAAAGACGTATAATTTCAGTATAGTCCCTGCCTGTCATCTTTCTAAAAGGATCATAAATAAAATGGAAAATAGTCACACTGACATCCCTGTGGGTCACTCCTGAGTCTGGGACCTTTTGTACCACAGCTTGGACCTCTCTACTTGAGCTAACAGAGCAGTTAACAGCAGCTTCTACACTTCATGCTGTCCCCATTGGCTTCCACTTGCAGGTTTCTCCACTTACACACTTTCCATAACCAGCTCCAGTCCTTTTTTTCTCTTGCTAACTTGTCAGGCCTGCTTTTTTTATAACCTGTGTGTGTCTCTGGGACAGGATTTGTTCAGTGAAAGACTACGAAAAAGACCCATGAAAGGCTGCTGAATCCTTCTCTCTACCACAATACAGGAAGTTAGGCTTCTCCTCTCAGGTATGTCCTGGAAAATTAATCAGGATGAATTTTGATAGTGAATTAGTGTAAATGTAGTGATGGAGGGTAGAAGCAAATAACCAAAACATTCCAGCATAGATTTGAGGATGAAGTTGGTGGGCATGAGCTACCCTGCTATAACTGCATGTGTGCTTGTTGTTACTCCACCGTAAATTAAATATAACATAGCCCTCTGTAAAATAAACTATTTCACATTTACCTCTACAGGCTTGCTTGCATACTGGCAGCAATTATGGTTTATATACTCCAAATTCACATTCAAACTTAGGTCACTGTCATCTATTCTAGACCTATGTGAGAATGAAGTGGCCATGCTTCGTGTGAGTTGCACTTTGCAGCAAGGTCACTGTCATTCTGCAACCACCAAGTGTTTTGGGAAGGGCAACAGATTCACTATGAATTCACATTGCTATTTAACTCAGATTTTCATACATATCACTAAATAAACAAACACTTTTTGACCTCTTTCAGGGTCATCATCCTGGTAGGAAATTGTCATGTTGTGATTCAGCTCTGCGAGTGGACCTGTCTTTGTGGTAAGCCCAAGGCAGAACTATCAGGGTTTTCTCACTCCAAGTCATATAAAGCATAACAGTAAAACATGCAAGAGGAGGTTGTACATGATATATCACAAAATGTGGTTTGGCACCCAGCACAGTAACAGTTTAGGGAACAGGCTGTTCTTTAAATAATATGCTTTTGTTTTCATGTCTTAATTCTTCATGCTGCTGATGTAGAGCAAAGGCTTTTTTCTTAAAAAAAAAAAAAAAAGTAGGTCCTTATCTAATGCATCAAAACAGAAAAGTATGTGGCTTCTTTGTCAAACATTTCAATAAAGGATTCAGCTTTCTCAAGGGGCCCTTGTAGAATTCACATTGGAATAGGATTCTGGGTAGGTGTTTTTCATTTTAACCAGAGGCTGGGTTTTCAATTGTTGATGCATGCAGATGTACATGCACAAATTCACATGCCCGACTTCAAAAATCTGATCTTAAACACACAGCAAGTGAGTGAATGATGTGGGGGGACTGAAGAAAACGTCATTGTTCACCTAAAAATATCAAAATAACCATGACCTGAGGTGTCTGTCACCGGGTTTTAGCAGAGGTCAAGGGTGTGATGTAATAGGCACCTTTTGAATTTGGTGGTGTTATGTCTCTAAACACAGACCCAGCAGTTAATCCTTAAAAATTATTAGAGGTTCAAAGCTGCACTTCATTTTGTCTGGTTTTGTTTCTCTCTCCACTTTCAGAAGGAAGTTTATTTTCTGTCTTACTGGGTGTTTATACTGAAGACACTGTAGAGTAATTCCTGACTTTTTCTTTAAGTCTTTAGTAGTCTTTAGTAGTACTACAGGTAACAGAGGAGTTTAATGTATGGTGAGGGGAGGTGTTTGATAATGCAAATACCATCAGCTTTCTGGTTTCCTGTATTTGCAACACACAGCAAAAAATAGCTCAGTGATCAATTTTTCAATTCCGTCACAAAATAAATACTAAACAAAATGTGCTCTACATCGTCTCTGAATTTAGCATTCAAATGTAAATTAATTCTTTTTTTTCCATGTTTATATCACTTAAAATTTCTTGAGAGTCTTGTCTTCTTACAGGATTAGGTAAAAATTTTAATGACAGAGACTTGGTTCTGAGGGGGAATTTAAAATATTCATAACCAAAAAAAGACAGATTTCCAGAAATCAGGCATTTTTATTTTGAAAGGAACCAGAAAAAAAAAAAAAAAGATTTGTTATAGTTTTTTCTGCATATTTTTTCCAAATTATTTATCAAATCTGTTCTAAAGAAGAAAAAAAATCTTTTCTTCAAAATCTTTTTTCAAACAAAAAAGCCCGCCTGATTGTATTTTGCACATTCCATTTATGATGAAAAATAATATAGAATAAATTTTGAGGCTTTTTATTTGATAACAGAAAAATAATAGAAAAGGCAAAAATAAAATGTATTTTCACAAGATGCAGCATTTGAAACCAATTTCTCGTCTGTCTTTGTGGAAATAACTTATTTTTCTCTAAAATGTGGTGATAAACAGCCAGGGTGTCTGGTCTTCAGCAGCACCTGGGATTTTAATGGGCAAACCTACAGATATGGGGCTTACAGCAAAGACTAAAGGAGAAACAAGTGGGAAAATTCTTTATTTGGTGGACTAAAAGTGTGAACAACCACTCAGATTGTTAAGCCAAGTGTAGACTGAACATGAATAGAGGGGAAACATTAAAATGCTAAAAACCACTTGGGCTAAACTGTGTCAGTTTCAGTGTGAGTTCTCTCCTTCTGAAGCCCCTCATGTTGACGAGCCCTGCTTATAAACCACCATCATGATAATGCTGATCATTGTGAGTGTTGAGGCCCAGCGTGAAATGCTGGCTCTGCTGACATCATTAACAGTTCTGCCTTTGATCTGGACCGGGTTGGGTTCAGCCCAAAGGAAAGCAGTGGCCTTGCTGACAAATGACCTGTGGTCAAAGGGAGGCCCAGTCACTGAGTTCATCAGTCCCATGCATTATATTCAACAAAGGTCAATAAGATGGAAGATCTTGGATTTAGATCTCTCAGAAGATAAGCATGCCAGGGTGAAACAAGACTCCAAAGAAATCAAGGGACAGCATTATATGGATATTTTCTGTATGGCTTGTTGGTGAATTTTAAAAATGTACTTTATCCATATTCAAATCCAGTATAAATCAAAGTAGAAGAATATGATCTCTGTGGGAAGAAGTCACGGAAACAATATCTGTGCACCTGCCTACAGATCTATGAAAGCATTTTCAAAACAGACATTTTGGAAAGAGACAGCTACTGCTAATCTATTATTGTTTCCATGCAGATATTTATATAAATCCTCTTCTTGTAAAATGCCACATACCCTGCTTAGCTTTGCATTTAGGCAGAAGAAGCACAACTTCAGCCTGTGTAAATATAATATAAAAATGAGGTGGCTTAGGAATCTGGGCTTAATAGATGCAACTGTGTAAGAATTATCTATTAATTATAAAATCATTAGCTTAAAAGGATAATAACTTTTTAAACCGACTTTTAATCATTTTCGGCTTGATTGTATTTCCTTTAGGAAAATCTAAAAATGCAATCTGAATAGTAGCCAGGACACTATTCTATCTATCAACTGTACCTGTCAATTTAAAACAAAATCCCTTGAACACGGTGGGATAACCCACACTGTAACACAGCCAGTGCACACACATGTTTATCCCTACATGCCTTCTTTAATTTTCTTCCTGAGACCAGCACGCTTTGGAATGATATTTTAATTTATTATTATGAAAGGAATGGCAACTGGTTTTTAATGGTTACAGAATGGTGACTCACAACACTGTCCCAGATGCTGTCACCGTCGCTATGAGAGCAGATTTGCAACATCTTGTCATGGGCACACATCAGTGCTCATGCCTGCTGCCTTCATCCCAGAGGACAGCCTAACACCTGCTGCTGGCAGCGTGCCGGCCCTTCGGGGAACAAATGTTCCATTGCTGCTGGGTGATAGGACAGGACAGACTCGAGATTCCAAGTGAACTGGCTAAAGGCACCCTAGGGCTCAGTGCACCCACCCCAGCACCCAGATGGTTGCTGTTTCTGTAGAAATATTAGAGAGTGAGTGGTGTGCCTGTAGCTCTCCCCTATAAATAAAGGAAAAGAGAAAAAAATCAACAGCACCCTGGATGTTAAGATTTCTAGCATTTGCTAGAAATTGTTGTTTCTTATGAAAAACCCCCCAACAATATTTTTCTAGTCAGTATTATACTGATGGGATATATTGTGCCTACTCTGTATTTATTCATATAAAGAACTTAGAAGACTCTGCAAAAAATACTGGTTTAATACTAAAATACAATTGCAAATCCACTTCTGGAAGGATAATGTGCTGTTTTCCTGCAGACTATTCTTAACCTTACACAATTTACAGATCCTGGATAAAATAGATATGATTTTTATATTTCACATTTTGTTTAGCTGCCATACCTTTATGTTGCCAGAGGTACTACGTTTAGTTGTAAAAACACAGCAACAAAAAATGAGTAAATACATTTTGTTTCTTTTAAATGTATTTTTCAGTGCACCTATCCTAGAGTTGTGAGAATTATGAATACAGTGCACTACCTCTGGGGAGCCCAAATTTCTCACTGAGGTCAAGGAGAGCTAAAAAGACTCCTGGTTTGCAAAAAGAAGCTCAGTGCAATTCAGGATCAGGTCTCTTGGACAGTGTGTAATGCATTTCTTTCCTTTTATTCCCACTCCACTTCCAGTGGGGTGATAATAGCACTGTTACAATGTCTTCACTTCATGTGGATTGAATAGCAGGCTAATAAAGATGAGGGTGGTGCTTTTTTCAGCTGTTATACTCAAATTTCAAATAAGACCATTTTTATTCTCTGTTTTTGAAAAGGCTTTTTGTCCACATTATTCCCCAAAGCTTAGATCAAAACCATGTCATGTGTCTGAGGGAGGTACAGTCCAGGACACAGTGCATTAGTATTTCAGCTACTGTAATAGTTTTGATACTCCTTTGCATTTCAGCTTTTGGAATTTACTCCCATGAAAGTGAAATACCTTAGGAAATTAAATGATTGATCATATATTTATAGAAGGGTGGCTTGATCAGAAGCCACTAGATTGTTGCAGTTTAACTCTGTGTGGTTTAAATCAATGTGCGGTGAAGGTGATATGTCACATTCCCTGCAGTGTGCTGCACTTCTCTGCAAAAAATCAATCAAATCTACATCACAATACAGTGAGCAACACTGAACTGCCAACAAGAGAATTCTGGCTGGCTTTCACTGGTTAAAATTTCCCCTTTTTCTCTTGTTAGGTTAATGGTTGGGATATATCCATAATTCTTAGGAAAGAACACATCATACACACTGTGTCCACACTCTGTGTAGTTCTTTGAACACATATTCTTATGTTATTCTTCCTGATGATCTCTAAATGAAGTTCCCAGGTAATGCCAATTTACAATAATCTCTCTGCTTGTGATCCCACAACTTGCTCTGGGCAAATCTCGTTGTTTTTCTTTGTCCCTTGACTGCTTCCGTAAAATTATGCTAATAATAGCCACACCAGAGAGATGCTGGGTGAATTTGTGTGCCTGCAGAGGACTTTGAAGATGAAAAGGCTTATTTAAATGTTACATATTGCCACAAGTATTATTATTAAAGCTTAAGAGTGCATTCTGCCCTTGAACGGACACACGCAGCTGCTGCCTGTCCCCACTGTCTGTGTTTACAGATACAACCATGCAATGGGGCAGAGTTGTACAGATCTAGGACTGTAAGTTCAGTGAGTCAGCTTTGCTGGAGCAAAGACAGGGTTTCTGTGCAGATGGCAGGCATGCAAATTTGGTATGATCACAATTTAGAGGTGCTTGTAAAGCATTTGTGTCGGATGAACTCTTTGCTGCTTCTATTTCTACAATGCTATAAACTACAGGGAGAAAGAACAGAGTGAAAGAGTAGGAAAAATATTTATCATAAACTTCTGGATAAATCCAATCAAAACTGAACAGAGCTAAAGCAGTCCTGGTGATAGAGACCAGGCTGTGATTTCGAGGTCAGGCTGTGCTCTCATGTCACATTTGGGTCATGCTGCATGTATTGTCGGCAAGGCTTCCTTGTAACCTGTGAAGTGTCCTGGGTAATAATGCAGGAAATGAGCTCCAAAGGTCTGATGAATCTTAAAGTGCCTTCGTAATCCAGAATTTCTGTTCAAACTGAAAAAAATTATGAAGATCCTGTTATTGCTCAACCATTGCACTCTGTTTTGCCACTCTTAAAACTATTTTGCTCACTGTCCTGCAGATAGTCTTTACAGAGGATTTACAAACTAATCTTTCTGACTGTGTCATGTCACTCTTGTGGAATTCAATTGCCGTTTTATACTCACAATGCCTTTGATTAACTTGCCAGGTGTAATGACAGTAAAATTTGGCTTAATAAGAAGAAATATAGCCTTGTTCTCGAATAAAAATCGAAGGAGAGGGTCCCTAAATAGATTGTCATATTCCACTCTTCAATGTAGTCTTCCTTGTTTTAATTGCCTTTTTTTCTGGTTTAATCAGAATGCTTGCAAAATAATCTGAATTCAGAAACATGATAAAGAACACTGCTGTTGTTTTAAGGACAAGCAAAGAACAGAGATGTTTCTTTTACCAGCAAAAGCTGGTAAAAGCATTTATTGTTTTATGTTCAGAACATTCTGAGAAGTGAGCAGAAATGAGGCTGATCCATGCAAGAACCAGAAGTCAAATAAACAAGTTCCTGCAGGTAATGGTACCTTCCAATATACTTTTTAAGGTCAAGAACAAGTAAATCACAAACAGGAGATATATGCATCTTCAAAATCCAACCTCCCAGACCTTGTCTGGGTTTTTTTAATAAAAAGATCAAGAGTGGCTTAGGGTTTTGAGTACTCAACATTACTATTAAAGAGTTTGGAATTAAGATAAGGGAAATCAGAGAGTGTGGGCCAAGCTGACTGACAGAGCAAGCTGGTGTCTGGGCAGCTGCCTAAATGCTAAAAGGGCTCTCCTTCCCTTTTAAAGTTTAAGATAAAAACAGGGAAAAAAGAAAATCTTTCATTAAAGCTCTGTTGCCCTGGATAACCACAGACAGATGCTGGGTGGTCCCCATAAAGTTTCTTTTTAACTTGATAGCCAAACTCATGGGTATTTTCCAACAGTTGTAGGGGATGAAATAACACTGAATTAATTCCTTTTCTTAAAATTAAAGGAATGAAAAGAACAGCTAGATGTCTGTACAACTGCCTTTGAAATAATCACTCTTGGGCTTGTCTGCATGTTCTGTGCAATTCTATGCATTCACATGGTCTGGCCCCCCTTCAGGCTAAACAGCTGATCTTGGTAACTTCACTGGAGCACAGCAGGTCACTTGGGCTGGTGAGTGTTCAGGAAGGTTATTAAGGTTATTTAGTGGTAAAATACATGTCCTGCTCACCTGGCTTCTTAAAAAAATGTAGTCATCTGCCTCTCCAAATCATGTTCTTCTGTACTGTAGGAACCCCACGCACAAGATATAAAAATTGTAATATGACAGTTGCTAAAACCATTGATGTAATTGGCTATCTTATATGAAATTTGAGTTAAATGACAGTTCCATTTTTAAGAATTAGAAAGAAAGTACCTTTGATAAGGGGCATGGACATCCTCAGAAAATAGTCTTAATTTTTAAGTTCTATTTAAGGGAAGAATTTATATTCTCTTGCAATCAAATTTCCAACTGCTCACATTCTGGCTTGGTTTTCCCAGATGTTCCTTCTCAGGTTGTCAAAGAAGTGAAGTAAATTTCTCTAGGTTGCAGGTGTTAAGTTGCAGGTACATAATTTCATTTTCAAAGATAAAATTCAATAAGAAGAAACAAGAATCTTGGAAGATAAATGTAGTCTTGCATCTATTTTTTTTGCATTCCTATCACCTCTTTCTTACTTACATTAATAGCAATAAAAATCAAGGAAGAGGTGTGAGGTAGATTGATGGTTTCCCAAAATATAATTTCTAAATAGAATCCCGTATGTATCCAAGAATACAAATGTTAGTTGGACAGAAATTTGATTCTGCATTCACCTGCACAGACTTTAAAGCCTTCATGTGGCAAATAATGAGTGCTCCATGGCTTGAGATAGTTTAAGGACACTTCCCAGCCCACTCAGTCTTCAGCCAGGAGATGTCTGGGAGAAATCATGATCTCATTGTGGAAAGATTACAGTCAGTAAAAAGAAATCAAAGCAAGCCAAGGTATCGTGAAACATTTTTTTAGTTCTAGATGACAGTTGAACCAAGAAAGATCAAGAATTTAAACAGGCGTGAAACCAGCTCGTGATTATTTGTCCTCTGAGAAGTGCTGGAGGCACGTCAGTGGCTTCCTGGCTCCCCCACTGTGCCTGCTCCAAGAACAGCTAAAGGACTTCAGCTTTTGAGCCAAGACCATTTCACTCACTAAAAGTGGTTCGATTTTTGGGGTGTTTTTTCATTTGGCTGTTTGTTTTTTTAATTTACAAGAGCAGTATTTTTTAATAAAACTCCCAGCATTTAGAGCAAGGAGAAATTAGCTGACAAATTTTACCACAGTAGTGCTCTTCCTTGAGAGACCATTCCTTATTCAAAGATGTAATTCCTATCTCCAGCTTTTCCCTCACCTCAAATGTCACATGTTTATGGCTCCCACCTTCAGTTTTCTACTGTGCTCATCATGCCAGATCTGGATATCTTGCAACAGTGGCAATTCTGAATGCAAGCACAGGTCACATATTGTTAGTTCCCTTGTTCTCAGGACAGGCAAATTGTTTTGGTAAAGGAAGCATTTGTAAACAATTTGTAATTTGAAAAGGCTTAAGTAAACATCTAGAAAAATTATTTTCATTGCAAATGCTTATGGAATGTATCTTGTCATATTTTTTTTTCTTTTCTAGCAGAAAATACTGCTTAGGAAATTCTGGTTATCACTGTTCATAAGAACATAAATAAGCCTTCCTGCACGTTTGATGCATCTAAAGTAACATCCTCCCTGCTAAAGGAGTCAGAAGTGAATTCCAGAGTGACTTCTCTAGTAAAATCATTGTGGCTTTCAACAGTCAGTAGTTTAAGGACTCAAGACTGCAGCTGAATTATCCTATCTAATGGATATCAGTAGTTAAATTCCCCATGAATTTGTTTAACTCCTTTTTTTGTATGATCAGATTTATTATCCTCCAGATCAGTGCCAGGGCTTGAGATTGGATCATTGCAAGAGTATGCTATACGTTATTTATATTCAAAATATTTAATGTCTGCCTCAACAATATAGTTTTGCTTGTTCTAAGATTATATATGAGGTTGATATTGCTGCTTGAATAAACATACACTGACAAGTTAATAAAAATAACATTTTAACTGCTTGAGTCATATGTTCCAGTGACCCATAAGATAAGTTCTAGGCTCTTTGCAGTCCTAGGCTCAGCTTGAGTTTAACCTTCATCCATGGCTCCAGAGCAGCCATTGAACAACTGATGAACTCCCTTAAAAGAAGAGAGCAAAAAATGCAAACATCCATTTAAATGACTGCATGGAAAAAAGCAGAAATTTGCTGTTAAACTACAGCAGGCTGAAATGAGAGCTGAGAATGACAGAGAGGGCAGGTACTGACCCCCATACTAAAAGAGGTACAACAAAGGCATTTTCTCTAAGTTCTCATGGAAAGCCTTTTAGACAAATTAATTAAGCAACAAGACATGACAGGGTGTGAATCGCTTGGTAATGATTTACGCCTATTGTGTTGTTAGGCAGAAGGCCAAAGGCCGAGTGCTGTCAAATCACCTAGGTGTAAATTATCATTTGATAATTTGAGCCCTGGAGTGCGTTATTGTAATTAGAAGGTGTTCTATCATAAGTTTTCTACTTCATTCCATTTTTTTTTCATTCTCAGCTCCATTTTGATACTTAGAATGCTATCATTAAAAACTAAACCTTTTCTTGCTAGGTTATTTCAGACAACTAATAGCCTGAGAGACTTTACACAACAAACCCTGTCATATACCACAATGCATAGCAGAGAAGTCAATGCAGGCATGTCATCACTGTAATTTAATCACCGTGCCTTCATTCATAAGGCCAGTTACAGACAAAGGGAAGTATTAGGATTATAGGGGAATGTGCAATCAAAATTAGTTGGAAGTTAGGTGAACAGTTGATGAAGAGGAATGAGGCAGCTGCACTTTCTCTTTTCAAATTAAATAGCACAAAAAAGATGGAGAGATAATAACATGAATTCTTCCAAGTTGCAGCATCCAGACAGCTGCAGAAACCACAAGAAGGCCACTCCAAAACTTGAGTATTCAAACTGAGAGAATCAAAGTGCAGCAAGGGCTGTTCAGTGCAAAGATGCGAACACCATCTCTAGCTCTGGAAATTCATACAGTGCAGCTTATCAGAACTTAGGAGAACATTATCACTGCCTACTTGTCTACTTGTTCTCTTGTTCTGTGTTTTTGTAGATGTGATATTTAAGTAGCAAGATCTCCAATTTGTTTCAGTTTGCCATTTGTAGGTAGCTACAGCCATTAATCACATGTAGTGAGCAGAAGAAAAGTCTTTTCAAGTCTGGCATTGAAATGGATGTCATGACAGCCTCCTTTTGCCTCTTGCCTCATCTGTGGCTCCAACATAGGGAAAAATATTTTATGAAATCCAGCTGTTGTTTCCTAAACATTAACCCAGATGACAGTCATATACAATAGAATATCCTTAACATTCTTACATGACCAGATGACAACAGCCTTCACTGCAGAATTCCTAACACTGAAATGATTCCCACTGATAAGCAGTCCCAGGATGGCAGTACCAGGGTGAAATATTAACGTCAATCAAGACAACATCTTTCTGAGCATTAGACACACTCAGAAAAATAGAATTTTGTCGCTGGTCAGCCATGACTTCAAAACCTGCAAGAAACCATCTTGTAAATGATAGAACTGTAGAAACAGAACAGGTCAAATTTGTTCTGATAAACGACAAGTCTTAAAATTATTTTCCTGGAGTTTACTTTTGATGTTTGCTTATCTGTGGCATATGCTTTTTTTTTTGTCATGATTCTTTTCGCATCTATTTTTTCCATACATTTTTGTGTTGTCACAAAAGCTGCCACACATCCACATTGCATTTATTTAATCAGAAGGATCCAGATAGCGTGATAGTTGGTTTTACCATCCGTCTAGCATATTATTAGTAGGTTGGGGTTTGGAAAACTGACAGAGAAACAGATGTTGGGATTATTTCATGTAGCTTGAATACCATAATGATATACAGTTGTCAGAAGCATCTATTTTCTTATTTTAGGAAGATGATTATTTTATGGAGGAAATGGCTCAACTTTTTATAACCCAGAGGAGAGAGGAAAATAAAATGAAGGACTTGAGGAAAATATCTAAGGAAGGAGTGATGGATGTTTAGTCTGTGCCTAAAAGTCTGAGCAGAACATGTGCAATTTATGAAATTGTTCTAAGGGAATAATCCTGGCTGTGCCTGTTTCCCTCACAGATACATATTTAATGAAATAAGGTAAAATAAATCTATAGTCTCATGCATTGCACATCCTTGGTACGCAGTAAAGTGTGACAGGAAGGAGACACTATTTTTGTTAGTTGCAGCTTAATAATGTAATATACAGAGGTTACTCCCTTTCTCAGAAGGAAACAGAAGGCTTGGAAATTAGGAATTTGGACATGCTTGGCATGGCTTCATTCCCTTTTCACTGTGCTTTTCAGTCACAGTGGGGGAAAAAGATCTAGCTGGTGTCCAAAGGACAAAGGTCAAAAAAACTTTGTTTCCATTTTTTTTTCCTACATTTAATATCTTAGTTTTGGACTTTTAGATATTAAATAATGAGACCAAGTTTTCTTTTAGTTGCTCTTGATTCTGCTTGCTTTCTTTTCTGGCCACCTGCTCAAATGACATTTTAGGAAAAAACTGAGTGACAGTGGAAATACTGTGAAAAGGACATAGCACCCAGAACTTTGGTGCATACCCTTAGGAATGAATATCCATTCCTACCTTTCTTTACCTCTAATTCCTCTTTTCCTGCCTATTTCGTCACTTCATGTTAATGCCAGATGTGGAAAGAATTCAGTATCTGGTAAGACAATTACATGTCATTTCCATCACTATAATTAAAGTCTAAACAGTGCAGCCACTCAGCTACTTCTGGCGGTGAAATAAGCCTCAAAAATTAGTTCCTTGAGCAGTGGGGAAGCCAATTTCTGTATCTTTCTTCATCCAGCATTCATTACTAGGGCTTGATATCTCTACCACAGACATCTGCAGAAACACTCTGGGAAAAAAAATTGAGAAAACAGAATTGTGTGGGTTGGTGGGGAGAAACTTCCCTGCATGTATATGCACATTTACATGCAGACACACATGCACACAGAGGGATGTTCTATGCCTTCTGAAATCTCTTACTTAACAAAATAGAAAAAATTAATTATCAGTCTTCAAAAAGCACATGAAATTGGGTATGAATAGAGTAACTGCACAGGATGGTATAGTCAAGTAACTCTCTAAGAAACTTGTGAAGATCTTTATTATTAATATCAAATATTCTCTTTTCTTGTTAAAGGCATAAATCTCTGTAATGAAATAGAGTTCATCACCTCCGGATTTATATTCTTAGCAGGGGTTTGGATATTTATGGATGCCTCCCAAAAAATCTAAGAGGCAATAAAGAAGTACTGATCTAATAAAGTCAACAGGTAGTTGATGCAATATTTGAATTTAGGCCTCACTTTTTAATTATAAGGTTGCAACATGTAATATACAGAACTGCCTCTAGACATTCATCAGAAGTGTCTCCTTTTGATTTACTTATCTAGCCATTGGTTTCTATCTAGTGTTACCAATTCATAGGCAACTGGGAAAGGATGTATCTGTTAGTAAAACTATTTTCATTAAGATATTTAAGAAGCAGAGCATGGATTTTTCCATGCAGTTTTAATCAAATAACGCTGTTCATCGTGCTTTAAAACAACAATGATTATTGCCAGTATTACCATAGGATTATTGGATTAATCTACTGATCACATTATTTATTCTTTCTTCTGTCTCGTTTTATTTACTTTAAAATATGAATTTCATGGGTGTTATTGACAATGAAGAGCAAAGGAAAGAAAGTCAGATGAGTCTCCATTGCTCAGTGTGCTCCAATTCTCTTCTCACAGGAATAAGTTTTTAGCATTCAGCTATGCCCAGCCATTCTTAAAAGTGAATAAAATGTAGGTATTACAAAAGATTTAGGCAAAAATTCTGAATTGAAGCATTCTTTGTCCTGGGGAACTCTCTTTCAAATTCTGTACGTTTTTTGTCTCAGACTAGTCCCAGGCTCTGAATTCAGATTCATCCAGGATATTGAAGTAACTGTGATCTGAGTCTTAACTTTGTAATTATGGTCCATCTTAGTAACATCCAGTGGCTCCATACCATCCAAGTGCTTCTCTAAGTGACCAACTTGGAAATAAAAATAGAGTCTTTCAAGGTCTGTCAGGAAAGCTTCTAGGATTCGCAAATCATTATTACATAAGGCAGACCCAAAAAAGAGTGTATTTGAAATATTTGAGAAGTGTTTATGTAGTTTTATGTGATTAAACTACACATCAAAAAAAATGGGAAAAATTTACCTGTCAAAGATAGCAGACAGGGACTAAAGCTACAGGGGACTGAACAGGGATCATTTCAAACAGATTATTTTATCCTTAAGTTAGATGTGTAGGAGAACTGTATTCCAAGATTATTCTTTTCCTTGGAGAACTAACCAGAATAATGTGATAGTCTTTATAGCCTTCAGTTTAACATAACCAGGATCAGTAATTTAGTATTTTTATATATTGAACAGATCTGCACTGGGAAACACTAACGACAGCAACCAGCATGATACAGATTGTTCTGTAGCTTTGACCTACAAGTACATTTTATAGCTGAGCTAGTGTCAGAATTCTGTCTGGCTGCTGCACCAGCCTCAAAACACAGCCCAGCTCCCTCGTACTACTTGCAAGCAATTCAGACACAGAATATTTTGGGGATCGTAAATGAGCAACATCTATTCCCAGGGTAAGGCAAGTCTATTTCACAAGTTACTTTATGGACCATATGGTTATACTTGGTTACGTTCAGTCACATAACATCACATAAAGCAACTTAATCCAGTATATTCAGATCCATGCAATGCAAATGGAGCATCATTTCCAAGCTTTAAAGGAGCCTTGTCTTTTTCCCTAGGGAACATGGTGTAGACTATAGTTTTAAATCAAACTTCTCATAAACTTTTAACACTCAAGTCTTTGCAAAAATCATGTCATCCTCCAACTCGGTGTGATTCAACTTATTATCTGTATGTCTGAGCATAAAAAAGGCACTCTGGTGTTCTACTAAAATTATGCTGAAAATAAAAAATGAGATTGCAACCAGTAAAGAGGAGAAGTCAGAATTGCTTCAGGATTTTAGTACAGTCCTTGCCAAAACCAGCAAAACATCCCTGAGACCTCCTTATCTGGTGTTCTGAGCTGAAGCCTTCTGGAAATAGCAGGCTTAAAGGTTGCTAAGGCAGACACTTTTTTAGATCATTTCAAGGCTTATAACTGGGACTTTTTAGTACTATACAGGGAAATAGTCTCAAATATGGCAGTTATTGGATGCAATTACAGGGTGAGCAAGACAGAAAGCATTGCTCAAGAGGCAAGGAAGGAGTTAAGTACCATGCACTCAAAGGTAGGATTCCATCCCAGGCTAGCAGCCCTCCAACACAACTTCCCATTGTTCACAGGTCTGGTGAGTTCCTGGGGTAAAGTACTTTTTTGGCTGTTGATGTCAGGAATGCTATCACTTTTGTGATATAATTTGGTTTTCTGTGTAATTACACCCTGGCAAAAGCATATTTCTAATAGCACAGCTAGGATTTTCTGTTTAAAATGCTCTGTTTAAATTGTTGACTTTCCGCTGGAATGCCGTATTTGGTTACATTCCATCCTCATTCTAGAGCTCCCTGTACATCCCAGAGCACAATAGCGTCATTATGCACTACCTTGGCCTCCAGGTCATGAACTACAATTATCTCTTTTCATGGCAACAATCTTTATAACCTAGAAACTACTCCCAGGGACAACATTATAAAAAAGGATTGGCATATGCATAAATAAAGATGAATAGATACTGGCACTCCTCGGGGTTTTTGCCATTGATTATGGAATGTTGATTAATGCCATAATCACTACCTCCCCTCGAAAGCGATAGCGGCATTTTGTGCTGGCTTCACTCTTCTGTCTTCACATCTGCTGCTTTCTCTCCAGTCCCTGGCTCTTGTCACCCATCTGATTCATCCTCGTAGCACGATGACAAAAGTCACAATGTTTGGTTGCCAGCGAGAAAATTTCAGAGGAACAATTTTGAATCTGATTGTTCTCGACTAACATGCTGCTCCAACGGATTATAGCACTTTTATATGCAGTTGCTTTTTGCTAGGTCCATCTGTCTACACTCCAAGCTGTGCTCCTGAGATTTGACATTTCAGGCAGTTCTGATTCTATTTTCTCTCATTCAGTTTCAGATTTTAAGACAAGAAATCCAGTCAGGAAGGTTATTTGGGGAGCAGTAAGCAAAAAGCATGATTATTATTAGCACTCTTCAAGCTATTAACCACAATGCTTTGTATTTACTTGACATTACATAAAAAAATATTTCTACAACTCATCTACAAGGCAGATGAGTAAATAGCACCTGCACTTTGAGTAAGTAACTCAAATCCAGAAATCAGACATTCTGTAATCCACAGAAGGAGTTTATCCACCCTAACAGCTATTTCCAAAGCAGTAATTATTACAATATTCTCTGTCCTCATTAGATCAATTATTTGAAAGTTCACCTATGCTTCATGTAGGATGCTCACCTGCATTTACAGGTAATGAAAGACTTGTGAGATGCAGCTGCATTGTAACAGACTGGCCTCACAGACTTCACAGAATATGATCAGAATCACGACCCATAGAGATTACTCTGCAGGAAGAGGCTATGCTAGAAATGTATGTCAGAGTCAAATAATTAATTTACATGCATTGTCATTTTATGCAACATATGTTCATTTTTTAAATACTTGCCTTGCCAGAAGCTAAGGAACCAGCCATAAAGATAAACTAAAGCAGACAATGTCTGGTAAAGTTTAGAGTAAAAATTGCTCCAAGTCGTACTGCACTGGTCTAGTTGTCCTGTAGACTTTAAAATAGATGGTCACATCATGTTGATTAGGTTAGTCCAAACATGCTAGATGAAAATTACTTGGTTTTGGCATCAAGGAAGTCTTCTAGTTTTATGAGAAGAAAACGCTGGAGGGGAGTTTTTAGCCAACACCAGCAGAGGTTTTGTCTGTAGGAATGTTTAGAGAGGCTTATGCATGTCTATATATTTTATGTATCCGATTTATGTGGGACAAGTAGAAAAAAAGAACTTTGTCCCTTTGGACCAGGTATCCAAGAAAAAATTGCATTATTCCTAGATGCCACATGTTCATTCTCGCAATACAGAAGCTAAGAGCAAGAAGTGAGTAAAATACATAGGTAAATGGCATTAAAAAATCAAAGCCAGAAAAAATTAAACTGAAAGTTTAAACTGCAAGTTCAGTCATACAGGACAAAGTAGAGAAAGCTGGGCACAGAAACCATGGGTTTCCAAATAATAAGAACATTTAAAGACCAGAATTTTATTTTCTACATCAGAAAATTGAACTTTTTTTGTTCTTTTGTAAATAAAACCATGCTATATAATAGCAGCTTAATGAAAGAACTAACGAAATCTTTCAGAGACAGGGAATTTCCTGAAAAAGTAGAGGTTGTACAGATATTGTTTCCTTTTATTCAGGAGCTGGCAGAAGAAAGAAAAGGTATTGCAAGCCAGCATTTCTCTGAAAATACCTGTCTGAGCAGTTGCTACTCTGCTGGTCCTAGCACAATAATGTGGCATGTGGATAATGAACACAACTTTTAAATTTTCTTTTTCCAAAAAGCTTGTAGACCTGTGTCAATGTACTGGCTATAAGAAGCAGCCCATTGCTGTCAGCCCCCAGAATGCTCAAGCCAGTTTCTTAATAAGATGGGAGTTCAACCTCCATAAAATTTGCTCAAAGATTTGGCAGATTCAGAGGGGAAAAAAAAAATCAACTAAAAATCCTCAAGGTGTGTTTAATTACAGGTGTGTTAGCACAGGGAGTTAGTCACACTGAGCAGGACTCCCATAGGATGGATGTAGAGCAAATCCCTTTAACATTTGCTCCTGCAATCCAGAGGGGTCAGCGAACAACAAATGTGTTCTCTCCATGGTAAATGAGAGCAGCAGAATGGAATGGTATGTAATATCCTACTTTCTGTACAAAGTACAGAAACAGAGTAACTGCTTTAAAGAATTCATTAAAAACTGTAGAATAATGAACATTTTATTTGGATATATGAAAGGGGTGAAATGCAGAAAGGATCTCCACAGCAGGAAAAACAAGTTTGTCCAGTACAGCATGATATGCTCCCAACATTTGACAAATGAGCCAGGAGCTGCTCTGTCCTCATGCCTTTCCATTTTTATAACTGCAAATCCACAGTGAATACAGTTTTATGTAGAAGGAACTGTCTCTGACAGATACAAAATTACTTCAACACCAACATAGTTTATTACCACTCCTGTGCTGGCTTACATACAAGCCAAACTCCAGTTCCCAGGAATGTCTGCTGTCCCTTTAAAGAATTCAGGTGTAATGCCTGAAGTTCATGGACTCTTTATCTATTGTATGATCTTCACTGAAAAAATAACATCTGAACTGAGCAGACTTGAATACATTTATGCCTGTGGAAAATCAGGAATTCCTCCCCTATTCCTGGATAAAAGCAGAAAATATTTATATCCCTGCTTTTCAGGCTGTCTCTTATGGACAAATACCATCTAAAAGGAGCCCAAAGTATTCCCATTCAGCCTGGTGACAGACTACGTAGGTAGGCTGGAACTAAACTGAGCCCTGTCTGTCTGTGTGGCAGCAGAGGTGACAGGAGAACACCATTTGCAGAGAGGCAGCCAAAGAGCAACGACAGCAGGGATGATGGTAGTTGCAAAGTGCCAGCAGACTCAGCTTTGGAACAGATTTGCCAAGACTGCTGCACCATGTGATGACACAGATTCCATGCTGAATGCACAGTGACATGGAAAATGTCTCCTAGTGGTGTCCAGGCATCACCAGTTAACTCCTCTAATAGCTGCTCTCCCCTGACTTTGTCCTGTTTCACCAGCTGTTGTGCATCTCTTGTTCAGGAGGAGATGCTGGCACAGTGGAAGAATCATTAGGGAAATGCAACAACATATGGATGTGAGAGGGAGGTTCAGTAATGAGTTTCTGTGTGTCTATGTACATTATTTGCATAGGGAGCACCATCTCATTTATTTGAGCTTGATTTGCTCTTTGTATCATTCTGTACCAAGGAGCTCTTGGAAGCACAGAGCATTCTGGAGGCTACAACACCAAGCACAGAGTCGGTTCAACCTGGCAGTGAAAAGAAAGTCCAAAGTGGAGAAAATCCCTGTTTGTTGAAAAGTCAGTTCAGCAATCCAGCTGAAAATCCTTCACCCCTGGTTGTCTTTCAGGGCTGAAGACATTCACCTGGTTCCACTATGATCTATGACTGCTGAATAGCCCCTTGAAGTTTGTGGGATCCAGCAAGAACTGCCTTGGGAAGCCTCAAGAGCAGAGACTTGAAACAGCCTATTCTATGAGAATTAGAGCTAGTGAGGCCCGGGCTTCTCTGTGAATTTATGTCTTAGTGTAAGTCTTTGGATGCAGGGTCAAACCGAGGTTTTTGGAATGCTAGGAAGGAGCAATTCTCTGAGGATTCTCTGAGATCTAATACTGTCAGCTTTGTGATAAATGCTTCCTTAGAGTATGCATAGGTTCATTCAGTGGGTCAGCTCTTCTAAATACTGATTTTTACCCAACCTGGAGAAACTTAGCCATCCTTAGAATACGTTAGCAAAATATTAAAGGCCACAGTGAAGTGAGATAGCATGTGCTCCCTAAAACCCATGTCCTCAGGAGCCTCATTCTGCAGGTCTCAGTTCTGTATGAAAGGTGGTTAAAATAAATTCAGCATTCTTTTCACATTTTCCTGTCTGGCTACAGCCTGGCTGTAGCATGTGAATCCTAGCACTCTGTTCTGCATGTCATGAAACCCTCAGGAAGGCATTGGGGCAATGAAGACTGACAAAGTGATTGCACCATCTTTTGTCTTTCCTAGAACCTGTGGCATGTTCAATGTCTCCAGATGCCCTGGGGCAAAATTCCTAAGGTTTTTTTGATCTCTTAAGTTCACACATCCAAGCAGCATACAATTTATTAGGGCCACACTTAATTAAAGGCTTATAGCAGTTTATTAGCATTTCTTCCAAGCTTTCCATTTATGATTGAGATAAGGATGTGTTCCTACATTCTGCCTCACACCTGCCTATTATGTGTTTCATTATAAAAAGCTTTTGTTTGTTAACTCTCCCATGAGATGCATACCTTAGAGAGTAACTCAAATCAGACAGTCACAACCTGTCCAATTTAATGTTTCATAAAAAGGAAGTTTTAGGATTCCATCTGGCATAGTAAAAAATCACCAGATACACCACCATAACAATGCATTGGAAAAATAATCATTAAAATTATTCTTCTATGTGCTGGGGGCCACTCACTCAACTCTCCTGTTGCCCAGAGAAGCTGTGGCTGCCTCATCCCTGGAGGTGTCCAAAGCTCTGTTGGATGGGGCTTGGAGAAAGCAGATCTAGTTCCTAGCATCCCTGCCCATCCAACCCAGGAGGGCTGGAACTGGATAATCTTTAAGGTCCCTTCCACCTCAAATCGTTCTGTGATGCAAAGCACCAACCTTTGGAAACAAGGCCCAGTGTGGCAGCATCCAAACTTACTTATACTGTGATGGTTCTCCATCGACGTGGCCAGAAATGGCGGAAGAAAGGATAAAAAGAGACAGAAGAAAGCAAATTGGGTCATTCTGAGAAAGGAGATTATGATATGGTGATTGGAATAGATTCCCCAGCCTGCACATTTTTTGACGACTCATTTGTTTTAGGCTTATCTGCATTCAGATCACATTAATTCAAAGGGCAGTGGATCCAATTTTCTGTTGCCTGGCACTTTGTATAACATTTGCCTCTTCTCCAAATGAAGGGAAAAATGGATGTAAAATGCTGCTCAGAATCTGGGCTTTGTTTTCATCTCCTCCTAGTTTAGCAGAAATGCCTCTGTATTGTTCATTTTTCCTCAGTTACCCTCATGTGGCAGCAGTGGAACAATATGACCTCCTTTTGTCCTTGCTCTACTTACACGTAGCTTATGTTCTTATCAAACTGACCCCAAGCCTGTTCTTTGCCTGTAACTGCAGGTCAAAACATCAATTTTGGCAATTCAGCTGCCCCCTCTGCCATTTGGAAGGAGCAAGGTGGAGACAGCTGGCAGTTAGGGGAGCACTAGGAAGCATATGGTAGCTCTGTGCAGTGTTGTCCAAGGGCTTGTAGGACAATCACTCACTTGCTTCACTGATTTCCAAAATGTACATCTCTTTTTGGGTCTTTTCTCATAAGCCCCCAGGATAGCCATTGTTTCCGCAAAGGTCATTTTAGGAGAAACTCCATATTTTGATATTATTTGGTTCTTTCCATGAAATAAAATCTGTTTTAAAAATATCTTGCTACCATAAGTGACCACAGAGAAAGTAGAATGACAGATTAATAAAGGTAACTGTGTAAAGACTGGGGCAATAAAATGTTAGAAGGGACCATCCTAAATTTAAGGATTTATGTAGCTGGGCATTTGCAGCTTGTGTTTTTAGCATGGCAGCTGGTCGGAGGGTTAAGAAAATATGTGGCCATGCAATGTTGGCTGAGATCCTGCCTGATCTTGAGAGTTAAACACAGCCAAGCCCTGTAGTATTGGATGGGAAACCACCAAGGAAAATCCAGTGATTCATTAAGTGGCATGCTTCCTGCAAGATTACAGCAGCCCAAGTGCCAGCATGGTGCTTGAGGATAGTTTTGTTGGTGGCAGTGATATTTTAATATGAGATGTAAACTTGTTGAAGGATCTAGAAATTATTTGTACACAGATAAGGAAGTTTTAATAATTACTGCCTTGTAATTCCACTCTCTGCTTGCTGTTTCATGAAGTTTTCTTCCAGTTTTATTCTGTTGGTTGATCATTATAATCACTACAATAAAAGTGGATTCTTCCAAGGAGGTGGCTGCATTTTTCTAAATTCTGTTTATGTGTACTGCTTCCACAGCATGTACAGTATTTGGTGACCAGAAGGACCAGAAGTTTGTGCCTATATAGAGATGTTTTAAATACTCTCCAGCAGTAGAAAATACTTTGAGAAGCTTATTATAAACAATTTCTCTCCCTTTACTGCAGTTGTTGATTTCAGCCCCTGAGCTGCAACACTTTTGTTGATGTAACTGTGCTTTCTAAACCAAATCAGTGAGCTGGTTTGGGCGAGAAAAACCACAACCTCTAAAAGCAGACATTTTTCAAGTTGTATAAATTCTGATAAAGTTTGAAGTGCAGCCATACAATCAGTTCCTAAAGCACAATTGTGGAGGCAGTGAATACCAATGCAGACCTAGATGTGGGGGAGCAAGGAGGCAGGAAACACCTTCATGTGGTTTTTACACCAGCAGAAACAGTCTGACACATTTTTACCATTGCCAGAAGAGTAATGCCTATTTTAAGTTTTGAAGTGTACTTACTAGACATCAATATCCAGTCTTTGTGCAGTTAAATTTACATTATATAATTAAAAGTTTGGAGTTTATAAAGGATATACAAAGTGCTTTTGGATCCTTGGGTTATAATTGTGTCCTATAATACTATATATAATGCACAAACCTTAGTGGCTAGATGAACATTTTTGCAGAGGTCAAGCTGTAATTTTTGTTATTTCACTTCATGATTTCCATTTGAAATAAGATTCCATGACACATAAAAATTATTATAAACAAGAGTTTATTCTAACAGTAGTAGGCTCATAAAAAATAACAAGACCAAATGATAACTGTCTCCTGACCCATATATGTATTTACAATAGAAGTACTTTAATAAAGGTAGCTACATCCTCTAGATCCCCAGACCTTTATTTGAACTCTTCTGTAGCATAATTGACAGACAGAATTAGAGTGTATATTAAGACCTGGAAGTGAACTTTTTTCGTAGGCTCAGCTTCACTTACATCACTCATAATATTAGAAAGAATCTGTGACAATCATATTAAAATGATGCCACCCTGACACAGATTAACAGAGTATGCAATTATATTTAAATGCTGTAATTGGAACTTGCTGTTAAGTGCGTACTGTCACTTCTCAATTCCCCTCAAGGCAAGTAAACCACTTCTTCCTTTGCTCTATAAATTTAATGCCATATTCCGAACACAGTAAAGCTGGTATTTCATCAAGAGCATTTTGTTTGCCTCAAATGCTGTGAAAACACAGGCCTTGTGAACACTGCAGGATATAAATCCATCCTGGAAAACGACTCTGTTAAAAGGAAAAAAAAAGGGCATTTTGCCATTTCATGCTTATAGGGACAACCTAGGTCTTTGCATTTGATTAGTTTCTTCACCTGAAAGCCATTTCCAGCTCAGTCTTTTGTAGACAGCATTAATAGGTGTAAAGATCCTAAAGGCAGGGCCAGGGGAGCCAGAGCAGAATCTTTTGAAACCCCAGGGATGCACCCAGGTGTTTCTGAGGGCCTCACCTTGGTGGCAGAGCAGCTTTTGCTTCTGGTGGTGCATGAAAAGGGAGTTCTGTGGCATCTTCTTGGCAGAGGAGGAACTGCAGATGGGGTGGGTGGGAAAAAAGAACTGTTGTTTATGCTTTTAAAGTAAGGTTTTATGGGAAATTTTTAGAAAAATAATTATGGGAATGTCTTGCATGGCTCTTGAGAAATATCCTCCTCTGAGTGCTTCCTCAGTTCTCTGTGAATGTGACAGTGTTGGCTGTTGGTCGTCAGTCAGTTTTTTATGGGTTTTCCTAGGTTTAGTCAGAATTGTGTATATCCCAGGTTTTGTTATGATTCCTTATTTGGATTGTGCTGGTTAACATCTATCATCTCTAGCTGTGTAAAGAGCAAAGTGTTGAAGTTTGGATGAGAGCCTTGCCCTTCTCATGGTCCCAAACTGACTGAAGCTGGACTTTTATTTTTCCAGCACAGCCAGGAACAGCACTGCTTTTCCTTCACATCTGTTGCCAAAATTACCTAGACTTGAACTCTCCCAAGAATGGGAACTTGCTTTTGTGTAGTCTCCACACTGGAGCAGTCCTGAGGATCTCAGCTAATAGGTGTGATAGCCCAGTGTATGTTACATTGGTAATATAGCTGCAGCACTGACTCTTGCTCACTGGAAACTTCATCTAGGACAACTAAGTCCTTTCTCAAACCTGGCAGTTAAATAGTACTGATTTGAATGTGAGAAAGGCTGACTAGAAAGGCTAGGAAGGAAAAGGTAGAATTTTTTTAATTGTTATGACTGACTATATATATGGTTTTACTGTGGAAATTGGTATTATCCAGACTGGGCTGCAATTAGATACACATTCTTAGTGGTGTTGCTTTTCTACGTACTGTACTTGTACTAATTCTACATGATGTCTACAGGCCTCTGGATGTTTTGAAAGCAGTGACTATAAAGCTGTACATTGATGGCTTTGATAAATGCATAGGGGACTCAAATCTGAGACTGGGCATTGATCTGCATTGTACAAAAATCCCTCTATTAATCCCTTTCCATTTTCTGTCTTGAAACCATATATTTTTCTCTGAGCAATGAACTAGAAACCAGCACACCCAGATGCTGCAGAGGGCCTTTGGCTCGTCCACAGAATTTGGTCTTAAATAATGTTTTTGCAGTGTGGCAAGTGCTAGAACCCCACATGGTGACCTACATGGTGTTGGCTAGAGATTTTCTTGTGAATCTAGTCCAACAAAAGCAGCTGTCTCTAAACCAGTAGAGCTGCAAAAGCACTCATGTTTTAGCACTGTGGCTATTCTTCAGAGTACCTGGTAGTAAATGTGACTATTTCAAATGGGATACAACACTCTCTGTAAAACCCTAGCATGCACATTTTCCTGTAAAATTATTTGTTTGTTTGTGAGTTTTTGTTGGTGAATTTTGTTTTGTCTTCACACTGTATATATACACACACTGCTCCATGCCTGAACTGGTGGAAGGTAAAAATGCAATAGAAAACTCTCTTAAATAGAGTTCACACTGCATCTGATTGCTATTATTGTATGTTTATGGCCTCATTAGAGAGTAATAAATACAATGGAAACAGTAATATGAAAACATACTGTTTTTGCTGATTCCAAATCTGTATGTTCTCACCATGCCTTTGTGTCAAGGCAAGAGTTCAATTTACAGGGAGTCCCAAGAATCCTTCGATCATCCATTGTGAAAGCTTCTCTTTATTTTGTTGGAGTCCAACAGCATTGTTAATTCAAGGGTTTTCTCCAAGTACTTTGAGCATTATCCTACAACAATAGTTCACTATTAATTGATCAGTTTATGGCATTGGCTGCTGCTTTTTCAGCCACCATAGGGAGATTCTGTAGATCAGGTCCTGCCCTCACTATCTGAGTCATAATATCCATTATTAAGACAACTGAGAATATTTCAAGGCTGTGTTTGTTCCACTGCACTTGATAATCTACTTTGTTAAATAATTTTTTTTTCTCTTGGGATTCCCTGTAAAATATGTAGAGTAAAATTCTGGCCCCAGTCAAGCCAGTGGCAAAACTCCCATTGATTTCAATGATCTGAGACTTCATCCTTAAATCCAGACTGGAAGGGATACAGGCCAACAGGCTGCAAAAATACTAATAGAGTCATTTTCAATCCAGTGCCGTGACTGAGGTTTATATTTTGCAAGTGAGAAGCTTAATCCCAATAGTAGGCGACAATACATCTCTCCAAGGAACCAGTGGAAGTGCTGGTGAGGCTTAGAGGTTGTGACAGGCCTGCTGTCCTAATTAATAACTTGTCAATCTCAGGATGGAGTTAGGCTATTTCATCAGCCCAGGACTTCAACCTGGGGATACACAAAGGCAGGGTTAATTGAAGCTCTGCTCTAGCTTAAAATATCACAAAGTTTGGGGGGATAGAAGGATCTGGATTAAACTTCTGATGTGCAGTGATACTTCACGAACTTCAGGATATGTTTCTAGCAAACAGCATCATAATATAAAATAAACTGGAGTTTCAGAATTTCCTTCCACCCTACCAAAGATGCACCCAAAAGAGTGGTTATATCTCAAAGTATTTTGTATTTAATAAAAGAAAAAAAATCTTCAAGGGTTTTAGTGGCTGGAAGGATAAAGGTGCAGATATTGTAAAATCTCTGTAATGTTGGGAAAAGTATCAGGAATGATAAATAGAAAAGACAACATAAAATAATTGCATGACTCTTTTGAGAAAATAAAACCAGTATTTGGTGGTGCATGAAAAGGAAAGAAACAATAGCAGCTGGCCAAATTTTGCATCAGTTCAGTTCAAACATTTTCATTGTCAGACCCAGACAACCTCAAAAAGGGTGGCTTTTGTGCCTTTACAAGCAAGTGGAAGCAATTGGAAATGAAAACACAAAAAAGATGTGCCAAAGACTATAGGACCTACTAAGAATTTTGAGCCTGCAATCCCTATATCCTCTGCCAGCTTTCTAAAAACTGTTTCGTGCAGCCAGTAATTTCAGCTCTGGGAGTCAGAGGAAGAAGTAGGTTGTATTTTCTGGCAAAAGGTCTTCTACAACTCATTAGTTCACACCACGCATGCTATTTTAGTACTTCAATCTTGTTTTGATATTATGCAGCTCTTTTTTCACCAAAATGCATTGAAGATACATACCAGGCTGGTCCTTCCATCCAGAGTTTGAAAACCTCAGGAGCTGAAAATTGTGGCTTAAATATCTCTTGTTGAGTTATAGTCCTCATCTTTTCAGTTGTTGTGATGTGCAGTTCACCACTCCCAGAGGTACATTTGCAGCCCTTAGGAGGTTCACATCTCAGCACCTTTTAACTTGGGTTAATTTCCAGTGTTTGCTTCAAGTAGTCATGTAGATAAGTGTAGAATATTATATGCTTTTCATCCTTCCTTAAAGATGGTCCTCAGATAGACAAAATCCTTCAGTGGTCTGGACAAATTAGGAGAATAAAAGCAGAAGGTATAAAGGTGTTGACTGCCAAATGGTGCAAAAATCACCTACTGCTCTTAGCTATCCCAAATCCACCACCTTTGTAGTCACTGCATTCCTTTGGGAGAGCAAACTTGGATTTATTGTCTCATTCTAGCAAGCAGCCAGAAGGGGGGGATGACAGCAAGGTTGTTTAAGATGTAGAGGGCCAAATTATTCTTAACTTCATTAATCACCTCTAGCACGAATAGAGAGGTTATGCTGTCCATTCTATTGATTGGGAAAAACAGACTTACAACTAGCAGAAGTGAGGTATGAATGGAAATAAGGGAACAGAATGCTTGAAAACCTTGAGAGGACACAAGGATATTGATTTTGGGAGAGCATAAGTTCTGCCAGCCCCCAAGGGGTGCAGGGAAGGTGCCTGTGTGGAAGAGTTTGCATTGGAGGACTGTGGGTTGTGTAAACAGATCATGTGAGGTTCACTTTGTCATGGGCAGCTGTCAGGGCTGATGGTTATAATATCACCTGTACTCCTATGAAATGAAATTATTTTTCCATCCAGGCTACTGTATGTCCTTTCTGTATTCAACAGCAAGGTATAAGGGGAGTAAAATGTAAAGTGCATTTAGTTCTTTAGAGCTAGGTGTAAGAACCTATGAAATTCAGGGAAAATATTGTACATGCATGAAGTGTGTGTCTGGCAAGTGCTGCTTCCTCTTCCTGCTGACATTTTGGATTGCTGACTGTTTTACAGCTCATTGTTTTTCAGCTGAGATTTTCTGTGTTACCCTGATAAAATCATAGTGTTTGATAATAAAGTTGGAAAGGAACAGTAGCCTAACATGGGACTTATCTAATGCTGAAAGTGGTTATTTGTAAACAGATGCTGCTACTAAGTGCTTAAATTACATAATAAATGGTACCTATCTCATGAATTCCTTCCCTCCATTTACTGTGGTGTGCAGTCTGGGATTTTTTTTTCCTGCTTTTAAGATGTTTTAGGGATGCAATTTGCTTGTGAATCTTGTGCAACTGTCACTGGTTCAATACAGGCTTAAAGGGATTAATTCTTTTCTAGAGGGTCCCAAGTGGATTTTTTATTAACCTTTTGGGTAATAAACATTTATCTCATTTTTACAGCAGCGTTTAACACTATCTATTTATGGCCAAATATCTCTAAATCCATTACATGGGCTGAAAATGCACCTGCTTCGGAAAAAAAGCTCTCTGGAGAACCCGGAGCAGGCACTGATAATTGTAAACAAAACAAAACAAGAGTCCATAAAATAAAAATAAAAGTATTACCTTGAGTATCATGTCTTACAGAATGGCTGCTTTGAACAAAAACCTAATTATTATCATAGCATGTCTATTAAAAAAAAAAAGAGTGAAGAGAATTGATGGAGTTGGTGTTAAACTGAGGTGAGTTCTTGTGTGCCCAAGCCACAAGAGCAGCATCTGGGATGTTATGTGTATATTGATTGAGAGCACGGCACTGTGATCTATGAGTCCACCCTCTGCCTCATTGTTAACAAATTTATAGCCTCCAAAACTGCTTTGAAAGCTCTGTATGAAGAAATAATAACATGAACTAGTGGTGGAAGCATCCCAGGTAAATCCCACATCTGTCGTTGTCTCTGCTCCTCAAACCCCTGGAGAATCAACGTAGGCTTTAAAGGACTAAGGATGAGAAAGGAATGGAGGAAAATGAGCCAAAATACCACCTACCATCCAAAGAACATCTCCTCATGCTGTGCTGTGAGCACAGGTAGCCCAGAACAGAGAGGGTGCACACCTGAAATCTGCAACAGCATTCTGAGGGAAACAGAGTTTAAACACATATTGATTTAATTGTCATCTTACTCTCCTAAAGTTAGGCATGTGCTCAAGTGCTCTGAATAGGAATTTCAGTAACAGACAGTCCCATTAAAAAAATAATCAGAAAGTTTTCTAAAAAGTGTCATTGAATTTCAGGGTACAATATCATTCTTCTTGCAGGTCTGTTGGACTTTTCATGATCTCAAAATCTTTAGGAGTAAGCTAGCTTCAAGTTTAGACAAGAGCTGGGATCTAATAAGAGCTGCATTTCTCCTTACCAATTACCAATGTACTGCTAATATTGTACATGTAAATCAACTTTTCCTAAAAGGTGATAATTTTCTTGTTATGATACATACAGTTTTTCATAATTCCCATGTTTTCCAAAAGTTACACAATTCAGTTTCCTGAAAAGTTATTAATCTGGAGCAACATGACAGGAGGTGTAAGTGTTCACAGCATTGAGGCAACCTGAAAATCTGCGATTTTAGAAATATGTATTTTCACTTACTGAAGTAATTATTCAGTAAATATAATTGCTCATAATGCAATAGTCACTATTTCAAAATATGTGAACCTCTTTCATCTAAAAGGTAGAAATACAGGTCAAAGAAATTGCATCATTGCAGCACGAAAGAAAGAAAGAAAGAAGCACTCTTTTCACTGGGCTGATCAAATTAATTATGCTAAATAGCTGAAAATAGAGGGAAATGAAACAGAATTAGCCCTTCAAAGGATGCTTAAGGCAAAGCCAGAAATGAGCCCACTTCAGAACGGTCCAGTGATATTTACAACCAGGGATCTTATGCTGTGCCCTCTGGCTCTGGCTGACACCAGTTCAAGTTACTAGTGCCGGTTCCTGTGGCAGAACTGCGCCATAGGAGAGCAGAGGACGAGAGCTGTGAAGTTCTGGGATGCCACTACCACTAAACATGCAGGTTTTTAGAGACTTTTCAGCAATTAGTAACTGCTGAATTTTGATTTGCCATTTACATAATGTGATTTTTCTTCTTCTGTAAGTGGAAGCTAAGAGCTTCCCAAGAAGTTGTATGTTTGGAGAGAATAGGTAAATGTGCATCAAGCCAAATTTCTATAGCATGTACACCTGTGCAGCCCAGAGGGAGCAATGGAATCAAACAAATTTAGCTGAAGAACAGGGAGTGGGGGGAAAACTATTATGAGTTTTCATTTATATATCAAAATAAATGATAACAGTGTTTATTCCCAATGCTGAATCTATTCACAAGGTGATTTTGATTTAATGTAATTTAATAGGTAGTGTTCCTGCTGCTGCAGTGCTCTGAAAATTATTGATTGTGTTCAATTCCCAACATAAAAGCAGTTTGCTAATACTATCAGTTTAATCATAGCTGTATTTTGGTTAAAATGCTTGTCCTATCAATATCACTATTTATCTCTTTCCTTACCTGAGTTGACAATGTAATCAAAGTACCAGATGTACCCATGCTTTGTGGAGATTTTCTTAATGTTCAATCCTGTGCACGTAATCTCAAGTTAAAATAGAGGACAAGATATTGCATAGTCAAGGAACAGATCAAGAGCGTTTGTTTTGGTTTTGGGGTTTTGTTTTGCTCTGGTTTTGATTAATACAAGGCAAAACTTTCTTCTGTAGAAGTCGTGGTGTACCCTTCCCACATCAGCAATAGGCTTAAATCTTCTCCTCCTGTCTCTATCAGTCAGAAAATGTGTGAGTAAGAAATAGAAACTGTTCCCAATAGTTCTCATGATTCAGTGAAGGTCACTGGTTTCCTGGTACTCAACCAGAAAAGACTTAACACAAGAAATTAAACAATGGCTTTTCTGAAGGTTAAAAGTCTTTTATAGTAGGAAATATTCCACTGTATAGGGAATAATAAATGGAACAAGGTTTGTAAGACCACTTTTTAAAATCTAAAATCCCCTATAATTCTTTACATTTACATATGGGTTATTATTTCCACTTCCTAAATAGAGAGCCTTAGGCTCAGGAATACTTCATACAGCTGGGTCATGTAGCGTATCCATAGAAGAATGAGGAATACTGAATTGTCCTTCTCCTGTCTGAATCTGACTGTACATTAACCACTACACAACACTGGGTAAATAAAAAGCTGATGAGAGGTTTGCAGAGGCCTTAAACGCTCTTTCTATAGTGAGAATTTAACCCTTTGATAAATAGCTGTTAGTCGTTGAAGTAGATAGCAAGAAATTCACTGCAGTAAAGTTATTAGGAAATGTTCTTGAGACAAGATGAAATGCTTCCCTGGGTGGAACTACTTAGGCAACAAGGTTGTTAGGATTATATAATGGTAAGGGTTCCTCCATAAATAATATATATGTAAATCCCTGGAGAGCTGTGTATTACTTAATAGAATATTCTGCATACTGAAAATGATAACTGCAGAAAATACTAAATCTACAGAGCACTATCAGCATTGCTAAGACTTAAATTATGCTTCTTCACACCAAAACCCCCAACCTTTATGAGAAGATGTTAATTGCTGATGGTCTGAAGCATGTAATTTAAATTTGAATGGTTTCAAAACTTGAATTAGAAACTTGAGTGACTCATCCAATTCAACATAAAGAAACATGGAGTAATGAGATTGGAGGGGAAGGTAATGAAGAGAAAATTTTACTGTTATTTCTTATATGTTATGGGAATATGAACAAAAGAAAGATGTGGTACTGATTTGAAATAAGTCCTCTGAAGTAATGAAATAATTTTCAATAGCAATAACAAAACCTTAGGAGCAAGGAAAAGTTTTAATGTTAGTGACCTCATTTATTAAACCAAGAAATGCCATAGTAAACAAACCGATGGGGCGAAAGGTTATTCCTCAGGGGGTGTTCTGTGACACATTAACACTACAAATCCAAGCTTGAGAAAATAAAAGAAGCTCCTGAGCTCTGTTACAGAATACATGTGACTTCAGAAGTGACTTGTGTACATATTAGGAAAAAGAAAATATGGAAATAAAGCTTGTTACCAGATTTCAGCGGCCCACGAATTATGAACACAGGGGTTTTGTGCTTTCACCGTCTCAGCTTCCTAATGATTTAGATATATTGGAAACAGAGTTGTGGCTTTGGCTCCTCTTGTAGTCACCAATCCTGAGATTAGACAGGTGCCTAAAATCCTGCACTTGTGCTCTCTGAACCAGGCCTCCAGTACCTGCTTTCCTTGGAGACGTGCTTTGATAGGAAACAGAGAAACGTTAGTGGAGCTTCTTATTTGCCAAGATAAGAATTCCCTGAACTTGAGCCCAAAGCTGAAGTAATACCTGTTTAAAATTGCTACAATGGTTAATTACATTCAGATTGAAGAAAACTTGTTGAAAGACTCTTGGATTCTTCAGTTATGAGCAGACTCCTCTTTCTCTTAAAAACATATTGAGAGATTACTTTTTGTGTTAAGAAATCTTTCAGATAAATTACATTTGGGGATTATCAGTTGTATTTTCTGTCATTTCAACAAAATGAGTTGGAGAAGGACACACCACAGAGAACAGGACTGCTGGGACATCAGGTGAAGAACCACAGAGTCAAATGAGCATTGCTGACAACTGAGGGCAAAGCAAGGTTCACATTGCTGTGCTCAGTGCAGGCCCCAGTCTGAATGCAGTGAGTTGTTTTCTGACCCAAACACTCAAGTGTTTTAGAGGACGGGGCTGATGTAAGATGAAATGCAATTTGTGATTGTTTAACGTGATGTCAGTGGACAGCAGGCAGAGCTGTTGAGAACAGATAAATGGCAAAAATACAAATAAAAAATAATTTGAATCTAAAATGAAAGTGGAAAAAAACCCCTTACCTCATTTCTTGTGAAGGCTTCAGACTGTTGGTTAACCTCTAGAGCCACAGGAGTTGAAATTTGCCGTAGTATTTTCCAGAACTAGTACTAAACTGGCAGTACCAAAAAAACCAAAAAAACCCCAAAAACAAACAAACAAACAAACAAAAAAATAGCTCTAAGAGATTTTTTTCTATTGTATTTTTGATCTACCTAGAAGCCACTCAAGGAAAGCCATTTCTTGCTGTGTTTCTGGCTTATTTTATGTATTGCTTGTTGGTTTGACCAAACACTCAAGCTTCTGAATTGATTCAGCCCTTGCCCACATTTAGAGGTGTCAAATCACAACTGAAAGCTGAAGGAGCACTCATTTTTCTCTTTCCCATTCACAGCTGCCAAGCTCCTGTGTTTTAGCACCTGCCTAAATTAGCATGTTCTGCTCCAGCCCAGGGCTGACTCCCAGCATCTCTTATGGGCTAAACCAGAGATTGCTATTGGCTTCAGAAATGCCAGCTCTTCTTGTGGTCTCTGGCTTTTCTTTGTGCCTCATCCAGCCAGAGCCAGGATGTATTCCTAGCTGGTGAAAATTGATTTGAATACACAAAAGCCAGGGATGCTTTGCTGGTTTACATCTAGCAGGGATCTGACCTATCTTTGAACTCTGCACAGGCTGATGCTGCTTTTTTCCAAATATTTTTTTAAGAGTATGGTGAGCCTCGTCCAAGCTTTAATTTATGGAGTATCACTTCCGTGAGTAGGCATGGAATTGAGTTTACCTTTGCCAGTTTGCCTTTGCTACTTCATCAGATTGCCAGTTAAAATCTACTCAGGCAAACCAAACCTTATGCAAAACATCCTTCACGGCCAAGCCTCTCTACAAGCAGCACAAATTTCAGGACTGTGCTGTCACCATAGCTTCAAGTTTTGATAAATACCACCCTGTCTGGCTGCTGGGGACTGCCATGTGGAAAGTTAGTGCCCAGGGATAAATCCTGACTGTGAGTGAGTTAATTTAAACTAATGAGAGCAGACACAGACCAAGCCTCTAACACTTTGGCTGAAAAATAATAATAAAAAAACCCAAACCTGGGAAAACTTTTGTTTAATTTGAAGACAGTTTAGATAAATGGTTTGCAGCAAAACCTTCCTGATGGTTTTGTATGGTGCTTGCAGTCCCTTTCCAATAAATTGGGGTAGCAAAGTTCCAGCACTGAGCTGCCTGTATTTCCCCTGTGAGCACCACACTGGATGTGGCTCCTGTGTGACGTCAGTGCCAACAAACAGCCTCTGCCATCACTGATGTACCAAAGCATCAGTGGGACCACTGACCTCTCCTTTTACATGCTGAGTCCTGAAGTGGTTACTATTTATCAAGCAATTCTTGCTGCAAATATGCTCAGCAATTTTTCTCGTTCTCTTTTCCTTCCTTCACTGATGAGCCAGGGTGCACTATCTTCTCCTTGTACAGCACAGTAATTAACAGCAGAAATTTCACCAAAAAAACCCTCCTAAAAAACAAAAGCAAATATGTTTAAATATGGGGAAATATGAGTGAATGCTAATATCATTATTCCAACTTCAATGATCCCTGATGGTCCCTTCCAACTCAGGATGTTCTATGATTCTAACTGAATTTTAGTTCCTCATTTTTTCTGAAAACAGCTAGAAAAAATGTGGACCTGACAGAGTACAAAGTTACCATTCACACATTTTTGGAAAACTGCAATTATATTAGGTTGTAATTTTTTTTAAGTTTTTCATAATTTTGAGAGAAATCCTTTTCACTGGGAACCCTCAATTCTGTTTCAAAATACTTTTTCTTTGTAAAAATGTTATCCTTCTATCATTTCAAACTGATGCAAAAATGTAAATTTGCACTGTTTTGTATTTTATGAAATTTGGAAGTATTGCTCCAAATTCCTACAGTTTACTATGAAGGCCATGCCATATTTTTTGTGTGTTGCCAAATTCAGCTGTGTTGCAGAATACCTTGACAAATACAGGGACAGAGGTTGTCCCAGGCATTATTTGAGCAATTTCTGATTAGAGTGGGCAAAGTAAGCAGCAACAGTGAAATGTGAAGAGGGGCAGAGCTAAGGCTGCCTTTTTTGCTTGATGAGACAAGGTGGCAAATCCAACAGAGGAAAAACTGCTGGGAGTCAAAGCCAACTTCTCCCAGCTGTGGGGCATGAGGCTCTTCCCGTTGGAAGCAGTTCTGCTTTTTTCAAGGCCACAGGAGCCTGAGGGAATGGTTCTTGGGCTTTCGCTTGCCCACATCTCCCCTTTTCCTGCCAGCAGCCCTGGCCCTGCTCCCATTTCAGTGATGGCCCTGTGAACGAGTCTGTAACCTTGGTGGAGAAGCAGGAAAGTGGTGTCAATAATAAAAGGGCTAATTGTACACCCCATCTGCCTTGGAAATCACTGAGTTCAAAGGGACTGTCCTTGCATAAAGCAAACAGTCCTCCTCCAGAAAACGTGGAGCAGTGTCTTTTAAATGCCTTATGCAGAGGAATATCTGTGCAGTATATCAGTGTGCATATGAGATGCTCATACAGTTGTGGATCTAAAAAACCTGATTTACTAGGTATCTAATCTTTCAGATTCTTTTTCTTTGAGGCGTTTTATATGGCACTCATAGGAGGTGACAGAGCTGAACTGTTTTGCAATGGAGTGAGAAAAAATGCTTTAAATGTGGTTCAAGTGGCAGGACCTTGTGAGGCAGGGGGTTCCCTTCATCCAAATTCTTTTCTGTGTTAAAAGGTTTATAATATAAAGACATATTCTCCTTGTACTTTGTAAGGTCCATGATGCCAGGACTGAGAGGAAATGGGATGTAAATCTGGTGGAATTACACCCTGTGCCCTCACACATACCATTTTTATCTTCCGACATCAGACACAACATGTGTGATTGTGATCTCATTTATACAATAAAATGGAGATTAATTCCATCTAAATCACACACTAAGTCAAGTTTTGGAAGTGTACCTTTAAGAAGCATATGGCAGAACACAAATGTATTAAAGTCATCAATATTTATGGAGCAGGTAAAATGCATATTAGACAGGCTAGATGCCATCTGTCAAAATAATCTCGATTCCAACTTGCTATCCAAAAAGATGAAGACTATTTCTAGGGCCAGCTCCTTAAGTCAGGTTAAAAGACAACATATTCCTGTGCCAACAGAAGTGAGGTTATCACATAAATGAATATGAAAGGATATCCTTATGTATTGAGTCACTGTCAATTCCAGACATGTACCAAAAATGTCGGACTCTGAACACGTCATGGAGCAGCCCCTGGGCACGACTTTGTCAAAGTAATTTTGTCCTTCAGACCAGAGTGCTAATTGTTCAGAAGTATTCCAGGCAAATTTAGCCAAAAGTAAATTAACTAATGACTCCGTATCCCATTTCCTAAATCACCTATTAGAAGAGTGGACCATAGAAGCACATCGGTGGAATAGATTATTTTAGGTAAGGAACAGGCTGAATTTTTCCCCTTTCTAGATTAATTTCAGGAAGTGTTGGGATTTAAATATTTAACGGTCTAATCCTGCATCAGCTTATGTTAATAAAACTGTCATTAAACCCGGAGGAAGAAATTTCAGATCCTGGAAGTTAAATTTATTTTAATCCTGTTACACAGGGCTGTTTAATGTTCTCTGCAGAAATTCCCAAAATAAGGCAGAAGTGACTTGGTTTTCAGATTTTGGGGGGATTTTTGTTTCACACGCACCAACCTGAAGCTCTGATCATGTTTGCCAATTTGGCTAGAATTCTGACTAAGCTTAGGAAAAAAAACAAACCTAAGTTATAGCAGGGGTTTAATGTGGTTTGCAGTTTCAACCCAAATAACTTGTAGAATTTTTTGAGTTTCATTCAGAATAAAACAAAGCAGACAGTAAGCTGAAGAAAAGGGAATGTGAATGGTGGTGCAGCCCAAGCAGGTCTGTTGTATAAGGGTAGAGAGAGGCCCTTCCACAGGTCATTATCAGGGATAAGGGCACAATCCCCCTTTTCAACGTTAAAAGAAGTATTTGAAATTCCATCGGCTAAAATAGTGTCAGCTGCTGCTTTTTTCCCTCATTCTTAAGAAACTCCAAGAGTAGACAATTTCTGTGTATTTAGAAGAGTTTTTTAAAATACCAGGAAATGTGTCACATTCAGTAACCAACAGACACTTCATTAGCAAAGCTGTTATTAAACAACATGGCCAAAGTCTCCTGAAATCAAAGGGGAACTTTCCATTTGCACCTTAGACCAGACCTTTAAATACAAGCCAGGTAGTAAAAAATGAGGCCTAATTATTAAATTTATTTTTTATTAAATGTTTAGGTCCTCTGCTATGTTATTAAATGCAGACTGCTTGATCAAGAGTATTTTTTCCCTGAAATAAACTCCCTGAGTCTATTTTATGTCATAGCAAATATCTACAAAATGTTACATTTGCTCATTAATGCCTTCATAAAATACAAGTTAAATTTAAAAGATGAAAGCAACTTTTTAGTGAGGGGTTTTTTTTCTCCTCCTACTGGCTCCATGTTTCATCAGTGATGTGAATCACAGAATCCTAGAATGGCCTGGGTTGGAAGGGACCTTAAAGATCATCTAGTTCCAAATCCCCTGCTGTGGACAAGGATACCTTCCCCTAGATCAGGTTGCTCAGAGCTCCATCCAACCTGGTCTCCAACTTTTCCAGGGATGAAGAATGGATGGTTTGTTGTTGGTGACACAAAAGAACTTGCAATCTTTTAATTTTTCTCTCAAAAGCCCTTATTGAGAGAATACATTGAGGTATTAAGTGCTGTGGGTTTTGTTTGTTCTCCTCACCTTCAAAAAGTGTTTATGGAATAGTAGAAAATATTCCAGCTCAGAAGTAACAAGGGAAAAAAATAGTAAGGACACTGAAAACAGGGCATATTTTTTCTGTATAAGTAGAGGTTTGTGTTCTCATTTTGATTCTTCAACTGAAGCCCGTCCTGCAAAATGTCTTCAAGTGTGCTCTTCACTGTGAACGGGTGCTGCTGAGCTCCATCTCTAACCCAGACCTCATATAAAACATTCAAGGAAGACTAAGTCTAATTTAATCCATTACATGATTGTGCAAAATTGCTTAACCGCGTCAAAGAAGCAAAGGCATCTACCCTGGGACAGACCTTGTCAAAGAGCTTTCAAATGCAAAATGCAATCTTACAGGTGATTTAGTCATGGGAATGCAGCACTGAGTGTGTGCTTTGCCTCTGCCTCTTCAATCAAAACAATGAAACCATTATCAGCAAAAGAAATATTAGAACCATTTTCCTTATTAACCTTTCTTATTAGGGGATATTTAGCTGTCTATTCATGCTTTATTTTTCTTTATTTAATCAAAGCAGTTTTGAAAAGAATCCTTATTAGTAATAAAGCTTCTTCCAGGGGTGAGGAGACATTTTAATTCTCTTTCTTAAGTAATAAATTTAAATATTGGTTTGAAAAAGGAGGAGGGGGGAGAATTCTGAATGAAGTGAATGAAATTCAATTCTGAATGAAGTTTCTTTCCACAAAACCCAGTAATTCTTGCAAAAGTAATATTTCTTCCACACCTAGCTCTTGCTTGTTAGTCACTGAATGTTGTTTACTAGTTGAAAAAAAAAAAAAAACAAACCCCAAAAATCAAAAGGTGTTTTGTTATTTGGTTTCCACACCAAGTAGTTTGAATGCATGTTTACATCACATTCTGTGGTTAAACTGGTAAAGTGCCCTGAGATTTGGGGAGTTTTTTTGTAATTTGGTCATTCCTACTTCAGGCAAACAACACCATGAAAATGACCTTACTTCAGTGAAACTCTTCATTGGTTTAGACTTTGCACCTTTAGCACAGGAGTGGAAGAGCTGACACAAACCTGAGAAGTTTGGCTCTGGGATACCCAGTCTGTTGTCCCTTGCAGGCCTTTGATTTTGGGGCCATTTACACTCACTCTCAGAGCACAAAGGGGATGTTGTGGGTAATAACAAGACCTGGAAGAAGCCTGGCCATGACCCTTCCCCAGGCACATCCTGGAGAGTGATGGCACAGATCTATTCCTCTCACCTGCCTCTGATCACCCCCTGGAACAGATTGATGTTGTCACATAACCAGGCTCATTTTGGGTACCCGGAATCTTTATGAACCATTCATTACTGAGGGTCCAGCTCACTGACATCCATCCCACACCATCTGAATCGCCTGGATCCTCCTCCATAGCTTCATTTGGAGGCATGCTGAAGCATAGCCAACCCCCCAAGGCTGGCAGTGATTGAAGCGGCAGAGTGCCCGGGAGCAGCGAATTATCCTTTGCAGCAGAGTGGGAGCGCCTCTGCACCCTGCACCTCCTGCCTTGCTCACAACCACAGAGCATTCAAAACATAAACTGGGGCTGACAGGGAGAGCCAGGATTGATGTTACCTGAGAAATCCTGTGCCCTTAGTCCAGTTCCTGCGTGTTGTAATGGCAGGAAGGAGGCAGGCAGAGCAGCCCAGATGAATTTTTCTGAAGCACTAAATCTTTGCTCAGAGCATAGAAAAGTCAGGAAGTGCCCTCTCTGAAATAAAGATGAAACTAGACAAAATAACAGTGTCTCAAAGAGGATATTTGTGAGATTTCAGCACTCTTGCTCTATGAGGAACATTTGGAAGCAGAAACATGCTGGTTTCAAGGTCCTGTAAATGCTGATATAGACCACCAAGATGCTGTTTGATTGTAACAGGAATTATTTGCACTAAGCAGTGACATAGCAATTGTCAGATATATGGGACTTCTCTTAACAGCCTGCTCATTCCTTGGCTGGATCCAGAACGTGTAAATCTACTTAGTTTATTTATTTTAAAATAATAATGTCCATAAAAGGCCATAAAAGGCTATAAAAGCCTCTTACTGGTGATTAGGAGGTGGCATGTAGTGTGTAGCTTTTAAGGATTGCATGCAGTGGTCAGTAGTTATGTGCTCTCCTGTGTAGTTATATGCTCAGGTGTGAAGGTGCTTCTGTTTTGCACAGACAAACTGCACAACTCCAAATTCCAGCACTCCCTGTAGATGGAATTTCTTCATCTGAGACAATGTGGTGGCTTGGAAACAAGAGCTGGCACAGCAGTGCAGGTGCAGTGGGAGGTGTGTCTGCACAGCATCTGCACTGCTGCAGCACAGGTTCAGTTGTGCTTCAGCCAGAACTCCTGGACAATCTCACCTGCCTGTTGTGATCAAGTTGTGGCTCCAGTGTGAATTAACACAGGTCTTTAGAAAATGTGTGACAATTACAGAGCAATGCTTCTGCAGCAGAATCAGACTGGGTGCAAACAAGTTCTGAATTTCTCAGTGGATGAAACTGATATAATATTGTCCATATCGAATTGTATTTAAAAATCCCTCCCCATTCTTTGTTAATTGGAGGAAGCAGACTATAGCTGCCAAAACCACAAGTCAAATGCCAATAATTTAAAGCACAAAGTAACTGAAGTAACAGACATGCTAACCTAGATATTAGAAAAATTGGGTAGGAGGTGTTTTCCAATTCTATTTTAAGCCATATAAAATTAACACTTCATTAAAATCCCTGAAACATCAACTTCAGGGCTAAATTTAGCTTGCACCAGCATAAATCCAAATCACCTCTCCTAAGGCAATAATTTTATATAGATATAACCAAAGTCTAATTTTGTCACTTTTGAAAGTGCAACCTTGTAGCCATAGAGATGGCAGCAGAATTGTGAATTTGGCCTTTTAATAGCAAAGCTCTTTCATTCGTGACTAAGTATGCAAGCTGCCCATCTACCTTAACATAGAGAGGCAACACAGAGAGAATGAGAATTAAACTTAGGGGAGCCTGATTCTGAAGAGCAAGTTTCAGCAAATATTAGTAAATACTGTGCTTGGTAACCTTCTAAACTAATCAGCCTCTGGAGCACAGTTCCACTACTTGCTTCCTCAAGCAGTTTAATTTGCTGTCAAGTTCCCTTTATTTCCACTTCATGAGCTAAGTGCTGATGAAACACCCTGCCATGGTACAATCAACACTGAGATGTTTCCTCTTTCCAGAAATACTTCGTCTGGACATTTGCTCTTGGGTGCATTGGAAATCCTGCCTGAAAATAAATACAAATACAGAATGTGAAGTCTCTTTACTCTTCAAAGAGCAGACTGTTGTTCCCTCTATCACCCACAAAAGTACATAGAAGTATTGTATCCTCCTTATGTTCTTCCTGGTGATCCTCCAAGGATTTTGATGTTTAACATAGACCCTTGTTCATAGCTGGGATCTAAAAGCCTCAGTTAACTGGTGTGTTTGACAGCAAGCAAAAATGTTTATATGCATTTTGAACTGTCCTGTGGAGCCCTAAACATTAGCTTGCTGCTAGGTAGTCTGAAAAACCTGTGAGAGAATGCTGGCTTCCCATTCCTTAGGTATTTCCGATGTAATTCTGTTTTCTCCCTTGTAATATAGGGGGTTTTTTTCATAAATAATTAAAGTTTCAGCAATAGCAATTTCAGCTGATTGGTAGTGCCAAAAGTCACTACTGGAAATCTTGCAGCTAACATGCTTAAATGATTTACACATTATCTTCTGCTTCTTTTGTTGTTGTTTGTTTTATTTTGTTCTTGTTACAGGTTGTACATTTATTGCTGAATAAAAAAATTCTCATGGGTACAAGGTGCACGCTTCTTATGTGAACAGCTTTGGCTATTCAGTGCACTTGGGTAGTCTGAGGAACAGGAGGAGCACACGAGATGGTGCAGAAGCCCCAGCACTTGCTTCTTGGAGCATATGGTGCTTCTGGTCTGCAGGACACATGTCTGTGTCTGTAAGAACTGAGCTACAAAATGTAGCCAGTCACTCTGCATATGCTGCTGCTTATGGGTCCTTGCAGTGGTTAGAGATGGTAGAATTGGCTACAGGAAGTATAACCCTCTGTCTCATACAGAAAGAAAAAATCCTTTGTGCTTAAGAAGCTTTAAATCTTTTATTTCAAGTTGTAGCTGCTACATTATCTGAGTGCATACAGCCACTGAAACCATAGAGAGCGCACTGAGTAAAGTATCCAGTGTGGGGAAAACATGGAGAGAATGTGGATGTGGTCTTCAAGCTCCAAATTTGCCAAATTGTGTTGCCCATAACCTGTAAGTTACAGGGCACTAACTGACAAACAAAAAAGCTTTTAGCAGTATTTGTGTGCTGTGGGAACCAAACAAACCAATTTTGCAATTTGTGACTGCTTAATTATGTGATTGGAGGCCAGGCCTATTGCAGATAGCAAAACAATTTTAATTATGTCCCACAGTGAAAGGTTTAAAAGTCTCTTAAAATGTTTTACAGCATTAGAAATGCACTTAATATTTTTTTTATTGCTGGACACAATGGATGACACACATTCTGCTTTGCAAATCTTCTCAAATGGCAAAGTTTTGGACAGTTTGATGGATACTTGGGGAGAGGAAAAGCTCCATGCCCAGTTGCCTAGAGTGCATTTCACAGCAGCTCCCAGTCCCAAGCCATGTGTCTTCTCATGACTGTATTTTCTGTCTGTAGTGGGAGTCATTTCTTTCACCTGCTGGCCAGGCTGCTGCTCCTGAACTATTTACGCATCCACAGCAGTTTGGCTGCCTGGAGAATTCGGAGGGGGACAGGAGGAAACAGACGGTGGTGGCTTTGCTTTGGCAAAGATCAGAGGTGGGATCAGAAAGTACTATCTTGGAGTAGATCCTCCATCTAATTTCCCTCCAGAGACAGCTGCCAGTTGCTGCTTTCCCTCAGAGGTAGAAAGATGTGATTTTATGTAACAGTTTTCTCAAGGTGATGTGTTACTTTTACTTGAATAGCAGTTGTCTGTTCCTTTGGCAAAAGAATAACTTCAGCTGCAGGCTGGGGTTTATCTGTTTTAATGAAATTGTAGCTGTGCTGTGAATCAGTGCCTGATTCTTTCTGGATTAATTTTGAATATATCAGCATTTGAGCTGGAGAAATCAGTTTGTTGGGTGTACTGGGGAGCTGATCTACTTCCCTGTGGATCCCTAAAAAAAGGGATGAAAGAAAGAAGTTTGGTGAAGTTTGCGGGAAGGACAGAAAAGATGCAGGCAAAGCTTTTTGTCACTGCCACTATGGCATCTGCTGACCCAAATGCTCACTGTCACACAAGGGAGCAAACTATTATTGTAGAGTAATCACTGCTGTGATGTCATGAAATTCACTGTTGAATGTGCTGGCTGGAAGGTGGGAAGGGGGGTGGAGGCATGAGACCTTTCTTCCTCTTGCTGCTGTTTTACAGACTTGCAACACATGAGGAGAGAAAGTGATTAAATCAAATTTAATCCCACGGCAGATGTAAATTACATGTTTAATACAGAAACGTGCACCACTGTGAATGCCGTGTTCAAGCTCCATGTTAAATCGTAAGGAGTGCTCTTATATGTGATAGACAGCACCAAGGGTCAAGTGTCTAAATAAAAATCTGCAGAAATATGATTTTTAAGTCACAGAAGAAATAATAATCTTATCAGTCCTGAAGCTGAAGGAAAATTTCTATCAATAACCACTAAGAGACAGTTTCTCAACTGCACTTAGGGAAAAAAAAAAATGGAGGCTGCCAACCTATAAATTCAGAGGCTCTGGATATTTTCTCCTTCACAGGGATGACTTCCAGCTCTGGAGTGCCCAGCCAGAGTAAACACGGAGCCTCCAGCCCACCTTCCCAGGTGATCCCATCTGCCCAGCAGGGCTCCCAGCCCCTGAGCCAGCACAAACAGCCCTTGCTTCCAGTCCCAGCCCAACTCCGGATCGAGCAGCCACCCAGGGGAATTCTTGGGATATGCATCACCGAGCTGCCACAGTGAGACTGCTCAGATCCAGGGACCTCCCCCAGACTGGTCTTATGTTGTTCTCCTCGTGTTTCAAAACTTCTACTCCAAAAATACCCAAGAAATATTTCGAGAAAAGATCGTATTGCCCTCCTTCAAGAGCAGAATGTCCAAGGCTGCCCTTGTTAGCTGTGGTTTGCTATAAAATGCTCCACTATTTTCCCAGAGCTGGGCACATTGGAAATGAGCAATAATTAGGAGCAGGGTAGATGACCTTCTTCTGAACTTAGTGGTTCCTTTAAATTTTGATGAAAATTTAGCTTTAACCTTTATCTCTATTTCTTCTTTGAGAGAGGGGATGAAGTTTTGAGGTTTTGGGTTTTTTATCCCTTGTCATTCTTTGCTGAGGGAGAGAGTACAAAATTGACTGAGAAAGGAATTTTATTCTAGAGCTTTTAAAGAGGGCAAGGGCATTGCAAGCAATGGAGATTTAAAAAAAAGAAAAGAAAATGAAACTATAAAGAAGTACTTGACAGTGTCTCTTCTGCACTTATTGGAATATGCTGCTCAAGCTAAAAGAGAGGGCAAGAGGTAATCTGCTCTGCTATTTGCTTTTAATATGATCATGTTTTTGGCTCCCACTACATCTAATGCTGCTTGTATCATTCAAAAACACACCTCATTATCTCCTGGTAAATGTTGAGCTGCTGCAAAACCAATTCTAGTGGGTAGAATGCCCCTGGGGTCAGGGTGTACATGAAATATGTAAGCTCAAAATATGTTTGCAATCAGTGACAATACTGCCTGCTAATGTGTTATTGCACCATTTGTCTTGCTCTTGGTCATAAATATTTTGTTTCTTAAGCTTAAAGGCAGCTCTATACCAGAGACTAAGTTTCATGGAACTGGTTTAGTCATTGTTGCTCTGACATTTATCTTGGATGTACCAACTTGTGTGTAGTCTGCTAAAATCAATACATAAAACATGTAAACTTAGTTGGAGAAGAGTGGGTGTCATTTAAGCTTTTTTCATATGGTAAGTAGAGGGCTGATATGGAAATCGTGCAGCTAATTTAAACAAGGGTGAGGGAGAAATTAGATTTTGCTCTCTGAGCCTCATTTTCAAGGAATGAAAAGCTCAGTCCAGGTTCAATGCAGCATTCTCAGAGCGTTGAACAAAATCAGTCTTTGTTCTTCAGTGAAACTTATCTGTGGAGGAGCTGCATAACTTCCTGTGAAACCCAGCCCTGCAGATGTGCTGTGCTCGTCGTCCCTCTGCTTTTGCTTCCTTTGGTCAAGGAGTCAAGAATGGACACTTTGTGCTGGAGTGAAAATGATGCTGCCTGGTTTGCCCTCTGCTGAGCTGGAGCCCTGCTCACCAAAGGGACATGACTTCCTGCCAGTTACTCTGCTGTTTGTTTATTTGTCAAGTGGAATGGGATAGCCCTCAATGAAACCAAAGCCTCCCTCCTCCAAATCTTGGAAAAAGAGGCAGCAGGTTCTCAAGCAAGTGCAAACAACCTGAAGTGATGCTGTAAATCCATAAATGTAGGCAATAAGCAAGTAGAGAGAGTGGATGTGGTAGACAGTAATTAAATAGTTTAGCTCTAACAAGCATATGACCAGAGTTCAGGAGGTAGCTGATCCACTTTAACGAGTCAGAATATCAGAGAGCGAGTTGTAGCAAATTAAGACTTTAAGTGGTTGGGCTATAAAACAGAATAGAAATTGATTTTCTAATAGTCTTGCATACTCCAAATATCCTTAAGTGCTTTATGTTTTAAATAGACTAAATGCATAGCAAAATGAATTGCCTATTATGCACCAAATAGTACATTTGTTATTAAATCCTAGAACAAGACAGATTTTACCAGTATTTTTTTCTGTAGAGATTTATTTAGCATAAAATTCATTTTCTAGAATGAAATTGTCCAGAAACAAAATCCTCATTCATGGCCCCTATGTGTTATGTGCAGTATAAACAGAGTTAATAAGATCCCTGCTCCAAATAATCTGGGGTGTTAAAAGGCAAAAAGCACAAAGGTTAGTGAACACATCTGGCTTTCTCTGTTTGTCTCTATATATCTTTGTGTTATATTGTCCCAGCTAAGTGGGATGAATCAAGCATTTTTTTAACTTGTAGATTGCCACAGAGGTGGGTGTGGGAATGACCAGAGAACTCCAGTGGGGCAGGGCAAGGGAGTTACAGAATGAAGTGGGAGGAAAAAGAAACCAGAAATACACTGAGAATGAAAAGAGGCCAGAGTTGTGGAGCAAGAGAGGTCCGAGAAGAAGCTTGGCTATGTGGAGAGGTGGGAATACCTATGGGATAAGTTTGTGTTGCTGCTGAGTACAGCTAGGACTGCTGAGCATGGTGATCTAGACTGCAGAAACTGATGGCTGCAGGCCTGAGAAATAATGAAGTGCAGAAAGAGTAGGACAAGGTGAGAGGATGGAACTTGCAATGTGTCCCATCCCCAGGGAGGATGGAAACATGCAACTGCTGTCAGGGAGATACTGGCAGAGGTGTGAGTGGAGAACATGAGTGCTGAGCCACTGGGTTCCTGTGGAACTGTCACAATAATGCAGTCTGATGAGACACTGAAGGGGGATAGGGTTTTGTTCTCTTAATTTTTTTTACTTGGTTTAAATTAATATAAAAGCAGTTATAGTGATGTATGTTCATAGTCTGTGCAAGTGTTTTGCATTGTTTGATACAAAATACTTGCCCATTTTCTCTTATTTTACATTGGTCCAGGCAGCTTTCCCAGTAATGTATTCCTGGCTCATATTTGTGGTGTGACATTTTTGATAAGTGTTGTCTGGGTTAATCCACTGTGGAATAATGGTTTGGATGATGCATCAGAGCCCTGGTTTTCCAACACAAATAAGCTGTAGTCGACATTGTTTCCCTTTAGGAAGGTGATCACTATATTCTTAGGTGAAGCAATAAAAAGGAGGAACCTGAATTTGTGTTTATTTTAAAGAAAAAATGAGATCCTTTAGGCAAAGTACCATCCATTTCTCACTGGAGGGGTTGGGGCTGTGCATAAAGGTGCTGAGTTCTCTTGCCCCTCTCTCTTTCTGCCTCATTTGGAATATATTCGGGTACTGTAGGTTTGGAAGCCCAACTCAGTATGAGGTTTACATAAACCACTCAATAAAAATGGATTATGTGCCTTCCAAGAATATGCAAGCCATATTCGTACCCCTGTATTCCCTTCTTAGCAAACAGTTTTTAACTGAAATACAAGTTACTCTCAATGAGCTGAGCCTGTGTGGAAAGGTTAGGGCCTGAAATATGCTCTTACCCACTACATGGTGCTGTTTGTCTGCATTATCTCATGCAAACAAGAACTTTTTTCTCCTGCTTCTTATTGATCCCAGTAGGTGAAGGAAGAAACACCTGATTTATTAGTCATTGGTCCCTTTTCCTGAGGACTCAGCATCTGAAATAAATTGAATGGGGTTAAGAGTGTACTTAGACCCAGACACAATTGTTTGTATGCCTTGTCTTTACAATAAGAAAAAAACTCAGAAGCAAATTCAAAGTGTCATTAGTGTCATGCTATAAATAAACAAAATGCTGCACAGATAAGAGAATACCACATTTTCCATCTTGGAAATAGCTTACAAGCCATTAAGTGCAGGATAAGATATAGAACCACAGATTTAGAAAGGAAAAGTAAAGACAGATAAGTGCCGAGGAGGAGAACGAAAAAGCAATCTGTGACTGTGATGTTTGGATTTTCCATCATGACATGAAACTATTGGCTCTAGAAACATGAGGAGACATCAGCATTACTTGGTAAGATGTTGTGCCTTGTTCTGTCTGCCTCTGGAAGGCATTCTCAAGGAATGGGAAGCTGACCTTAGCTGATCTGATGATGTTTCTCCCACGATGGGAGAGCCCCAGTGGCAATTCTGGGTCCTCTGTTTCTCTCCAGGACCAGCAGGAGGGAAGTGTCAGGAGGTTGGATGGGAAGCATTAGAGAATCCTGTATTTGGGGTATGCCATGGCCTGATGCATATCTGTGGAGCCAGATATTACAAAGAACTGCTCCTTCTGCACTTTAGACATCTCAGGAATCAGGGAGGTGTAACACATTATTTCTGTGCTTTTTATTTGCTTGTTGTTTTTTTTTTCTATTTTGCAGCACACAGCAGTCAAAGCAACTCACTCTGTCTGGGCTGTCTGCAGCCCAGTAGATAAGAGAGCAAACACCTCCCATAGTGACAGGGACTCGTTCCAACCATTTGTTTTGAGTTGAATGGTAGATCTTGGAAAACATGTTTTCCATTCATAAAAAGGAAAAAAAAAACCTACTCCTGATACTTTCTAATGCCATCCTCTTGAGGCTTGAGGGCCATGTGTCTCACACCCTTACTTTGTAGGTCTTGCTTTTATAGACTTTGTTTTTCACTCCCAGAGATTTATTACCCCAGTGCAGAAACAGTCTGGCTATGCCTCGGCAGTGGAAATGTTGCCATCTATTTGCTAAGAACAAGCTTGTGGTTTACCAGAATATTTCTGTTTCCTTCTGAGGTTTCCAGCTAATGAAGGGGAATTTATCCAGTACATTTATTGACATTAAAATAAGAGTTGCAGTCCATAAATAATCCCATTGTTGTTTTAGTTTGCAGTTTAAAACATTTTGTCAGCAGCATTGTCGTCCACTGTGACTCAGCTTGTGTTTGTGCTCATAGTATTAGAGCTGGTAACACAGGCACACATTCCAGCTGTTCCCACCAGGAAGGCTTCAAAGTACATTTTGAAATAATTCCTGAGCTTTTTAGCACTGAGCACCTTTGATCCCAAGCATGGACACAAGTTCACAGCTATTCCTCAAGTGACATCTATGAAGATAAAACTCTTCCCCAAACTCATTTCTGGGTTTGTGCAAACTCCTGCCAGCACAGAGAAGAAAAAAATCCTATAAGGGACAGGTGAAGTGGCAGGAAAAGAGCCACATCCTGTTTTACCCACTCCCAGGAATGCTCATGGCCCTGAAGCCCCTCTAAAGGAGCCTTCATAGACGAAAGTGTCATCTTCTTAGTGGTGGATCCCTACATTAGGACGAGATGGAGGTGCATCAAGGGACACTCTGCAATTCCTTCATCCTCCCATTTCTCTTTCCTAGAATGTCAACCAGTTCTTTCATATCTGTCAGCCAGCTTTGCAACAGAAAGTCCTTTAGCACAAGGAAAAAGTCAGGTCTTCAGAATCAAGGCCATAAAGAATTACATTTGTTATATTGTCTTGTTTTAATGGGAATGTTCAGTGGATACAAGAAAAAATATCAAAAAATTTCTACATAACATCCCCTCTGCTGGCAGTACACCATATGTTGAATAAGACTTGACTTTCTAATATGTGAAGTAACCAAGTTTCACAAATTCTAAACTCATGGCAAATTTTCAACTTGATTAATTGAAAAATTTGTGCTCTTGGTGTGTTGGTTTTTATTCTAAGCTAAGGTTCCTGCAGATTTTTAAAACCAATTTCAAACAATATAAGGCACCACAGCAGAAGACACATGTGCTACATACTTCATCTCCAAAATTCCTTTGTCTCTATGATCAGTTAACTGGAGGAAAAGAAAAAAAGGTATTTAGAATGATGTGTTTTGAATGAACTCATTCAATTTTCTCTTCCATGATGTGATGTCCAGCGCCAGAGATTACACAGGAGTGTAAATATGTCTTAACAGTCACAAAAGTGTTATCTTGCTGTTAAATGTTCAGCAATCCAGAGCCACTCCAACAGATTATGCCTGACTTGCTTGTAAAATTTGCTTACACAGATCTCAGCCCTGCCAAAGCATTTCTGCAGGTATTTACCTGCAGCACTCAGCCTGCTGGCTGCCAGTCAGCTGGTATTAGCAGGAGGACAAGTGTGACACTCAAGAGGTAAAGCAAAGAAATGGGCAGGTATTTAAATAAATGTATGAGCCAGCAAACAGGAGTGGTTTTAATATTAGGAGCATTTTAATCTTGTTCTCTAAACAAAAGAGGATTTACTTATTCATGGCTCAAGAATTACAAATTAATGTGTGGAACTGGAGTTAGAACTGAGGGCACTGCAAATTCCTATGATTCAGTGTATTTATTGTTTTAATTGTTCATATTTCCTTTGCTTTGAAGGATTTGGTCTTTGAGAGTAATATGATGGTCACTGCCACATCTGTCTTGGATTCCTTATTCCTTAAGAATAGCCCTAAGCAGAGAGTGTTACAGAAGTCTCTCATTAGGAAGGAGTAGTCTCAGTCTTTTATGTAGCTGTAGATGATAAAAGGCACTGATTTAGCACTGCTGCCTGAAAGTCCACCAGAACTGCTGAACTCAGTAGGTCTTGTGCAAGAAAGTCATTTCCAGAGAGATTTGAGAACTTGTCTGTCCCTCCTAGTTAACAATATTTTTTTTCCACTGTGAGCCACTGTAGCAAACACTTATCCAAAAATTGAAGAGTAAGTAAAAGCAAAAGGATGAATTCAGAGATTAGTTTCCTATAGCATGTGAGGCTTCAGTCCGTGAATCCAAAAGTAGTCCTGTAGCATTATCTACAAAATGGAAAGTGACCCTTGCCTGTGCCTATATAACCTATATAACCTATATAACCATGGGCTCAGTAAGCACTGGCATTCAGCATCCTGTATCTGAAAAAGTTAATGACAGAAACGTGCAGAATTTCTGTGTTTTCACCTGGCCTCACTCTCTTCCCATTCCCTGCAGCTCTGAAATATTAAAGCTGGCTGGAGCAATCCCCCCAGTTCCCACTTGGGTTCTTTGGGTCCTCCTGCACCTCTCTCTTCCTGACCTACACGGAAGCAAGTTTGTGTGAGGAGATTCTGAAGGGTTATTTCTCACAGCACCAGACAGCCTGAAATATATTTTACACATGGCAAAACAAGGCTTCCTAAAGTTGGGCAACATGTACAGCTATAGCAGATGTTGCTGGATACACAGAAAATTTGGAATGAGGTTATAATTTGTGTTAATATCAGCTTAGCCATAGCTCAAATAATGTCCTGGAACAGAGATTATCAGTGTCCAGTTGCACCTCTGAAGATACAGAAAAAAAATAAAACACAAAGGGGCTCATCTCATAATCAGGTTGCAGGTGACTCAACAGTTGCATTTTATGTGTTATATCATCCACACATGAAAATAGTTTTAGACCTGTAAAAACAGATTGAAAGAGACTAAGAAAATGAATGGAACAAGCTATTCTCGATTTTCATTTAGGATGGGATTACTTTTGAATGAATAAATCCTTTAGGGATGGGATAGTGAATATTTATGGCGATGTTCAGCAGTTGTGCCCTCCCTAAGCAAAGACGTAAATATTGGCCCACCTCTGGTATGTCAGGAATCTTTTCCCTGATGATAAATTGCTTCCTTAATTATCTATAATTGATATGCATAAGAGTCATATTGAGATTATCATATGAGATGAAAACTAAAAAACATTGTTTATTTAAAAGAATTTTATATCAGCCAATCTTAAACCAAATGGATATCATATAGAATTCAACAGGAAAGCAAAAATTCTGTCCTCCTGAATAAGATTTTTCCCAATTGGCTGGCACACAGAATGAGTTCATCATATAGATGCCAATTTACAAATATGTCCAATAATAGTAGGGGGAGCAACTGTTCCGCAGCTCTGCCAGTGTTCATCAGATGCAGTGACAGTAGCCACATCATTAATCTCATGGTATATTAGAAATAAAGTCACCGGAATGGAATGGTGTCAAAGGATAAATGTTTCCCCCTTTGAAAATAAACTTCTCAGTTTCACCTCATTGTGTAGCCTTTTTTTTTTTTTTCTTTCCCCCTCCCCCTTTCCACCTGCCCTCCTATAAATCCTTTGGTTTCACCTGGCATTTAGGTAACAGTAGGAGACCAATATCCTGTGTCAGAGCTCATTCTACAGTTATCAGTTTAGCATACCCTTAAATCCCCACAATCGCTGTGCCAAGACCAATCCTTCCTCTGCGAGGTTAAACATATGCATTACATATTGAAACAATGTAAGTAGCATGTAATTAGCGCTGTTTATGCATTCGCACTTTAAATTATACTTCTAAACCTATGATGTTTTTCAAGGCACTTCATGTTAGAGAGACTTAAATGAGCATTCATCTTGTCATTTTTAACTTTATTCATAAATAACCCTCTAAATATATTTGAATGGTTTATTACATTAGAGCCTATGAACTGACGTACACATTCTTCCCTTAGAGAATATAGTTCTTAATAAAACATCCTTTAAAATTATAAAACCCGTGAACATGGCAATTAAATTTACAAACAGTGTCATCGGCAACTTTGACAAAAGATGTTTGAAGAGGGGGGACTGTTGGGGGGGGCCTTTTTTCTGTCCTTTTTTTTTCTTTTTTTTTTCCCTCCTCTTTTTTTTCCCTTTTTTTTAAAGCCTTGTTCCATAAGGATTATAGCTCCCCCGCTGTTTGGAAAAGATAATTTCACTTGTAACACTAATAACTTGAGCAGGGAGAAGGCTGGCTGGGTGAATGGAATGCACTTCACTGCACATCTTGGCTTCGCTAGAAATCGGAAACAGATGGTCCTTGCGGCTGGCTTCCCACTCGGGCCCGCTCAGTGCCAGCCTGTGGTCGTTGGCTGGTTGCTGCTGGCACTGTGTGACTTGAACATAGTAGGACAGTGGCAAAAGAAATCAAATCTTTTTCATTGAGCACCAAACTGTAATGAAATTTGACAGATCTGACATTCTATACCCAACATCTAGTTAGAATATATTAACCTTTTAGTTTTCTTGAGCTCCTCTCCTACTAGTTAAGAATCTCCTTATTAAGGGGTTGCTGTGGCTCTGGAGATGGCAGGAAAGCAGTGTCTTCTGCATGCCCTCTAATGCTGGAACTCAAATACATAATTCAAATAGTGAAGGAAATGTGGGGCTTTAAACTCCTCACAAATTTTTCTATTAAAAAACCCCTGTGCTAGGAATAGAAATAGCGGTTAGGCCCTTTTGTTAATATTTCATTCTAGGAAGAAAAAAGAAAATCATAGTAAAGTCTTCCACCCCTGTGCAGTCTTTTTCTGTGTATGTTTTGTATCCCCACCCCACTGATGCAATGCTGCCTTAGATCCAGTTGCATCCAAACTGACTTTGTGATTTCAAAGAATACTTGTATTTCAAATTCTATGATTTTGAATTTATTTAGATGGTACAGATTAGTCCAGGGCAAGATTCCTCCCTTCCCTATAAAGGCTTCTCCCAATATTTGCTTGATACTGGCTTTTTTTTATAAACCCTGCTCAGTCCTTCTCGGGGTCATGTTGGCTATCACATGGGCCTTGAGCCAGCCAAGCATGTGCTCCTGGGGGACAGGGACCTCTCATGGGTGAAGAGTATGTTGAAATGTACTGACTTATGGTCACAGATTAGGAAATAGTTGGTTATATTTAGACTTAAAAATAAATCTGGTTTATGTTCCTTTGCATTTTGGGTTGATAGAGAAGAATTTTTACTTATTTTTTAAAAATGTTTGTATGTGTCATTCTTTCGCCTTCAGTCCTTTCATCTGTTCCTCCTGTTTCTTTCAGACATGAAGTCACAGCACTGTCTGTGATGTCAGTGTGTTTCCATATTGACAGACCGTTCTGTCAGAAACAAGATCTTGATGCTTGTTTCAGATGAGAGAAAAGGGGAATACAGATGGTAGGAAGAAAATCAGAGGAGTGAGAGGGGAGCAGGGAGAAACACACAAAACAGAGCTACAGGGGGAAATGCAGAGTCCAAACCCAACTCTTCCTGCAGAGGGCAAAGGACTACTTTCCCTGGGTTCAGGGAAAGATCATCCAAAATGTGTGTGTAACATTAAGCAACCAGTAGAAGCTTTACCATTGCACTCGTTTTTTCTTGGGAGTCCTTGAAGGTGCAGCAGCAGTGGTCACATGCTGCTTCTCTCCTTGTTTACGCCTTCAGCAACAGCAGATCCTCTTGATTGAAGCCAGGATTATAGGATTTCCAAAAGCTAGAACACACTCATTGTCAGAAACTTTGCCTCAATTCAGAGGCTGCCCAAAAATCAACTGCCTGCTCTCACGTGGCACTTGAACTAATTGTTGCTGTTCGAGATAAGGAAATCCTCCTCGTAACTCATCGAAGTTGAGGCTTCCCAAGGAAAACGCCTCCGAAATTAGGAACAGGTTTAAATCACACTGTTGCAATGAGCTGAAAAGGTTCTGAGCAATTGCAACTGGATAAATTGGGGGAGGCAAAGGGAACAAAAAGAGGGTTAATGAGCAATGTGTACCGTGCAAGTAAGAGATAATCAAATAACGAGGTCCAAGACCCTAAAAATGTGTCTGGCACTGGGAACTGCCCGCAGTTCTACTGCATTTCTCTTACCGACGTGAACAGTAGAAGCCAACATTTGGAGAAACCACCCACTATGCCAACATTTCCAATGCTCTCATGCATTCGGTTTCCAGTAGACTGTAAAATGCCAGCTTGATACAGTCATCTGAATTAATACACTTTATTAGCCTTTTTTTAGCATTCCTTCCTGGTTCTGTGCACTTGATAGGAACAACAATATCCTCATCCAAACTTGCGGCTAAGGGAAGACAGAGGGGCCTGCTCGTGCTGTGTGAGCTGTGGCAGGTAAGTCTGCTCAACAATTAAGCAAATTATTTGTGGGTAGTTGGCCACTTCTCCAGTAGGAAGTCAGAAAGAAACTGGCAAGTGCTTCAATCCATTGCTTAAGGCCCAAAGATGTCAGAAAACAAACCTCCTGTAGCCCACAACACACACACCCCTAACTTATTTCCAACTTGAAATATCGCTCTATACTGCAAACATTTTTATTTTGCAGCTGTGTCTTCACAAATGTCAATGCCATACGAAGGCTTTTTCTTTCTTCGGAAGAGATCCGATTTAGAAGCAAATATCTTTGTTGCTTATTAGTCTTTGGAAGGCATCGTTTTGTCCCAGTACTATTCACAGGGAGTGTTGTGCAGAATGCTGATTGACAAGAGTTAAATTCAAAACATGTAGCCATTTTCTGGTGTGTGGTTTTTTCCTGATTGAAGGAAAACTACTTAGATGTTTGTTTCCAAAACGGCATCTGTCAGCAATCAAAGGGGAAAAATTGCATAAAACAAATGCAATTGTTTGGAGTAGCATTTCCTGGATCATGTTAAATGCTTGATTTGCTCCCCATTATGCTCACCAAATAATTTTATTTTCCACAATAATTGCAATATTTAACATGTTGTATTTAATCTTGTTTTAATGCTATTAACAACAGCCGCTTATGAAAGGAGTAATTGCTCTACGGGTAAGAACCCACCATCCCCAGCATCAGAAAGAACAATGGCAAAGTTAACTGCACCTAATTGTTCTGAATTTAAAACGCTGTTAACCAACAGCACTCCTCATTTCTTTGCACATAACCCTCCACTGTCAGGAAGGAAATGGTTTCATGCTTCTGTCATTCATAATCTGAAAAGTGTATGTTCTAAAAAAAATATTTAGTTGGTGTGTTTACAATTAATATTGGGAGGTAAAATCATATGTTGGTATAGGAAGAAGTGGTTAATACAGCAATCCAGAGAAACTTTGGCGGTAGATCTCAGACTACATCAGGTGCTAAACCCCCAGATAGAATACAGATTTATCACTACTTGCCTGGAATGACATGCAGCAAAACTGGGTTTGAAATACTAAATAAATAATGAGTAGGGTGGGTAAGATGATGAGTTTGAGAGGTAGGAGCAGAGAGAGAAGCATAAAATTGAATCTGACACCAATTCAAGGGCTGATTGTTACTAAGAATTTTGCTTTATATTTTGTGTGATTATTTGGAGAGGGAGTATTTTTTCAATAAGCAGTGAGACTGAAAGGACAGGTAGTGTTGGGAAACCTGCACTAACAGAAAACAATAAATACTTTAGCTAGCCAGAGCAAGGACAGTTCCTGGCACAGTGTCCATATTTTTTTTTCTGGACTCAAAATAAAACTTAACACTTCCCATGCTAGTCAGACCCCTTCCTGTAAACAGCAGTGGAATTGTACCTGCTCGCTGGAACTAAAAGCGCAAACTGGGATGCTGTAGTAGCATAGATCATTCACTGATGTATAGTCCAAACAGACTGTAAGACTGAGGCAAACCCCTGCATGTTACATTAGCAGTTCATGCTTACACTAAATCATTTGCTTATCATCTCACACATCACAGAAATGCAAGGGTATTATTGAAGCTCAGTAAAAGTTAGTTCTGTCCCATACTGAATGGCAGTTCTGTAACCTGTGCAGCCCGGAATTATGATTTTGCTGTAGCCCAATAGTTAAACAACAGTTAATACACAAAATAATCCAAACAAGAATTGTGCGCCCACGAGCTCCTCTTTCTGATACAAACAGAAACTGATATTGTTTAAAATCAAGTGGATGTTTTTAATAAATTTTCCTCTTGTGTCCAAATCACAAAAAGATTTGCAGAGTGTAGCTGTTTCTGAGTGAGTGAGTGAGTTGTATCAGCCCTAGCTCTGCAGCCCTAAGAAATATTCCTGGCAAGAGTGCATTTGCCAGTTCAGAAGTTCATTTTTTCAAGCACTTGAGGAAAGGCTCTACTGTATAGGCTGGAGTGCCTTGTCAGGGACTGTGGTGGTCACAGCCGAGCAACCGTCGCTCCGTGTGACACAGCAGGGTGATTTAAATGGAAAGCATTCACTGCCTGCTTAATAGTCAGCTGTCAAAAAAGTAATACTTCAGTTGGGTTTACAGTGCACCAGGAGAAGTGGGAAAATGAGAGGAGAAAATCTATGATTATCTCTGACTTTGCTAGGCAGGAAAATATTTTAATGTCAGACAATAACAGAATTTCATAACTTTTCAAAGCAGTTTGTTTTGGGGCTGTCTTTTCCCAAATTATCTGTCAATTCCTCACGTAAATTTTGAGCGTGGCAGAGAAGTTTTGCAGGAGAAACAAACCGCTGTGAGTTTGGCTGTTGTCACCTGATGGGATTAAGAAATGTAACATTAAAAAACACATTTAAAAAATACTGTAGCAAAATGATATTTTACAAATATGTAGAAAGGAAATTGTTGAGTTCGTAGAGGGCACTTTGAACCTTCATATGAAAAGTCATTCATTTAAACAATATGATCTACTATCTAAAATCAAGTGGCAATAAAGAGCCAAAACTTGAGCGCCTCAGAAAAAAAAAATGAAAGATCATTTGATTCCTTCAGAATGCGTCTGTCACTGGATCGAGAAATTAACTTGGACAATTTATACTTTTGTTTTGCCTTTCACTGCTTAAATTATTATATGCACAATTATGAAAGAAAAAAAGAAAGACGCAATCCTTTTTCTTTTTTTGCTCTTTTTCCCCCCCCAGTCACGTACATGAGAAAAGTAGCTGCGATAAACAGATACTGAATCAGACTGAAAGTCTTTAAAAAAAAAAAAAAAGCACCCAAAACATTGCATGATAGTCTCTAAGCAGTTCCATCTGTCAAGCAGAAATTTTAGGCTAATAGCCTGTGGCGATCTCCCTCCACAGTCCACTACCTGCCTTTGTCCTATTAAATCTCTTTATTCTTCTTAAAAAAGAAAAAAGAGGAAAGGAAAGAAAAACCTTGCAGACCAAAATCATCTGAGTGATGAAGCCCCAATTTTGACCGCCTCTCTTTTTTGTTGAGCAGTGGGTTTTTATTTAAAAAAAAAAAAAAAAAGAGTGAGTGAGAGAGGGGGAGAGAGAGGGAGAGAGAGAGAGAGAGAGGAGAAGACAGTGCTAGGAGCAGATGACTTTTCATCTCCACTTCACCTTGCCACTGGGTCTGTGAGAGATTGGTTCATTGTCAAGGAGATTTTTTTTTTTTACCCATGATTCCATATGGTATGGACCGGGCTACATGTTGCCCAACATGCCAGTGCAAATGTTTTCTCAATTAGGTGTCTTATCTCCCGTGAGTTAGCATCAGATGAAGCTTGCTGACAGCATAATGGCAGGGAAAACCTCCGACGGCTCCATCAAATGGCAGCTCTGCTACGACATCTCGGCCAGAACTTGGTGGATGGTGAGTTGGCAGCAGGGCTGCTTTTTTTTTTCTCCCTTTTCTACTTTCCCTCCCTCTTTGACAAAATGTCCCAGACCTCACATTTATCAAATTAACATTTGATTTTTTTCACACTCTTCAGTAGAGCAGCCTCACACTTGTCCCACTTGTGTGCTTTCCCCTGTGTAATAGGAGACTGTTAATGTGCACTACAGTTTCCAGAGGGAAGCTTTTTCAATTCTCCTTAAGGAAAAAAAAAAAAAAAAAGTATGCAAAGAAGTAGTTTGAAAAAGCCTTGTTGCGCAGAGTAACTTGTCTCAGTCGGCTGCCTCACGCTCAGTTTGTTTTATTTTATCTGCTGCTTTCCAGCGTCCGTGTGCGCGTGCATTTTTTACCATGCAGTATTTTGTAAAAAGGGAAGGTGGAAAGTTCAGTCCGTTACAAAGCGAGTCGATCCCTGTAAAAGCCTGGAACGGTGCGGTCGTGGCGTGGTGTAAAATCATCACGTGTGAGAGGAGCGCGGTTTGCGAGGTGCTGCCTTTCATCCGAGACCCCGATCTAACTTTTCCCTCCGCTTGTTTGCGTTAGAACAGGTTCCCGGGCTGTGCTGACCTGGAGCCATGTGTTACAGATCCCACATAGTCTGGCTCTCGCTGCTTTTGGGCACAATTAAAGTTTCAATAAAGTCCCAACGTGCTCCGCAGAACGAGTTAACTAGCATGTCATGGTCAGCCGGGCCAGACAACCTTTGACATCTTGAATCTATAAGAGGTATAGTGAGTTAGGAGGATGCACAATAGCCCATTGTAGCAGAAGATGCAAGTCCTGTTGCGAGGAAGAGAGTCCTCAAATCATTACTGCCCTCGTTAGCGTGTTGTCCGTTAGGGATTAATTCGTTAGCAGCGCATTTTTAGTTTTCTGTAATTATTATTCTTGTGGCAAGCGTGAATTCTTCCAGTGAGAGGAAAAGTTTGCTGCCAGGACAATGAATGTATTATCCGCTCCTAACTGGACCGTGAACCTCAGCTCATTTCACATAGATATCAGTTAAAAAAGGACTGGCGAGTGGAATTACAAAACAAGGCATGATCACTTTCATTGTATGATACGCTGAAACAAGTCGGGGGCTTTCCCTCCCCCTCACCGCCCTGGACCAATTTTGGTATCATTTGGAAAGTTTAAGACCTCAGAGGACTTGAAAGACTTTTAAAAGTGAGATCCGGAAGGTTTTTATTCTGCAGCTTGGTGGTGGCCATTGTGTATATCATGTGGCTTGTATTTAAAGGTGTTTGGGCTCGGGGTTTTCTGTTTTGTTTTATCTAAACTCTTAATTTTTTAAGCGTCTATTAGAGGTTTGCCAGCGGTTGCCAGTGAAATGTAACATGCAGCGTTTGGTTAATGGGAATAGGGAAGGCTAACCACTTTACTTATAGTACTGATTTTCCAATTAGACTTTCTGCCAGGAGAAGTTGGAGGGGGAAGGGGTATTTGCATGCACATAAACTGTTGATTATTCATGTGACTTTTTTTTTAGCTTGTTAAACCCCTGTAAATAAGGCTATTGATTTTTACTTATCGTTTTCAAAGCAAAGTTTTTCAAGTACCTGTTTTAGCCACAAGATTTATATCATGCTGTGATTTTGCCTTATTCCAAGCCATTTGTATATTTTATTACCACTCCTCTTTTATTGTCTATCGGCTGCTTTTATGATGAGGTACGTCTGTGTTTATTATTTAATAAGTATCCTCAAATGTTACTAGGCAGTTATTAGCCCTCTAGAGAAAGTGTCCAAGGAAGTTTCATTTCAGTCACATCTATTTCACAGATGTTTTAGTGCTGTGAATATAATATGTAAAAATCCTGGAAACATTTAGTAATGCACTTGCCTAAAAATAAACAGTTTTATAACCACACATGCTGTTGTTTAGATTAAACATTGCAGAAAGTTCTCCTTAAACTTGAACGTCACACCATTTATTTTCTAACAGAAAAAAAATCACTTAAATAGCCTTTTTTGTAGAAGTTGTGGTAGATAAGAGATGTTATTTTTAGCTGAAATGAATAATTCAAGATCTTTACAATAGATGTGTTAATTGCAAATAATTTTCATACAAAGTTTCAATTATTGATGGAGTAATAAGCAGTTTTTCATACATTATGAATCTAAAACACACAACAAAAATAGATTTCTTTTTTTACCCCCCCAAACCTCATCCCGTTTGCCACATTCTTTTCATCAAAAGTAAGCTAGAGAGCAGATTTTAATGTTTTAAAGACAAATAAAGCTTTGAAAATTACCTCATGCATCGTCTGGCTGCACAAAATCTCAGCTGCACAGTGCTAAACTTCGGTTTGGTACTGCCAGCATACAAAGAGATGAGTGAATACCCCTTGCACCCATATGGACTCAGCTGCCAGCACTGGGATATGCAATTTTGCTTTTTAATGAATCGTAAACAATTTGTGTGTCAAGCGAGGGAGTTTGTTTTCTTTCTGGAGCAGGTTCTAAATCCATTTTAAGCTATAGCTGTGTACTGTACTGGAGCATTATGCCCAAATTTAAAGGTTCTGTGTCACTGGGATGAAAAGACCTGTTATAATGAAAGAAACGGCTTTATAAAAGGCTGGGTGTAGTAATCTCTCTCTCTCCCTTTCTTTCTTTCTTTTTTCCCTCTCTCTGTCTCTCAACCTCACACTCTCCCTCTTTCACCCCAGTCTATAGCATGTTTATAGCCAGCTCTGGAGATAATGGAGATTGGTTGATTGCATGATTAGTAAAATGAATGGATTTTAGCATTGGGCAAAGCAGCTTGCAATTTTGAAAGGTGGCTTTAAAATGCAGAGTTCTAATTTTGACCTTATTTTCTTTCATAGATAATCTTTATTAATGCTCCTTTAATTCATTTTTCCTCATCACAGCTAGTTTTTCTCCCCAGCCATCTGATGGAATGGCTAATATATTTTATCTTACTTGCCAAAATAGCAAGAAATCAAAGTAAAAGAAAAAAATGTTATTTCTCTTCCTTATAGGCAGTTGTAAATGTTTCAAACTACTTCAGCAGAAGCCACAGGATTTGTACATTTCAGTAATAATTGCATTTATCTCCACTGTTTTAAGACACTCTTACACCTAATCTACTTTTTCTTTGCTTTAATCAAGTAAATGCAGAAACAGTTATTATTCTATATTGTAATGTGACATTTTAACATAGAATTCTCCTCAAATGCTGTAAATTTGTGCAAGGAGTTATATTTATTTTAAATATATATATATATATATAATAGCAAATAATTTAACTGATATAGGTGCCTGAAGATATGAGGTCAATTTGTTGGAAAAATGATCATTATTTTGTTTTCAATGGCACTTTCAATTTAAATTTGCTGCTGTCATAGAGACACTAAAGGGTTAGTCATAGAAAAGTTTCAGTACTCTGTCTTGCATTTGTAACAAATATGTGCAGCTGTGCTACTTTTATAAACATTTATTTCAAGTTGATTATTTTTTTTAAAATTATTTGCTCTAGCGAGCCAGTATGATGTGACCGTAATATGTTTAATAAAGGATTGTCTGCAAAATTCCTTTGCACGGGGTTATTGAAATAGATGTGCAGCAAAGGTATATGCTGGAGGGAAAACCCTCCATGGCAAAACAAAATGAAAGACCCCAAATTGGGCCAAATCCTGCTCAAGGTTTATGCTGCCACCAGCCTGGAGTTGCTGCATTGGGAGGAGTGGAGCGACTCCAGGTTTGCTCACCTGAGAGACTGAGAGCCAACCTGGACCCATAATTTGAGGTATCTCCATGCAAACAGTTTCAAACCCCCAAACAGCTCTCTTTATGAAATATCTGAAGGGGAAAAAAAGCCTCATTAATAAATAAGAAGCTATTTCAAATGACTCCGTGTATGAGCAAACTGCTGTTACTGAATGCGACAGTTAAAAGCAGATGTTCCAGTCATTTCCAAAATAATTATTTTCCTATTTTTACTATCTTGTTCTTAATCTACAGTTCAGTGTGCATGCCTTTATTTTCGGTAGATGCCATGAGTGAAAACAGAATTTATTAAAAATAGTCAGACTAGACTTAAAATGGTCATTTAGTTACTTTAAAGGTTTTTAACTCAACATCATTTTTCCACTGAAGTTTTTGGTGACTACTTTTCTTCCACACCTCTGTGCTCTGTATTTTCAGAGGAATAGCTGGAATTGCTCAGGTAATTCATGCAATTAGAAAAAAAAAATGAAAATGCCAAAATGTTGCTAGCGTTTCCATCAATTAAGAATTAATAGAATCCTCACTATAAATCTCATTGTAAATGAAAATAAAAATGATGGCATTTCTAATAAATATTTAATTTCATCATATGGAAAGTTAATTGGCACTGCCAAAATACTCAAAAAAGTATTTTTGTTTAAATCACTGAGCATATCTGTACACACTCAGTCCAAGTATATCATGGCAATCCCCTCATGCTGTTGAACCATCCGTGACTTTGCTGATTTGTGCTTCTTACTCATGATTTACGGTATATCAAAAGGCATACATGTAGTAATAATTATCCTGCTCCTGCCCCTATAAAAATAACAAAGTGTGAACAGTGTAACACTGCAGCATGGATTTCCTTTGTTTTATACAGTAACTCTTGTATGTTCATATGCTGCTCAGCTGCTGTATAAATATTTTTAATAAAATTATTCCTTCTCTGTCAAAGTTGCTAAATTCTCTGTATAGTTTAAACACTTCAGTGCATCATTATAAATACTTTATATTGTCTTCATTTTCTATAAGTGGCCTCCTCTTGCTTACAAGTATTTGTCCTAGTTGTTTTCTACTCTTTTTCCTTCACCTGTCCTGAATATTGCCATGAATGTTTCTAATTTAAAGCCAGAGGAGTCAGTGGCTGATTAGAAGACAGGAAATTGGAGGATTAAACTGTCTGGTTGAACTTCCTTTACTTATCAGTACTGTGTAACTCACACTGGATTATAAACTCATTGGGACAATTTCTACAGTGTATCAGTACTTCTGTTTTCTTAGTCTTTATTTTCCTAGAGAAAGTACAGAAAATGGGGAAAATGGGCAATTTGCAGCTAAAACTCAATACTTTTTAATAACACTGAAGCACTGGAATTTTAAATTAAATTTGTACAAATGTCTTCAGGTATGAGAATTCATTCAATTTTATGTCACACAGGTCTATAATATAGATTTTAAATTCAGTATGTAAACAACCAAGCAACAGATACTTTCAGGGAGGGAAATGACATCATTTTAGTAAGAGAAGAATGCGCCATGTTAACCCTTGTTCAACCCTCTTCCCCTCAGAAACTTTCACATCTGTTGTGACATGACAAGGTAGCTGTGGGACAGTCTGAGGAAAGGCTGGAGAGAAAAAGCCTATTTATCAAAAAAACCTTTGTCTGGGCTCCCAGTGCTGCCCACCTAGCCAGGAGCTGGAGATGTACGTCCCTCATTCGGCGCTTGCCGGGAGGAAGACGATGTGTAGGTATCTGTGTCACCAGGAGGAAGGGCACAGCTTTGTGCCCTTAAGGGCCAGCTCATTCTTGCTGGTGATCCCCATGTCTGATGTACAGAGCTCATCATGCCCCTGGTTGTGAAATCATTGTGATACTTGAGAAAGCCAGTAACAGCAGGGTCTGGACGGTCTGTATTGTGAAGGATGAACAGGAGGACTTCCAAGCTCAGTCCGTGCTGTTCCTGAGGTGTCTCAGGGTTACCACTCACCATCATTTAATTTTCCACACTGGACTGAGATGGGAAGGTGTCAAAACTGTGTTTAAAACCAGAAAAGATAGACACTACCTAAAAAGTCTAACATCTCGATTTGAACCTGGAGACTGCCAGACTAATCATGTACTCCAGTTTAAACATCAGGACTGGATCTTTAAATGTACCAGGATGCTTGTGATGGTTTCTGGCAGTCTGGCCTTTATACTTTTGGCAAGTCCCCCACTATACTGGGAGTATAGTGGAAGTGGAGATGGAAATAAAAGAATATTCTCAAACTTTTTGCTGCAAAGGTCCCTGTATTTTCTGTACAAACAATCTGAAACATTTTACAAATAAGGAAATAGATATTTGCTTTCCTTAACTTCATATGAGAGAAAAAAGGTAACACTTTTGGTTTATTAAAATGTTCCCGTGCTTTAATCCCAGAGTGAAAAGCATCTCACTGTGCTGCTTGAAGCATCCCTCTCCCTCAGATGTGGTCACTCACACTGGTTAATATTTAAAGATGATTTTAGGATGAATAGAGTTGTTTCTTCATTGACATTTGAAGACAAATATTCTGGTTCATACCAGCATGGTTAGGACTGATCATATCTTTGTTATTTCCATGAGTGTCACTAGGAACCTCTTTCACAACTGCTGCAGGTTGTAATTACAGAGATTGTTGCAAGTGCTCAAACCCTTTGAACATGTTCAAAGACACATTTTGCACACAGAATACGCTTATACTCTATGCACCCACAAAAAGCAGAGGCCCTGCCATATTCCCAAAAATTCAACTGATCTTGGAGCAGGAGAAGCCGGTCTGAGTGGGGATCAGGTGCTGCACAAACCTGCAGCAGCTCTTTCAAACAAAGGTTTTACCTCTTACATTCACCGCAGTGGAGATCTCTGGATCTATTTTCCATAGAGGAGATTAATGAAGAGTAATTCTCAGTAAGATAAAAATCATTAGAACAGATTAAATAGATGTGTTGACTAGTGGAGTGAGATTCAAAATATTTTGCCTGTATAAGCGTATCTGTTGTTCTTTGGTGGTTTGGTTTTTTTTTTTCAGAGGCTGTGAAACACAAAGTTAGCAATACAAGTAGGGATGGGTGGAAGTGTTGGATAGTACAGATGGCAATATAAGCTTGTAGGCTCTTACTACCCATAATTGCAATGCCCTTGCTTTCAAAGGAGTGCAGGTTGCCCTTGATGTACGCAAACAGCCATATTAATTTCACAACCCAATTGGAGTCGCACACACGGATTGAGGTTGTCAATAGGAGCAGTGTGGAAATTAAGAGCACAAACAGTGCTCTCAAATAGGCCTTTCTGCTTTAAACACGACTAAATCAAAAGACACAGGGTGTACGTGGTCACTGACAGGGTATTTCCATAACTGAGAGGCTGTGAGTAAATTAGAGTGGAGTTGTTCTGTGTTTTTTTTTAAATCCAGAATTCAATTAGACTGAACCTGATTCCACATGGAAATGTACTGGTAAAGAAAATGGAAAGTAGAGCATGTCTTATTGGTTTATGTCAAGGGAATATAAAGAGTATTCCAAAGTGACCCAAGTTAACCTTTTGTGTTCAATAAGAAAAGAAAAAATCTGCCTCATTTGATCAGTCAATATTTATATTTACTTTCAGGAACAAATAGAGACAACATGCATGTGCACTTTTCTTTGCCAGGGTTTTTACTAGTAATCTTCTTTCGTGATTTTATTTGAAAGAGTGTGTTAGGAAGAATGGGTTAAATGGATTATTTGGGACAGTGACTGAAAGGTGAATCACCAGGGTTTTACAAGAGCACACACGGGATGAGTTTTCAAGGATTGTAAGCAAACACAAGAAAAACTCAGCTTTACTCATGATCTGTTGCTAATGAGGACTTACAGTTTGGACAAATTAGGACTTGTTGCTTCCTCTCCTTTTACCTTGGTTTCTGAAGGAAATCAGCTCTCTGTCTGCCATGTGCATGGAATGAAATTAGCATAAGATGCAACTTAATACACACAAGGGCTTCCCTCTTATTCAAAAATCAATGAATAATGCTCAAACAATTTTAAAGAAAATAGTAATTTCTTTTACAAATTATAACTGTCTCACCTGATTTTAGGATGCAACTTTTTCATTATGGAGATAGGTAGAGTTGTTGAAATGTGTTATTTTTCTATGGGCACCCATTCTTTTTGTTCTTAATGAAGTTTTCTAGTTTTCCACAGACAAATGGGAGAAATACCTTCCAGGGAAGTATGAGGGCATGTAGGCAGACAACAGAGGCTTATAACGGTGGGAAACCCTTGGTGAGGGCCTGGCTCCTGGCAAGCAATGGCTTTGGTAATTTCTAACACAAGTTTGTGTCAAGAACTGAAAGTGTAAAGAATAGAGGGAAAAGGATGGATCAAAGAGTGGGTGATCAGTACCAGCAGTGTAAAGCAGACTGAAGGGAGGGCAGGCTGTGATCTGAGGATGTTCTCTAGCATGAGGAAGAGCAGTGGCCAAGAGATCACACCTGAGCAGAGGAAGTGAACCACAGGATGGGGTTTTTACTCCTTCTCCACTCATTCTCTGAAGTTGTTTCTTTTCCATTACTTAAAATCCTATTCAGTAACGTACGGGATACCAACTGCTCAGATCCTCCAGTAACCCGACCACTGCACAGAGAACTTTGTGGTTTATTTTCCTCTCTTTGGATGCAGAGGTAGGGTTTGAATTGCAGAGCAGTTCCTCATTTGCCCAAACTCTTCTGTAGTGGGGCAACTCCATAGCAGGAAGCAAAAGAGCCACAGGACAGCATCAGCAGCTGAACAAAGCAAGGCTCTCTGCCAGCTCCACGAGATGTCCCCCATGACCAGTGGTGCAAGCACTTCTGATTTCATCTGCTAAGTTCCAGAATTTAAGGGAATGTTTTAGGGAGCTATGCTGTAAACTCTGTCTGGTGGTAACTGGGAAAAGGAAAACAAAGTGGGGGGAAATGTGAAGACCAGGCTGACAATGTGCCCCTGTGGCAGAGGAATTCAGATAAGCCTGATGCTCCACTGGTCATGTCCCACAGGCCTGCATCCTGGTGTCTCCCACTTGCAGCTTGAAAGAGTGTGGTTTCACAGGCACCTTAACCTCACCCTCCTGGAACCAGCTGTCCTCATCTCTGAATGATGCAGTCCACCTTTCTCTTACCTGCCCCAGTTTTTGAATCTACTCCTTGATCATGGAATTGATACTGCACAAACCCCAAGGTCTTTGCATCAGCAAAATGCAGAGAGACAGGGAAGAGCAAAAAACCCTAATGAAAAAAAAAGTTTCATCTAGTCAAAAAGTTAGTTATTGTTTGCCTAAGAACAGAGAGATAGATGGGCTAGGGACTTTTATTTTCCCTTGCAACAGGATAAGGGGCTGGAGCCAAGACACATGGAAGTTGTACCCTGAAAAGTAGTGTGAGACAAGGCCTTCTGGAATATGAGAAATACAGACTGGTAAGGGTGGAACAGCAGAGCTGCAGAGTTTTGAGGATGGTGACAATTTCAATATGATGCAAACATCTGTTCATGTACTCTGGATTGGAATAATCAAACACCTGCACTCCCATGTACGTGTTCATGGCTGCAGATTCCTTTGTTCTAACGAGTTTTCTGGGTGCACACTCTGGGACAGGTGGGCATGAGCTTGGTGTGGAATTGTTTGTATGCTGTAGGTGTTTGCACCTGCAAAATGTAGGTGCCTGCTTTAAATGTGTGTTCTCACAAGCAGATGTGCAATGTGTTCGCCTTGGTTTCTGTACAGGTCTGCCAAAGCTACCACTTTAATTCCTTTATGTCTCATTCTCCGCTTGTGTGGAGTAGAATAAGAAAACTCACCTCAGAAAGGGCATTAGATGGTAATTAATGGGTCTTCAAAATTATCTGTAGATGCTATAATTTAAGTACTTGCTTTTTCAAAAAATAAAAGTTAGTTGTGAATATAAGGGTTTGCAGAAATAGGGAATTAAAGACAGGAAAGCCTGTGAGTCTTTCCATCTCCCAGCAGTCTGTTTTTTACTGTTTATTTATTGCTGACTTTTATTTTGCCTTTAAGCCAAACACTATGGGTTACTCATATAGCATATGCTTCTTCACTCTGCACACAAGTAAAAGCAGTGATCTCCAAATCAAGATAATATTTTAATAAATCTTGACTGAGGATGCCTGAAGTGGTACGAATGCTCACACTGTGTAAAGCTCAGACATCTCTGTGCATGCCACTTTTTCATGTTAAGTAGGAGTTTGGTAAATTGGGTGGATTACTGAGATTTCATTAAAAATTAAATGTACAATTATTTAGATGAATTTTTCACATATGCTTGTGGGCAAACAATTTTTGATTAGTTGTTGACATATAGTACACACAGTGCGTGTGTGTGTGCGTGTGCACATGTATATTTACATGCACGATATATAAATAAAATACAGACAGCAATGCAGTGTTAGGAAAGTCCACTGGTAGTCATTAATTTGACAAGACTCATATAAGATGGGAAGAATGATCTTCCTCAGAGTGAAAAATTCTTTTCACTACATCACATTAAGACATTTATCCAATGAGTAGTGTAAGAGCTCAGGACCAAGCACAGCACATCTCAGCTCATTTTAACTATCTCTTTGTAGAAGTTCCTCTTCCAAATGATGCTATGGAAGAAAAAATTGTGTATGTCTGTTACTGGCCTGGGGTTGCAGGATTTGCATCAGTGGAAGGAACTCTCTCTGTTTAATTTTAATTAGAAATCAGGTGGTAAAGCTGGGGAAAAGATTTGTAAAGATCTGAAGTGTCTGAAGAGGAGTGGCTTGAATAACACTGTATTAGTCATGAGGGGAGGAAGGAAGAATGTTGTCGTGATTTGAAAGTAACATTGTTCAGTAAACGAAGATGTGTGAAGCACTTGCTAAACTAAATTAGTGCTGAGGTTTGATGCACGTTTGTGTAACTCTGTTCATTGCAGCTTTGAACAATTGTGAAGGAGAAAACAAAAATTCATTTAAGTTTAAAAAAATGCTTGAATTCTCTTCTGGTGTTGTTTATCTGCAATAATTCCGATGTGATTTTTCATATTTCAGGCAGAATCATTAATTGGCACAAATAACTAGACACAAGTAATACAGTGTAAGTCTCTGAATTTTATTTTGAGGTGCCAATGTAACAAAGACTTTGCTTTCTCTCACACAAACAGAAGTTGTAGAGAAGTTTTAGGACCCTCTGCTCCTAATTTTTCTAAAGAAACTGTTCTTCAACAGATGACCTTTTTCTAATGCATGGATTCATTATGCAAAAAGTGTAAATCTCGTGGTCTGAGGGTCCTCTGTAGAATATAATTGAATAATTGTAGCCATATACTTCATATTGTACTATCTTGTGATTAATTTTTCTAAGAGTTAGTGCTCCGTCTTCTTTGTGGGGAGGGGGGACAGTGTCTGCACTCTGAGGTCATATTCTCACCTCCTTTTATTGCACCCCTGACACTCACCCATCTACCCAGGATCTTTACGTTTGTGCCACTACACTTGTTGCTGTCTTACTCAGTTAAGAAGTACAAATAGCCCCAGCATTGCCAGCTGCAGTCCCAGGCTGGATCATTACTCCAGATTTGAGGTTAATCAACTGCAAATTCCATTAGCTTCATACAGAGTGAAAATAAAGAACAGACGGTCTCGCATGTGAGCCAGAAGTCAGGTGCAGCACAATACGGCCAGCCTTCAGGTAGAGGGATTTTTTCCCTTTGGCCAACACCTCTGAGATCAGACCAAAGAAGCAGATCAAAAAAGATTTGCATGAAAGTTTTATAGACCCACTTTTTTTTTTCTCTTCCCTTTTCTCTCCATTTCCAATTGCAAATGTTAGTTCTTCGCTTGATTCTGGCGGCATTTTTACCCTTTTTTCTGCTAAATACTATGGAAAGTTGTTGTTAAAAGTTGTATTTTCAGGCACCTTATATTTTTTGCCTACTTGTTGATTGTGTGACTTGTTTTATTGCATGAGGAAGCGCTGGGTGAAGTTTGGGAGGGATAGGAGGGCAGTTCACTGTTGAAGACAATATACTGAGATTCAAGTGCTGACAGGCACACACACCTTGTGAGCTCCGCCACGGATTTCAATAGGACTCACAATATCAAAGCTGGACACACAGGAGAGCAGAGGCAGGAACCAGGTCTAGACGCTTCCCTGCTGCTTTTGCTCCGAGCACTGTCTCCCCCCACTTCCCTGAGATAGTGGGTTTGTTTGTCATTGGTGGTTTTCTCATGAGTGCATTTAAAATGTTTAACTACTTCTTTTTTGCATGTGCTACAAGGGTCAGTACTTGTAGAATTTTTTAAAAAATAATCTGCCATTGAATGCAAAAATGCCTTTGATAATCTGAATATTCTAAAGCAGAAAGAAATGCAGGAAGGTCAGGTCTGTGAGCAGAAGTTGAGATGCTGCTGCACTCAGAGTGCTCTGCGCTTTCCAGGCTGAATCCTCAAAATTTTCATTAGCACAGTGATTGCCAAACAAAGTGAATTTTGTGTACTTTGGTTTTTCTGTGCATCTCTCTCTCTTCATACAGTTTTGATGGGGAAGGGAGGTGCCTCTGTGTATGTGTGTGTATTTCTCCCTATATACATATGTTAGATTATCACTGGCACCCCAATACAAAAGGTTAGGGAAAATATTGCTGCCAACAGAACTAAAGATTAAATAATCCAATCTCTGGGAACTGTAAACTAACAATCACTATCACAAACGGGCCCTTTCTAATCATAGTTTGTGGTGGAATGAAAGATGCAATTGTCTGGAATTGATGAATATGGGATCCATGCTGGCTTCAGGGTCAAAGGTGACTTCATGCAAAGGTCCCTTTCTCTCTGGCACTGCTGCCTTTGTATAGCATAGCTTGGCAGCTATCTCTTTGCACTTCGGCTACCTGCCAATGCAGCTGGTACTGTGCAACTGTCTGGTACAGACTACAAAGCATCACTCAGCAACCAGCAGCTCCGCATGGGGCCCCTTTTCTAGGATGACAAAGAAAGATGGGCTATACATTCTGCCATCTATGCCCATTAAAAAGACTCTTAAATTGCATTACACCAAGTTATTGTTAATTATGTAGTAGTCACTGGATCTGTATGATCCTTTGAGGGCTTGATAATCTTTACTGTATGCTGGCAGGGCAAGTAATCAAGAGGGAAAAATCAGTATTTTGTTGTGTAAAAAGTAAGTACTTACGTGGTGAGTTGCTTCTGTGTAGTCACATGAATGAAACCTTCACTTGGACAGGTTTCTGGCATATGTAGAAACAAAACTGATTCAACTAGACAAATTACTTGTGAAGTTGTGTCCTTACAGTTTCAATATTCATGTTGCAGTTAGGCTTGGGAAGTGCTTTTGTTGGTAAGCGTTTATCCTGAAAGCTTGCTGGTTGTTAAAATGTGCCTTGAGCAGAAATGGGAATGGAAGAAAACAAAGTTCCTGGGTACATTAGAATAAACAATTTCAGTTTTGAAATCATAAAACTAACCAGTGTTTAGAGGAGTGGATTCTGATAATGGAAGTAGCATCACTGTCAGACTGATGGGACACTGAATATCCTGAATACTTTTTGCCTCAGTAGTGCATTTTCTGCCTGTTCTTAAGAAACTGTTTGTAGTGTAGCCAACAAAAGGAAAAAATTTGTTCCCCCTAAAGCTGAGATCCTGGTTGTCTCCTGAGGAATGACTGAGCTACTTCTGTCCTTCAGTTCAGGCATAATGAATTGCATTGGAACTAAATCTGCAGGCCTGATTCCAATGGGTATTTTCCAACTCCTGTAAGTCCATCAGTGTTAATATAAAACTGGAATCGCTAATCTGGGCAAGCGAGATTGGATTCACCTTCAGTAGGATGTATAGATGACTTACTCCGTAGATCCAAGTTATTTCAACTTAAATATCTTGAGCCAAATGCCCCTGTCAGCTGGCACAGCTCCCCTGATGTTAATGGAGATGTACCAGTTTACCTCTCCTGAACTTTCTGGCACTTGTTTTCCTGAGATTTCAAGGAAAAATCTGTAAGGAAAATGGTGGGACTTTTTTTACTCGTGACTGAATTTTTTCCCCCTTTTATTTTTTTTCTGCTTTCCCTGCACTATTTATGATTTTGCACTTGCCTCCTGTAGAGCTGGCAGGCAGCCTAAGATGTACACCAAATTCTGGGAAGGAAGCAACACCATTTCTGTATAGTACCACTGTGAGAGCTAGTCTGTTGGACCACTTTTATTTCCTCTTTTGTTCAAATTACACAAAAATCTGAGAGACACGAGATACAACAGGAGGAGATGAAAACCCTCAGTCTTCAGTTTCTCTCTTTCCTCTTTGCATCTAATATTCCTTTTCTAGCCTTATTCTGGTATCGGCTATTTGAAATAGTTATATATAATTTAACATTATACAAAAGTATTGTCATATCAAACATAGTGAAACGGATTCCAAAAACACCATCTGGTATTTGGGAATGCACTGTGAGTTGGGAACGTGAGAAGAGATATTCTTTGCCACTTTGCTTGGGACCCAGCCATTAGCAGTGTAATTGCCAAGAAAAGGTGACAGGCTTCAGGCTTAATGCAAGTGGTTGGGTTTTTTTCCTCTCTCTCTCTCTCCCAGTCTGTTAACTCTATGAGTCCTAAACTAAAAGCAAAAGGCACTGTAAGGACAACACCAGGCAAAAAAAAAAAAAAAAAAAAAAAAAAAAAAGGTTCCCTTAAATTTAAAGGCATGGGAGAAAATGAAAAGAGTCTCTGGGCTCCTATAGGAAGACTGGAATAAGTGAAAGCAAAATAAGCTTGTTGAGAGGAACATGTATGCTTTAAAGCTGCAGTGTGCTACATGGAATTGTTCTCTTAAGTAGTGGATTTGTAATGATTAGAGTTTCCCAAGCTTTACCCAAAAGCTGATTTCAAAGCCATCATTAGTTTCCTCTAATCCACCCAAAATTGCAAAACGCATATTGTGAAGGTCATCCGTGACTATTTGAAACCTGCTTTATTTGATGTTATCTCTCTTCCTCCTCCGTATCTCCATCTACCCCTTTAAGGTGGGGGGGAAGAGAGAGAGCGTTTAATAAATTAAAATCTCAGATTGATTTCTGTGGGAATATTATTTTGCTGTGTAAGGCTCCAAAGGGCATGCACAGTACAGCTTATATAATTTCACATATAATTTCACGTTGCTACCATGTATGCTGCCATTGGCAGGTGTAATTCTAACAAGTTCTGCCAATAATTCTCACCTGAGAACCAGATCAAACATGAGGGATGTAAAAAAATCAGAGATATTTGAACAAGGATGAAAGTCTCTGTATTGCATGCAGGAAGGCAAATAAACTTTGCAGCAGAAGATGAAAATAAGTGAATAACGCAGAAAGATTTTCATCTTTATTGATTTCCATCTAACATTTAAAATACAGCCTTGTATTAATTCTCAGTTCTTAAAAAAGGCCACATTGATTTGTTTCGGCATGTCAGAAACTGCGATGCTACAATAGATCTGCTATTAAATTACACAAAATAAAATGATTTCTGGTGGGTGTAGCTAATGCTTGCCAAATTAGATGAAATGAAAGCTAACCCTCTTAGTCTAGCTGTTGTTTTTAAATATTTATGTCTTTAACAGACATTTGTGTGTGCCATGAGGGGGACTAGAAACTCCTTTGCTATCAGTCAGTTGATGTAGACATGCAAAATTCTTACAATCTCAGTACCAGACTTGCACGAAACGTTTGTCACCGCAAGTTCTTTCAATTTCTTTGCAATTCTTCTGCCGATTCACCACGCTGATGGTTTGGCTCCTGCTACTTATTTATTTACTGCGATTGCATTTCCCTGCAAATGGGTTCTGTATGCAAAATTTAGGCTACAAGGTGTAGCACAGATTTTTGGAGCTGAACCTTTCAGCGCAGAAAAGGTGGTGGCAGCCCCATGGCTGCCAGATTGCTCGAGGGACTGCGAGAGAAGCTGCGAGCCCAGAGCTCGCCCTCTCTGCCGGCGACCAGCCGGCGCGAAACTTTGCCCTGAAACAAACACCGCCGAGCCTCGCCACGCATCCAATGAGTCAAACATCACAAAGGAGTCTCTCTGTTCTTCCTGAGACTTTTATGGGGTGCAATTATATCCTGGTTGTGCTCGGCCTGACCTCCAGTGCTGTTTGCTTTCTAAAAGGCAGTGATGGTCTCTGATATGGTGCTCATTTAGTACCAGGTTTCTGGCTTTGAACTGTGTCGATACAAGGCAGACCCCAATGCACCAGTGTCCCAAACCTTCCCATCTCAGAACCCAACCCAGCAGCCCAGAAGGAAGATAATGTTCTGATTTCTATCTCACAAAAACAAACACTCTTTTCAAGTAAAGCCACTCTCCAACAGAGTGTTGTATTCCTGGACTTTTTCAGTACCTGCTGCTCCAAGAGCTCTGCTTGGGATGGAGCAGTGAGGGACACATCTGCACAGACGTTTCTTGCTTCGATCAGTTCTGTGACAGAGGGACAGACCACATGCAGGATTCCTGGTTCCCACTCAAGGAATCAAGAAACACAACAAAAACAAGTTTGCAATTGAATTTCTGAAGGGGTGTGTTCACCTTTCAAAACTTTTGCATACAAGAGGGAAGAAAGCCCTTCAACAAAAGTGAAATGCAGTAATACTTTCTGCATTACCATTCCTCCAGTAACAGAAATTGCACAAATTCTCTCCTTTTGGCTGTGCCCTTTTTTTCTGACTTTGGCCTATCGAATAATCTACTTTTAGTATTTTATTTAACAGTTTTAATCAACAACTACGGCAATGAAAATTTGTATCTTCATTCACTAAGTTAATATTAAGTGTGTTTTTAGCCTCTGTTGAGTACCTGCAGCCTCTGTGGCCCAAAACCTGCTGCTGTGGTTAATAGCAGCAATACCTTGATTCAGTACAATTTACTGCCCATTTGTCCCCACCGCACAGGGTGGGGCACCTCGTGGACACCCTTGATGTGTGCGGGCTGCAGCGTTCTGTCCCCAGCTCTATCTGGGTTGTGGGCACACTGGTGCTTTCCCAGGTGGTAAACTGCCAGCTCCAGCAGTTTTAGCTTTTTATCACCCTAATAGGAATGTGCCACCCACAGCAATGTGGAATTACTGGATCTTTCCCCTCATTTTTTCCCTTCTGCATAAAGGGCTTTGCCTGTTTTTCCCTTCTCAGCCTATGCCAGGCTGGGGTTTTGTTTTGCTCTCCAGTGACATGATGACAAACTGCAAATGAATAATCAGAAGTACTTAGAATGAAAATGGCAAAAATATTATTAGTTGCTGCCCCCCACCCCTACTCCCGCTCCGCTCTCCCATTTTCCCCTCCCTCCTCTTTTGACGGCAGGCAGAAAATGCAGATGCCAAGGCAGAGGAAGATATTTTTAAGCAGGAGCATCTGGCTCCTTGGCAGACTTCACAGGCAGTTGGTTTGGTTGTTTTGGAGTTGCCTCTGGGTCTGTCACATGTTTTGGCATCTGACTGATTGTCTGGGCTGCCTCCACTTATTGGACATATTTTTTGTTTGACTCACCTTTGATTCTGAATTGTCTCTTTATTTTCATTTGCCAGTGAACAACAACTTCAGCTGATCCTGGGCTTGTTTATGTAGAAATAGTCCCGGTCGTTCCCTGCGTGTGGCTCACGGGAGCCTCCTGCCTGCCCTCTCTGTGCTACCAAAGGTGCTTCCTGCCGCTTCCTCGGGATTCGGGCTAGGCTCTGAGCACTCCCTGGGAAGGAAACTGTTCCTCGGGGAAGGGTTTTCCCGCATTCAAATATGCAGCCAAAAGCTGGACAGACGCTGTTCTTATTATACACTGTATTTCTGTGTGGTTTGGGGTTTTTTAAATATATACATACAAGTTTATTATACTGGGGAGAAGGTTTATCTTAAAACGTAGTTTTTACTACGTTTGCAGAGTGTAAAAAACTTTTTAAAATTACGTCTGTTCCCATCTTTTAAAGTTAGATGCTTAGCAGCATTTGCTTCTCTATTTTCTCAGCATGGTAAATCACGGCCAAAGCTATTTTTTTAAACGCAAAAGAACTTTTCCCCCGTCAACCATCGCATCGAGGCGGTCTGGAAGCCAGTCCCTGCGACCTGCCCCAGCCTGCGGAGCCAGCCCCGGGATTTTCCGAGTGCCAGGGCAGCGAGTCTGGCAGAAACAGGTGGGCTCACAGCAGGGAGCAGCAACCCAAGCCCCGCCACAAGTTCTGCTGGGATTTTTTTAGGTGGTTAAACTAAATCTAATTAAACCAGAGCATGTTTAAATGAGCTTCATTTAAACGTGCACTTTGTATATAGGTCCTCTATTAACAACAGCAGCTCTTGCTTTTATTATTAGTGCTATCACTTTTCTGTTCTTTCTGATATTCCCAGGAATTGAATGGATTATTTCTCAGAAGGATTTGGTTTATATTTCTAAAATGCTGGTTTGGATCTGTCCTCTGAACTAGTCCTTGCTGTGCTCAGGAGGCACCATGGAGACTCAGACATGAGATAGAAATCTGTGTTTTCAAGATAAAAAGAGACCCTATTCCATAAAGTGTTTTCATTTAAGAAGCCTGCAAATAGAAGAGATAAAAAAATGCTGGTTTCTAAATACATTTGTAGTGTTCTGAAGGCAACCTTGTCAAAGATTGTTTTTCACCGATCTGACGTAAAGAAGGCATCGTGTAACTTATACGCTGCTTGGGATTTTTTTCTTAATTGGACCAAATTGAATTAAACTTTTTCAGGGAAAAACATAATACGGCATTTTAAAACAAAAGGCCCCAGTATGTGATTTTCATTGCAGTTAAAGTATTGCCTCATCTTCCACTGGCCTGTTATTATTGCCTCATTCAGGTGTGTGTTTGGAAGGTCTATCTATATTATCACTGTAAATAGAAAGGATTTCAGAGGCCAGGGAACTGGCACATATGGACTAAAGCTATTTATTCCCAGGACAGGTCGTTTTGGACTGCTAAGACCCACCTTTGTCTCTTCTGCTACCTGTACACAGCAGGGAATTGCAGAGTAACTCTCCTGATACTTGGGGGTCACAAACAAAGAGAAAGATGACTTAAAAGATTTTAAAACCTGAGAGAAACTGTATCTGCAGTTAATTTTTGTGTGTGTGTGAAAAGGAAAAAAATTATTTTCAAAGAAATTTTAGTTCCTAAACCAGTGACTGAAGGTAAAGGCAGAAACCCACCCCCCCCCCAATGTGAACGCAGACACACTTGCATGCACACGCTACTTACACAAAATTACTTTTACCATCCAATCACAAGACTTGGCTTCACTGATTCCAGGCAAAAACCAGACCCCAGCTCCGTACAGGAATATTAGTAAACAATTGCACTGAACACAGCACCACATACAAATTAAGATGAGTTTCCAGCTCTGTGTTTGCAGGAGGAAGCCGGTGTGTACAGTGAAGGCCTGAGTTCTGAAATCTGAAAAAGAAAATTACTATAAAACTAGCAAAGCCCCCAGTCTACACTGCGTTTTAAAAGTCATCTTGGTATTCTTGTGAATGTGCACCATAAATTTTGAATAGATGGGATTAGCAATATCATGAAGGGAAATCCCAAAGGAGCTATCTCCAACAAGGAAGGAATCTTGTAAAAGGCATTCACAATAAATCCTTTCACAGGCCTTGGCACTGGGATGTAAGTCTGTGGATTCCCTGTTAGGTTTCCCTGTGAGAAAAAAAACACAGATCCTTTTGGGATTTCGATTTTGTGAGTTGGTTTTGAGATCTGAAAGCACCATATGGGTGCTTTCACCTTTGTTTTTCGGCACCTGCAGCACTTGGCAGATCCACGGCAAAGCAGAGGCAACAACACAAAGCAGGATATTATTGGGAGAAGGAGATGCAATCCTGAATTCTCTGTCCTCTTGGGGCAAGCAAATAGCAGAAAGCAGCTACAGCACTGTGCCAAAGTGGTCCTGGGGGATTATGTGGTTACAATAACTAATCTTGAGAATAGCCTTGTTCCTGCTACTCCAGCTCTGCGCAGCCTCGTCCAACAGGAGACTCGATTTTCAAGGGCACAGCTCTAGGAGCACGAGATTGCAATCTCTGAACAAGAGTTACAGGCTTTGGACAGCAAAATGCACGGGGGCTTTTCTGTCCTGCCCAGGAACGGTTCACAGAACAAACGGAAAGTCTTTAGGAGCACAATTACACTCCTTAAAAACCCTTTTATCTGTAAATACTGTGGACAGTGCTGCAGCTGGACAGACACTCTTCTCAAGGGAACAGACATCTGTAGCACTTCTGGCTTCTGGCTATTGAGGTTAACACATATTCCCCACCAAGGGTAACTGACTGTACTTCTCCTTGTAAAAAAAAAAAAATTCTCAGTCAAAGTCAACTCCTGACAAATCCTCACCTATTTAGCTGCATTTTTAGGCTTTCAGGAAGCCTAAAAACAAGTCCCTGTGTCTTACTTTATCCTTCTCTGTGATCTCCTTTATGGCCACAATAGGCTTTGCACCTCTACAAGACTTAATGAAGGAATATTTCAAGAATATCGAGAAAAATAATGCAGTGAGCCCATTCCACTTGGCAGGGACTGGCAGTCTTCAGTTTAGCAGTAGAGAAAAAGGGGTTTATTGATTCTATGAATATTGAGCAGTGTCCTGTAAAAGGCCAAAAGTCACTCCATCACCACATCAACCCTGATGTAAACTCTGCAAACATTGTAAGAGACGAATGATGAGTTTGACTTCTCTTCCTGCTTTACCAAGATCCTTGGTGTCATGAACTTCAGTGATTTGAGAAAGGTGGTTCTGTTGTCTTTGTAGCTGAACTAGGAAAGAAATTCATCTGGTTTCTCTCAACCGAAACAAGTATCAAGGGAAAATATAAAGCTGTTCAGAAATCATTTGTCATCAGAACACAATGATCTGGCTAAGATCAGAGCTAAGACTGAATATTATCCCTTAAATCCCCTAGAAGCTGTGGGTGGTTACAGTGGTGTCACCAAGAGGCTCTGAGCATTTTGCTACTGCAAGTCCTGTAAACCTTTTCTCCGCTTCAAATTGAAAGGTGCTGCTGTTCCCAATCAGACTTCCAAAAACAGGGACACGGCTTGGACAGTGTTGAGATGGATTTAGTCTCCCAGAAAAGTAGTTTTCTCTGTCACCATCTGACACAGGTGGAGTTTGTGCCAATGTACCAAGCACAAATTACAGCCAACGTGATGCAGAATATCTTGTGCACGGACCTGTGTAGCTGTGTAATTGCTTGGCATGTCTTTGGCCCTTCACTTGTCCCAAGTGATAGGTGTGTGGATGGGTTTATAAGAATATTAATTCCTAAACTTACAGCCAACTCTTTTCCTCTCTCCACTGCCCTGCTGCAAAAGATTTCACAGCCATTTGTGTTGGTTGCAGAAGCTTGTGGAAGACATGAATTTAATCAGAACTTTGGCTGTCACTCTGCTCCTAGCAAAGATTTTTGGAGCTGTGTTTTCATGTTCAGAGCAATATAGCCTTCCTCACATTTAAAATGATCCAAGAGTCATGACCCATAACAATGAGAAAATAATGGCTTAAGATCTAGATCATCTGGAACCTAAACTGATCCATGGAAACAAATCCATGGACCACAAAAAACAACAACAAAAAACAACAACAACAACAAAAAAAAAATTTAAAAAAATAAAAAAAAAAATAAAAAGAAAAAAAGGAAACAAAAAATTTAAATCACATCTGAACCACGAATAATTGTCCTCCCAGCTCTCCAGGTTTACACAGAAATGTGTGAAATTGAAAAGGCAAATCATAGTACAAATTTTGCTCACCTGTTGTGGCACTGAGATCAGTGATATGTGAATGTTACAGAAATGAATTCTGGGATTCATTGCAGAGTATAACAAGGAGTATCAGGTCTGCACACCTGAAGTTTAAGTGAGTGTTTAAACATAACTCAGGAACACAAAAGAACATTTAACTGTAAAATTTCAGAATGAGAATGCTCTCCTGATTCACCACATGCTCATTACCAGAGCATCAATCACTTTTCCTCTGGCTTCTTCAGGAAATAGATAATATTTTCCTTTCCCACTCAGTGTTTTTATTGGGAATTTGTACCTCAGCATCCTCCCCAAATACTGTGAGACCCTCATAGCAAGAGGGGAGTGTTGTGCTCCCTTTGTGATTGCCCTGGGACAAGGCTCAACTCTAGGGAGATGTGAGTTCTGCAAGCCTAAACATTGCTCTGCAGTTTGGGTTTGTGGGTTTGTGTCTGATCTATGAACTTTACATCACTTAAGGGTAGATTCTCCCTGTGGTTTAGTACAAACAGCCAAGGGTTGAATTCATACTGTGTTCTCACAGGTGAAACTTCGCTGACTTGTGCCAAGCAATATATTCTGCATGTTCCCAGTTTACACATTAAATCTATGGGGCAGAAGTGGGCAAAAAGTAGGAAATCTCCTATTACTTATGTAGGGTGAGAAATAACATTTGGTGGGTGAATAGAGTTTCTTGAGGAAATGAGCTGTCTCTGCTTTGAATGAACATTTCAATAGGAGGGAATAGTTTGAAGCATTAACTGAAGTAGAAAAATTCACTTCCTTCTTTATTCCAGAAAATATCAGTGATATTCTCCAGATGGGACAAACATATATTATGATTGAGTTGAAATCCTTTGCACACATAGATTTTGACCTCACTGGAGACAAGAATTTGCAGTGAATCATTTGTTCACAGAGATGTAAGAAAATAATTGAAGGTTTATTACTGGGAGAAGAAAGTGCTTTGTAAAGAACCAAGACGTGTTTTGAAAGACGAAGGTGAGAATGAGCAGGGAGTTGTCACTATTGACATACCACAGTGTAATTTATAAACAATGCTTCTATTGCAGCTCGTTATGGTTTAGTATGTGAAAATATATTCATTCTTTCATTTTGTGATGTTTCAATGCACACAGGCCCCTACCCAGCATAACTAAATGCAGGGAGCCTTCTTTATCTTGTATTTCTACAGCACTGATCCCAGTAGGCTTCTGGTCCATTCCTCAGGCTTCTAAATGCTGTTTCAGGAAACAAAAGCAACATCCCTTTTGCCACAACAGTTGCTACAGTATTTCCTCTTCCTGAGGAAAGAATTGGACTTGTTGGATTTAAAGAACCAAGTTTGTATTTCTAGAAAGCAAAACAAGTGCAAATGACAATCTGCTTGTGGAGAACACCATTGACCCCTGTAAGATTGCGGGTAGTTAATTTTTGGTATAAAACAAAATACACTGTCGGTGTGCTAATGTTCCATATAGGAAGTCAAAAAAATGAATGCATGGGCACTAGTGAGGTATTTAGAAACCTCTTCAAGAAGCACCTTCCTTGGGAATTTATGGTGAAAATTAAAGGAGGGCAAACTGGGGGAGGAATTTATTTTTTTACTACTGCTCAGGTTCATGTGAGTTTGATTCTTGCCTTTCACAGCAAATCTGGGCTGCTCTTTTAGTTGCTTGCTCCTCCTTTTCCACCTCATTTTAAAACAGCAGAAGTAACACACCATTGCTCTGTAAGGATCCTGGGGAGGTAAAACCACAGGGCACAGCAGCAGATAAATACAGTGGTGGGGCAGGTCACCTCTGCCTGGTGCACACTGATGTATGTCAGACCAAAAATGCAAGTGGGGCAGGTGGCAAGCTGCATATTTGTATAATTGAGTTAAACTGAGACTGTCAATAAATTATATAGATGCTGTGCAATGTCTTGGTGAAATCAGCTGAAATGTAGCTCAACAGTAGAATAGAAAGTCAGGATTTCACATTTTCTTTGCATAAAGGCAGCTATGAAGGACTTAGAAACCAGTGAGACAAGAGTGAAAAGATTGTCCTTTGTAATGGACTGTCCTAAAATCATGTTATCCTGTAACAGGATTATCCACAGGAAGATAGAGAATTGATACCTTCATCCTATAAAATGATGGTCTTAAAATAATCTCCTCTTGTTAACCTGCTAGTCAGCTTTAGGGCAAAGAAGTGACAACTCAGCTGCTTCACAAATTTCTGTAGGTTTATAGGAGGAAGCACAGACCAGACCTGGTGTGATGAGTCATAACATACCTTTGTCTTGCTGGCCCATTTTCGAGCTCCTTCTGTAAGAGCTTGTTCTCCTTTAAAGGCATGAGAGCCCAGGCAGCCCAGCCCTGGCAGCACTATGGAAGTGGCTGTGTCACTCCAGCTATGCCGTGCCTGCAGTCTGTGCTCCGGTGATTGATGGATCCTCGAGATCCATCGTGACCTTGCTATTCCTATCAATGGGCATCCTGTCTGGAACCCCAGGGCTTCTGTCACACTGACACCCTCACAAGCCCGTCACAAGTTTCATGTTGCAAGTGCTTTCCTTTGAAGCTGCAGCTCCTTTATTTAGCCTGCCTCGAGTACAGTTGTTTTGTCCACCTTTGGTGTTGCATCAGCAAATGAGTAGCTCTGTGCTCTCAGTTGTTACCACACCACAAAGCAGTGGAACAACAGGGCTTTGCCAATCAGCAAATCAGTATTTCTGATCTCTTTTATCTGCTGTTGTCTTACTTCTGACCTTGGTTATGACAAGTTTATCTACAAAATACTCCCAGCCTGTCTTACACATCGTGGTTTAGGGAAGGAGGAGATTCACTCACAGAGTTTCTTGTCTGAACTCTGCACACAGGACAGCATGTCTTGATGCAATAAGTGCAGACACTCCATGCCACAGAGAGTTCAGGACAGAGCAGAGCAAATGTGAGCTGTTATCCTAAGCACAGGCTGAGAAATAGGGCTTTAAAGTAGGTTATGCCACCAACAACCATGAAGAGAAGGCAGAATTCAGGTGGAGCATGTAAGGACAGAGAAACATAAATTATTTCTGGCTGGGCTAGCTGGGGTCCTGATCTCCTACACAGACACCAGGCTCCAAGGACACCTTGCCAGTGACCTCAGAGTGTTTCCATCACATGCTCCCATCACTGTCCCAGCCTCACTGCTCTCCTCCATTGGCGGCAATCCAGGTGAAACTGTTCATTCTTCCTTCTCACCACTGATAAATGCAGAGAAGCATTTTATTTCATTTTTGAATGGTTTCAGCACAGGGAATGGTATCAATAAAACAATAAAGCTCCTACCAGATATGACATAATGATTCTTGGAGGTCACATCATTCCCTTCCTAGATAGCAGAGCTGTTCTGAGGCTGTCAGCCCATTAGTCTGATAGGATTGTCATGATAACCAGAAAAATGCAGTCAAGCTGAGCTCAGAGAAAAATTCTTTTCTCTTGCAAAAGCAAAGCTTTCAATTTCTATGTGCCCTGAGATGCAAGAGGAGGTGACTGAAGCCAATGAGGTTCCTACAAATAGAAATCTTTATCATTGTAAATCAACTCAGTGAGTAGCAATCGACTTCTTTGTCTCTAGAGACGTTTAATAAAGTACCCTGCAGCCTCTTTGTCATCCATTAGTCACCAGATATTGGACATTCCATTTTAAAAGCACCATTTCTTTTTTTAAATATATAGCCTATGAAAGAACTATATTTTACCTTTTTTTGGATGGACATGTTAAAAGGATATTCTTACTTCCCACTCTGGATTGAAAGTGCTAGGAAAGTCCTGTTGTATATAAAGAAAATGTAAGTGCGCATTTCACAGGGGTTTTGCTTACTTTTTTTATTGATAGTAAGTTGTACACTTCCAGTCTGCTCTGGAGGCCAGAGCATCCTCCAGAAGAGCAGCTGAAATCTAGTCTGGGCAAGGTCTTAGGGAGAAACAGCATTATAGAAAATAGGGAGAACTGTTGCTATCCTTTGTATAGTATTTAACAAAATCCATAAACTAAAATATAGAACAGATTCATCTGCTGCTCAAGTTTATTAGTGTGCACACCTTGAGGAGTAAGGACATTCTCTCCATAGAATCCCAGAATCACAGTATTATTTGGGTTGGGAGGCACCTTAAAGGCCATCTCATTCCACTCCCTGCCATAGGCAGGAACACCTTCCACTATCTCAGGTTGCTCCAAGCCCTGTCCAGCCTGGCCTTGGACACTTCCAGGGATGCAGCAGTCACAGTTTCTCTGGGCACCCTCTGCCAGGACCTCATCACCCTCACAGTAAAAACTTTCTCCCTTTTTTCCCTGTATTTCTTCCTCCTGCTTTTAGCTGATTTGCCACCCACCTCTGGTTCTGCCCATGCTTCAACTCCTGATTGTAACAGGCTTGAATCCTCAAGAGCAGGAACTGCTGGAGGTTGAACATGCCATCAATCTGAACTTTGGCACAAAATAAAATACAATCCAGGTCTTCATGGAGACAGAGCAAAGCTTGACAATCCAAACCCTAGAAGGCCCAAAAATATCATATAATAAGTATAAAGGGCATATATCTAGCTTTTTCCTGATTTTCTAGTCAATGTCATGATGTTTGTGGGGTCTGGTGCACGATTTTGACATTGATGATGCCACTGTTCTCACCACAGGGTGCTGCTCAAATGGGCACTGTATTGTAGGACATCTTGTACCACTGTGTAACTGGACCCCAGCTCCCTGGGAAATCTTCCATTTTTAGCTGTTCCCTCGGCAGGCTGATGACACCAGCATTTTCCTTCAGGACCAACGTCTTTCTGAATCCTTACTCTGCATCCCAGAGTAAGACTTCAAGGCTCTTCTTCCATGGTGAGGCAAGTGAAGACCTTGCTGACACTTTGCAATCAGTGAAATGTGGGTTTGGCTGCAGTTACTAATTTTGTAAAACAATGAACATAGACAGGACTCAAGTAAATGGCTGAGCAATGAGAAATGCTGCAGTTGATACCTGCACTTTTCTGTAAATCGCTTGATATTCACCGTGACACAGTTCCATTTCTCTGGAGTGCTTTATTGTGTGTCTTTTATTGGCTTTTTGAGTTCAGATTCTGTGACTGTTGTATTAATTTTATTTTTTTATTATATTTCCCCCTTTTATATTCTGCAATTACATTAACTCAGCCTTTCTCAATCAATAATTGCTGCAAACAATTTGCCTTTCACTGCACATAAAAAATCTGTAACAATAGTCTTTAAGTCTTCATAGTTTCTTTACTGGTGTTAAATTTATTATAACTTATTAGCATAGAAAAAAGGATCAGTAAATGACCTGCTGCAGTGGCAGGTGAGTAACAGACTCAGACCCCACTCTGCAGAAGATCCACTCCTTGCAAAAAAAGTACTCTAGAATGGGGGAAAAAAAAAAAAAAAAAAAAGCCACCACCAAATGAATTTTGTTTTTTTCAAGATATTTCTAGCAGGGCTGTAATTACCAGCATAAATTCTCTATGGTAGCTTTTAAATCCGTGCAAGTTCTGTTTAAATTCATGAGCATGTTGTTGTTTCCTCAGCCCCTTTCAGTGTGGATGAGGTCAAATGGGATTATCATAATGGTCCTTTCTGGCCTTGAAAACCAAAGGCAGTGCTGGAAGGGTTTGACTGTCTCCAGTCCTGACTGGAACGTGCAGAGGAAGGCAAGTGTAATAAACTCTGTCCTGCTGCTTCCTTCTCTCTGCTCCTCTGGTCTTTAGTTAAGTCCCAGAGCAGGAATACGTGGAGAATCCCAGTAGTGCCTCCCTCATCCCGAAAAACAACTGGAAAAGAGATAGAGCCCTGGGCAGAGGTGGCTGGGAATGGCCACAAGACCCTGCAGCACCAGCGTGATCATAGAGAACCAGGAGCCCCACGGAGAGATGGGATGAAGGCACTCCACACTTGGGGCAGCTGCCACGGTGGATCCTGCCCCATGGGCTGTGCAGGGACAGGGCAAGCCAAGGAATGCTCGGCTTCTACTCCCTGGGGGGAAGAAACATTGTTCATATTATTTTCTTTAGACTTCAGGCTAAATCTTACTCACTTTATTTACAGAAACTGTTTCAATCCATTGACTAGAGCAACACTATTCATATGGGTAAAGGAAAGAAGAATTTGGCCTTGTGACAACTTTAGAGTCCCAGGATTTATGTTTTTGCATCTCTCAGATATATTTGCAAATGTTGATGCATACTCCTAGATTTTCACTCATAAAAATGCTGCTTGTGTTTTGGAGTTTCTTAGAAAAATATTTTTAAATCACTTTCCACCCTTAAGGGCCATTTGAAATTCACACTCCCAAGGCTGTAAAACAACGCTCCAGGTTTGGTTTTAACAGGGAAAAGGCAGGAAGCAGGGTTTTAGTACACTGCTCTCAGAACAGTAGGTGATTCTGAAGACAGCTTTGGTGTCAGCTCTGAATATCCCATCTTGTACTGGTCCAAGGAAGACCAATATATTTCAGTTTTTCCTTTGGCTTTCCAACATTTATTAGCTGAGGGGAAAAAAATGTGGACATAAACCTTTAGTGGGACTGTGTGAGAATTGACACATCAGGAGTAATTACAAACACAAGCTGTGTGACCTAAATCTACAGGCAATCTTTACAAACCAGAGGCTTTGGCTCCATGCATTTTAATGGCCTCAAACATTCTTGTCTGTCAGTTAAAAATCAAATATTCTTGTCTGTCAGTTAAAAACCAAACACTTTGTCTTCAGTGAGATGTGTACCCAGGAAATATTTTTAACCATGACTCTGACTATAGATTGAAGCCAGCACCTCCTTGTCTGAAAGCACAATCTTCAGTTTGAATTTTGTAGCTGCTGCCTTGTCCTATGGAGGTCCTTACTCCAAGGTGAGTGCTCCATCACCCAGGGCTCTGTCAGGAGCACAGCTGTGCTACTCCAGCATGGGTCACCCTGGGCAGGAGGAGATCAGTCCACAGAATCAAAGAACCATAGTATGGTTTGGGTTGGGGGGGACCTTAAATCCCATCTCATTCCAATCCCCTTCTGCTCTTCCAGGTTGCTCCAAGCCCTGTCCAGCCTGTCCTTGAACACTTCCAAGGATGGGGCAGCCAAAGCTTCCCTGGGCAACCTGTGCCAGGGCCTCACCACCCTCACAGGGAAGCATTTTCTCCTAATATCTAATCTAAATCTACTCTCTGTCAGAGGGAAGTCATTCCCCCTTGTCCTCCAGACCCTTGTACATAGTCTCTCTCCAGCTCTATTGTCAGCTCCTCCGGGTACTGGAAGGCCACAGTTAGGTCATCCCAAAGCCTTCACTTCCCTGGGCTGAACAATATGAAGCTTGTGGACCCCAGCAAGCTGAGTGCAGGTTTGTGAGTGAAGGGTTGAACAAGGCAATGCTGCTTTGGGTCAGAAGTCCAAAACCCCCCCAACCCTTTCCATGGGGCACACTAATATCCAGATGGATTTGGTTGTTTCCGTTTACTTTTCCCAGTATTTAGGCTGACTTCTGTTGTTATAAGTAGTGCTAATTAGGATCACCATGATTGCAATGAAACCTGATTCTGCATGAGTGCCATATGTTCCAAGGGGATTAGGTGTGGATGCTGCCACAGCTCTTGGGACTGCAGCACCGTGTCCTGCTCTCCACAGAGCTGCACTGGGATCTCAGCTCCTCCTGATTCTGCACCTCAGACCAGGAATGGGGAACCCTCATTGTTTTGCCACACGAGCACCAGGGCAGTGGATAAGCTGGATCAGGGTCAGGCTTCTCTTTCTCTTGTGACAGCTGGGGGTATTGCAAGGATGCATAAGACATGCTGGTCCCAAACCTTCTGGGCAGGAGACCAGGGAAGGGCTTGGGCTAGGCTGGATGGGGAAGAGAGGAGAGGAGTGTCCATTGCCCCAACCACCAGCCTACATTGCAGCTTTCAGCGTGGGCTGAAGGTTTGACTTCCCCCTGAGAGGATGACAGCTGGGAAATAAGGAATGAATGACCCCCTGCTCCACATGCTGCTGTGCCCCCCAGCTCCCTCTGCCACCTTTGGAGCCTCTGTGGAGCCATGACACTTTCAACACAGAGGTATCATGAAGGACTCAACTGATTGTTCCTGGCACCTGTGATAACACACACTGTTGCCATTTTTCAAGGTGAAGATTCTCTGGCATTTTGCATATGCCTCCCAAGTGGTATCCCAGTCTTCCCAGCCAAGGAGAGCCTTTCCATTCATTGTACTTTGTCCTGTAAAACTGCAATTAAGGGAGACAAAATGGTGAACATCATATTGTGCAGCTTCTGTTCTAGCCACAGCTGACAACAGGACTGGGAGAAGGGAATTGGATCCTGATTTCCTATAGGATAGAGCAGCATTGCTGTAGCCCTCCTGAGCTCAGGGATGTAATTACAAAATGGGTCTATAAACAAAAATTCACCATTATGGAGCAAATAAAACCAAAGGGTAGTTAATCCAGGGATATATAACACATCAAATTAAATCTCACTTTGCCTGCAGTAATAACAGAAATAATTCATTAAGATAAACCTCTAGATTATGCACAGCATCTGGAGATAGAATTAAGACCTTAGCTGTGAGTGCCTGTGCACGCATACTCGTTTCCTCCCCCCTCCAAAATATGATGCCGGCACAAAAGGCAGTTTAGAGTCCACTGTTGAGCTTTTCCCATCCATTTCTTTCTGGCACTTACAGAGAAAACAAATGTGATTTCAAAGGAGAGCTGCCTCTGGAAGGGTAAAAAATTCCCACATCCTTTACCCTGCAAAGGAATGTAACATGATGTAGGGGCCCCTGTGCAGAGTCAGGAGAGCTCAGAAAAATGTTGATGTGCAGCCTTGGAACTTGATCTAACTTCTTATGGTAGCAGAGTGAGTTTTTCCATGTATTTCAACAGAAGCTGAAGGAGGCCCTTCTGTCCTTTCTGCTTCACCTGTTTGGTGGAAATAATGCTGCTGGTGAAACTGTTCGTGGGCTGTGTGAAATGTTTGTTATCTCAATTCTGACCACAGGATGACAAGATCTCTCTAAAGAATTTGGATGTGCTAATAGAGCTAGAACTGAACCTGCATCCACATTCAGTCTGAAGGTATCCCAGAATCATGGGCCAAGGACCAAGGATCACAGACCTTGGAAGAGCAGTGCATTGATCTGCATTTAGCAATTTTCAATGAAATCTGTCATTTTAAAGCATTTTCTTCCTATAATCCTGAGTAATATTAAAAATGGACAAACTGATTTGAGCAAATAAAATCAGATCACAAAGCCTAAAAAAACCTCAAGCCAAAATGGATACAAAACTCCTTTACTATTTGTGCGAGCTCTTTGGGACAGAAATTCTCTCTTTCACATCTGTTTTCAAACTTTGGTGCAAGCCCACTCTGGTACTCTGTACCAGCTCTTACAGCTGTCAGGAATGTGCCCCTGGAAGCTCTCAGATGCTTTGACTCTTCATTGGATGTTATTGCTGTTCCTGTTCTTTTTCCAGACCTTGCAGATAAAAACTCCTTAGGACATGCCCAGGCCACTGTAACAGAGCATGCTAAAGAATATGCTCGACAAATTTCTGCCAGGAACAAGCCAGCTTTTGGACAGAGGCTCTCACAGGGGATTTCTCCAGGTCCAGACCAGCCCTGTTTTCATGAACCCATCAGCAAACCGTATGTTAAAAATTCTTACTGGCAGGAATTATAATGGTATAATTGGTGGAGCGGAGATAAATCAGCCCTCATCCATTCCTGAAGGCACTCTATTACATTCAGACAGTTCATTTTCTTCTGGACCTTTCTAGAAATGCCCTGACACCTTGTTTCCCATCCGTGCCCTGCAACAGCTGTTACAGCAAATGGATTTTTTCTATGGCTCATAGTGAGTAATGGGGGGCTATCAATTAGTGCATGCTTGGGAGCTCCCAAGGAATAGCAGCCATCATCTAATTACATTTCTAATTAAGGTTACAGGAAGACTAAGACCAGTAAAGAATAAATGTGTGGACTTGCAGCAAAATATGTATTTGGAGAATACCATCAGGGCTGCCCAAAATGTGTTAGAGAGCACAAGACAAATTGAGGCGGTCTGAAGGCCTCAATGAAAGATGAGCGTACACAAAGGAACTGACAGTAAAGCCCTGGGAAAGGACAGCGACGCGCTGGAGATGCAGGCACGGATCCAAAACACAGAAAAGGCCCAGCAATGGGCGCCTGAGAGAGCAGATCAAGAAGACAGGATCAGAGGGAGTGGGAAAGCCACAACAAAAGCCAAGGATGGGAACTGCCAAGTTGCAGTATCTGCTGCAAAAGGGCTGTAAAATCTCCAGTCAGTGGGAATAGTCAGTGGGAATAGCTAATAACTCAAATGCAAGACACTATGGAATGGGCTTAAAACAATTTTTTTCCTCTCCAGAAGAGAGTCCTCTGCAAAATCTGGTGGCAAATGTCACAGGATTCTACTTTCCAGGGAAAAAAAGAAACTTGGTGAGGTCCACTGCTCCAGAAGGTTCCTGCCAGTCTAAACCACTGCCAGGTTGGATATTAACAACAGTCTCCGCGTTAACTCAGATGTAAAATCCAATCTTTACAATAAGACAGAAGCTTGTAGTTTAAACAGAGAAACTCTTACAGAAGTAGAGTTCAGAGTTTGGTTCTAGATATGACCCTGCTGGCTTCCAGATGTGGACTACAAACCACCAGCCAGCACTCGACATCCAGACTTGCCGAATCTGATCCAAGCTGACACACATCATACCACTTGAGCTTGGAAAACAAGTGAGAAACTGCTCAACAGGCTTCTCACTCAGAGCCCTGTTAGGTTTTTACTACATTAGGACAGAAAAAAATCTACATAACCAGATTTTTTCAGTGTTATTTTTTTGGTTCCTCTTCAGTTTGTGAGCAAATTCATCAAGTGGGAAAAGCAATTGAAAAAAGCTTGACACATGGGCTTGATTGAGTGTCAACAAGAGGCCAGAGATACAAGTGAACAGGGACAGAGGAAATCTCCAAATCTTTGGAAAAGGAGAAAAGTGTGTTAGTTGTGTCACTTGGAAGGTAAAATGAGGAAAGGTCATATGGGCTCTTTGTTTTTCTGCTTCCCAGCTGGAGAGTGCCAGGCTTTGCAGCACTGCTTTGCTTTCCATGTTCTCCAGCAGGTTCATTTAGTCTTTTGTAACCTGCCCATGGAATATCAATGTCCCGTGGAATTTTGGTGGAAGGTACCCTGCCCATTTGGGGGGTGGGTTGGAACTGGATGACCTTTAAGGTCCCTTCCAACTCAAGCCAGCCAATGACTCTATGACCGTCACTGGTCAGTAGGCCCACAGGAATGGGAACAGCAACATCTACATGCAGGTTTCTCTCCCAAGCCCAGAATCAGAAACTTTAGTGATTTGCTTCTTCCTTCACAGACACTTGGAGTATTTGAGATTCCCCTGCAACCCAGCCCTGGACTGAATTTAAGAAAAGGTACTTGTTCACCAGCTTCTGCAAACAAATACTCCTTCCTCTTCTTTTTCAAATATTATTTTTTTTTTTTCCTTCCCCAGTTTCCTGTGTGTGCTGATGCATTCAAATACCAGATTATTCCTCAAACATTCCTCATTTGTTTATTTGTCCATTCCTATAACTGACTTGTGTCTCTCAGGCTGTTCTGACCATACCTTTCTGTGTGATCATTCCCTCCGGTGCCAGGGTAGGGGTATTTCAGCCCCTTGCCCTCTGCAAGGTAACTGAGCTCCCACACTGAGCACTGACACTTGGAGTTTTGAAACTATCACTTGCTTAATAACTCTACATCCGTCATTCTTGGATGAAATCCATGGCAAACAGAATGTGAGAAAGTGAAAACTAATGAGCGTCTTCAAGAAAGGATAGGGAGCTTCTGTTATTTCATTTAGTCCTAAGAGTTTAACTTCTGCCACCTCCATCACATTTCCAAATGGTAACTAAAGGTTGTTACTTTTTCAAGTTGTGCTGTGTAGCACATTTCATCAATTAAAATGCACCCTCAATGTAAAATCACAACAGGGCCAGCCTGGCATGAAGGATGCTATCATGTCATGTTTTTTTCTGCTTTTAAAGGATACTTTTGTCTCAAATTGCTGAGATCTTTATAGAGCAGATTTAAATTAAAGAAAACACAGATTTAAATATAACCATGGAAAGAATACAACATGCCTTCATCTTGGAGTACTATGCAATTTACACTCTGAGTGGAGCGAACTCTGCTTTGTGTGCTCTCGTTTCATGCTGTTTTTAATGGTGATTATTAACTGGCTTTGTACTGAGAGGACATAAATATCTCCTTTATTATGTGGGGTGTTATGCAATGACCCCGTGTGGGTCTGAAGCTTCCCTAGCAGTGTTATCAGATTGCATTTTCCAGGCAGTTGAGGAGGTTTAGATGAAAGGTTCAGCATTGCACAGCAGTTAGAGGAGGAGGGTGAGGATTAGAGTACCCAGGGTCTGCTCCCAGATCTGTGCTGGCTCCTGCAGCACCTCTGGTACAGCCTCTGCTCCACTGCCAAAGGCACTTGCTGCTTCTCACCCTCTTCCGCTTCCCTGGGATTAATAATGTTTGGGGTGGATGCTTTGTGCAGTGCATTAGTGTTTTCACCCATTGTCTGTGCAGGCTGCACCTGTGCAGCTGCTCTTCCAGTTCTGCACTGCTACACATGAGGCCACTCAGCAGACCTGAGCCACCCTCTGTCCTGTGTCTTCCTTGGTCCTGTTTCACCCCCTGGGTTTGCGTCCATGAGAGCTGAAGAAGGATAAAACTGGTGAAGGAGGAAAGCAGAAAACTGCAGTTTGATGTGTGAGTCCCTAAAGTTACCAAAACTTCAGTCAGGTGACAAGAATTCACATTGAAAGAGTTCCAGTTTAGCCATTTTTACCAGTGGACTGAAATGAAAAACAAAGTCCTTTCCCTGTTACAAGAGAGCAACTGGTCACTTTGTAGGTTCTTTTTTATTAGACAATGCCTAAAAATCCCAAATTGAACAGAAATTAAGTCAAGCACCTTGCTCCATGCACAACCAGCATTCCATGTTTTCCCATTCATTTGCTGAGCTTTGTGCATTTTTGCTGCAGTTGATATCAGGTAACAATCTCCTATAAAAGTCTGTACCTAATGAAAATCATAAACATCCCCTGGCAGAGAAGGCAGGTGTGTTATTGGGTACCCAAATTAGACTAGTTTGAGTCAGGCATCAGAAGAAGGAGACATTTAGGCAACCCCCACCTCTTCCCAAGGGTACATCTTCAATCAATCCTGCTATGGTGCTGGCTCAGCTGTCTGATCCCTAAGCAACATTAGGACCAAGGGCACTGATGGAAAAGACTTGTCCCACTACCCAAAGTGCATCTTCCCTGTGCTGGAGCAGAAATGCAAAGCTGAAATGATCTTCAAACCCCACAACATTCACAACTCTGAGTTATCTTAGCAGTGTGCTTAAACCAAACTGAATAACGATCTGTGGTTTTGTTTAAAGTTAACATTTAATCTGTTTTCTTTTACATCAGACAAAACTATACATTGAAGATTTCAGCTGCAGTGATCAATAGGAGAGGTGGGTCAGCCAGGTAAATAAATGCAAGCCTTGCTGATCTACATGGTAATTGTCATATAGCTGAGCTGCGCCAGCTTATGCTAGCTGAGAATATGGCCTTTCATTTCTATTTTAGTAAAGTTAGGAAAGTTTCAGGTAGTAATTTTTGTGCTGAGTTTTACCCTCTCTTTGAGTGAAGACCGATCCTCCACAGAAACGTGAAGCTGTTCCAAAGCTGATTTACACAAAAAGTGCATTGATTTTGCTAGAGGAACAATTTTGAATGACCTCAAAGTCCCTGAATTTCCCAAGTGTGGATGGTACAAGTAAATACAGAACTCGATCTCCTCTGAGTCTATCAGCAATGCCTGGAATCATTTGTATTCACAACAGTCTTCCAGGCTGAATGCAGGACCAGGATTTAGGTCTGATGGAACGAGGTAGGGACAAAAGTAGGTCAGGCTTGGAATCCTGCTTTACCAGCCTGCACGCTTCAGGATGAGTGCAGATCCCCAGTGTCTGCAGGGCTAGTGATGATTCCCATCTGAATCACTACTTTAGATTCCAACAGCAAAATGATGCACTGGCTCTATTTTCACAAGTCTGCTCAAGTGCTTATGAAATAGATTTTTGGTTTTATCTGTGTGTCCTTCTTACTGCAAATACTGTGCGCTCAGAAAGAGAAAGAGCAATTTTTTCTATTGATGGAGCGAGTGAACAGCCATTCATTGACAGAGTATCTGTGTGTTCTGTACAATTCAAATGCTGCCTATTCAGCCAGTCAGATATCTTTGTTCTATGTCCAAGTAGGCATTTATTCATCACTACATCACCCTGCCATTCAAAGGCTCAGATGTTTAAAGATATATATAGGCGATATTTGGCTGGCACTGGCATCTCTGAATGGCTTGGACAGCCAAGTCCCATTGGATGTCTAAGTCCTCTTGTTAAAGGCAAACAGAAACCCAGGCTCTCAGCGCTGACTTCCAGGCACCTACATCACTTAGACTATGTCTCTGAGATGTTTAAAGGGTCCGTTTTCTGAGACTGTAATAAGCACATGTAGCATGGACAGATGTATGCATATCACGGGATGGGCATATCCAGTGATCAGTCCTGCATCCTGAAATCCACTGGTGTAAAACCAGAACACTTAATCCTCACATAGAAGTTGACTGAGAAGCCACAGCTGGTGTGCTGCAGTTGATGCCTATTAAACACATAATCATTTCAGTCTTACCTGGTGCTTCCCCATCTGTCTGTATGTTCTCTGTATCTCATCTTCCACTTGGACAGGATCTCCTTGCAATGGGGAATGTCTTTTCACTGAGTTTATACAGACCCAAGTACCACACAGCTCCAAACCTGCAGCTGAGAGGATGGCACTCACTAAGGAAACTTCCCATATTGTAGAAGGGGATTATTTTCAACAGTTTCATATGATGAGTTTACTTGGAGAGTTATTTGGAAGTCAGGTATTCAGAACCAGAGATTTTGATCTCCTAGTCTGACCTCCTGTATACCACAGATTGTAGACATTCATCCTTTTATTCCCAATGGGAGTAAAGTGATGTATGTTTGACTGGAGGTTAACTCCTGGAAAGGCATCCAGCCTTGTTGGGATGGGATTAAAGGGAAAAAATTAGGTGGTCTTGTCTCTGCAATAGTTTGTCCCAATGATCCACTGTTACCACAGCTGAAATTCTTGCGCCTGTTCCCAGTTCTGGTGAATTCTTATGGATGTGCTTGTCTCAGCTGGACAGTTGCATCTTAGAAAGGTTGAATAATAAGAGTAACAGTAATGAATAAGCACCTCGTAACCGTTTACATGACATTTGCATCCAGAGGCAGTGTTTCAAGTGTCACAGGTGTTGATATCAAATTGAGAGTGGCTCAGGCTCTCTTGGCAATAATAAAATGCTGCCAGTCTTCTTCCTTCACCAACATCTACTGTCACCTCTAGAAAACCACACGTTTCCTTTGCTTTTACTTTGATTTCCAAATAAACAGAGAAGATCTCAACCTTACCTAGTTCTGCAAGCTGTGTGACACCTCTGCAGGAATACCTGTGTATCCCATAGTGCAACTTCCCATTTTCTCTTGGGATTAAATTGTCCCTTATTATTTCCTGAGTTTATTCAGCACTCCAGAGGAGCTGCCTTCTCATGGAGCACCTTTAGACATCACAGTGCCAACTGAGTAGGCTAGCACTGATGTCCCTTGTCCTTCTAGTCCCTTCTTCCCTCCTCAAAGGTGGCTTTACCCTTGGAAGGTGCAGGAGCACAGACACACACAGCACGACGTTCCATCCCCAACTCGTTGTTGTGCGTGTGTGGCTTTTTGGAACCGGCTCAACATATGTGAAGGAGAGCTTAACCAGAAAAGGAAATATAAGCAAAGTGGTTGCATCCTTTTGCAATCAAGTATTTTCAAGGCTGGCCGTCATGTGCTTAATGAGCAGACTTTTTCCAGTTACCAATGAATAGTTTTATTTTATGTAATTGCAACCATTTCAGCATGGCAATTAAGACAGAATGTTACCTTTGGGATGGGATCAATTAAAGGTTTGAAAATTGAATTTGGGATCGTGATTAGTCTCTTATACATTGCTTTAGTATTCTAAAATATATAATTGTATCATTCAACTCTTTTTCATACATATAGTAAATACAACCATTCAGGGTTTCTTTTTAAGCAGAAACAGATTTTTAGAGGCCTACTGGTAACTAAAACCATAGAAAAATAGGGGAGAAGGGCTTCCCCTATTTGATTAGAGGAGATTTTAAACTTATCATACATGAAAATGTTGAATTTAGTATAATTGGTTGTTGGATTTCTTCAGAATTGAAATCATTATGCCCCTGGCCACATTCCAGGACATCTTTATTTTATTCTCCTTTTTTTTTCTTTTTTTTTTTTTTCAAAGTTACAATTCAAATCAGTGTGGAACACGCTATAACGTTGTAGTTGGTCATGTAATGTCACCAAAGCTGACTTCAGAACACAGACAAAGGACTTCATGTACCCCAGTGCTCCACCGGTGGAAAATTGATAGCAGCATGAGATATGCTATTACAGGCTTTTTGTTCTACCTCCAAATTTGTGCTGACTAAAGTGCTTTTGTGCCTGCATGGGGGGAAAAATCTGTCTAGAAGAGGCTGGAAGCTTAAAACAAATGTGGCATGGAGGGCATAGATTCTTAAGCAGGACTGTGTGAATTTAGCTGGAGTTCACTAAATAACAACACAAGTGCTTTATTTTTGTCAATTACTATTTCCTGAAAGGACATGAATCACAAGGAAAATGATCAAGCAGCAAAGAATAAAATTGTCTCCAAGACCGAAAAAAGTAAAATGAAATAGAAGAATTAAGCAGTGTTTCCTAACTCTTGTCAGTCCAGAGTGGAGTTATTACCAGGTTTGTACACACCACAATCTATTCAAGCATTACAGAGAGATAGGAGCCAGAGATGCACTTTGAATGCCAATTAAGTGTGCACTTTCTTCCAAAGCAGCTTGAAAAAGTCAGCGTGACCATGGATATACGCCCCCTTCCTCCACCCTCCTTCTGAACATAAATAAATCAGCCAAATAGCACCAGTGCCGCTGCCCCCACACCCAAACTGGAGAGAAAAGGCCAAAATAAACATTGTTAATTGTGAACATTTCACCTCATATTCTGTGGTGATACTGGTGGAGTGTCTCAGGGACCAGAGAGTGAATAGCAAAAAGCTTTTGCCACTGCAGGTGTTTGGGGTGACTTTGCAGATCCCTGGACAGTGGAGTGGCCCTTGGAGAGCCATGATGGCCACAATCTTCCTTTACTACAAACAATGCCTTTTTGGAATTTGGGGAATGAAACTGGGGGCTGTTTCTGTTCCCATCTCAAGGCACCACAGGCAAGCAGCCCTGAGGAACTGGCCCTTCCCTGCAAGACCAAGTGCAGGATTGTGACACCTCTACCTTGCCTGCTCTGCTCCACAGAGCATTTTCTCCTCTTTCTGTCCCTCTCTGATGTCACACGCTCATTTTCCTTCCCACTTCAAATTAAATGTGTTCCCTCTCCATTCATTTCCCTCTAGCCCAGGGCAGAATGCACTCTGTGTCCCTGTGCAGTACACAACCCCAGCACTGCCTGAACAAGCAAATCCCTTTTTTCCTTAAACACAAGGCTGGGCTCTCCCTCTGACCTGCCAAGGCTTGGCTTTGAATTTTCATGTGAATTGCAAGGTAGAAGGTTAGCTAGTTCCAGACAAGGTCACTTCCATGCATGGCAGCGACAGTGGGAATGAGTAACCTCCTATCCATCCACAGCTCTTGCTCCTATTTGTCTATAGTTTTATTGAAGAATTCTTCTCCTCCACACAGATAAATTGAGCTGACATCCTGAGAGGTAACTAAACAGCAGTTACAAAACAAATGGACCAATAGTCTATTTAGCCTAGTCAGTGTGATCAGAATATATCCTTCAAAATAAAACACCAGTGGATGGGGTATGGGAGTCCTCCAGATGGCCGAGTGGATAGCTTTCTAGGGTCAGCATGAATATTTAAACAGCATTTTCTACAGTGCAAGCATTAAAGGCACAAAGTTGGAGTTGCTCGTGGTATCCATGGAACCCAGATTGTGAGCAAGGATACCTCTTTACCAAAGAAAAAGGAAAACAGCCAGGCTTTTTGATTACTGAAGTATATAGGAAATACATTTATTTATGTGCTTTAATCATGCAGGTTTTTCAGTGATGTGGTTTTTTCATGCTGGCTTTGTGCTGACTGACAACAGCACCAGGAACTTGGCAGGTTTGGAATCAGTGTTGAGGGGACATCAGTGGCAACAAAGTGTTAAAATCAGATTACAGATGGTTACAGTGGTTCCAAGGAATGGCAATTCCTTCCGGAGAGGCTGGGCCAGGTTATGCTGGAGCTTTTGCAGACTCCTCAGTTGAATTTAGCTGACCCTGCTTAGCAGAGACACACAGAACCCAGGGGCACTACCTTGTGCAAAACAAGGCATTTCCCAGGCTGTTTCATATCATATCAAGTGCTCTTTCCCCAGAAAGATGCATGTGCAGGGGTGGCACTTAAGTTGGGAGCCCGTGTTTATTCTCTGGACTTTTTACTCTGCTTTCCTGAACAAGAAATGTTTTTAACTTACAAGCTCCATTTCTTTCCTGCCATGATGCCACTCCTGAATCCCTTAGAATCCTGACCTTGTACCCCCACTCTCAACAATCCCTTCATCAGCAAGCACATGCTTACTGCCACCCAAAGAACCCCCTTCTGAAAATAATCCTGCTTCCATTAATCTTTCTCTTTAAAGAAAAATACAGAGAGATGAGTCAATGCTACTGTGAATCCAATAACCACACCACCATCCTAAAACTATACTGCCATGGCTTACAGCCTCTGGGATGAATTCACCTAAGAGTTCACAGACTACTCCTAAAAGTTCATGAAAAGCCACTAGTAAAGCAAACCTACTCTCCATGTCCTTAAATTCCCCGTGCATGGAGTCTCACCTCCAATGGAGGTTAGCAAAGTGAGGAAAGACTGAAATTCATTTTCCAGCTCTGTGCAAGGTCTGAATTCATGCAGGATTATTGCATAAATGCACAGCATTTTTCTAAAGGCCTGCAAGGTAACCAGGAAAGAAATCTTTCTTGCTTCCTTGCTTCCTTTCCTATCTTCTTTCTCCTCATAACTGTAGCAAAGACATGACAAATACGATGAAATTAAGGTGATTTTTTAAGCCTGTCTCAGAAAGCTGCTTTTAAAAAAATCAAGCCTGCTGTACAAGCACACCTGGTGTAGAGCTGCACATGTACCTGTCCTCTCAGACATTTTGCATGTGGTGATACCTCTCTGATACACAGCTGTCTCCTGGCTCCAGGATGCAGTGATGAGGCAGGAGATTGCACAGGTTCATCCTGGGTCATGCCAGGTCAGCCAGAGCACCAGGGAGGGAGGGGGCACAGACCCCTGCTCACACACCACACATTACTTTCTGCCTCCTCCCAAGATCCTGCTCCTACTTATTTCAGCTCTGTCCTTTGCCAAGGAGAAAGGAAGCCAGCAAGATTTGCTTTCAAAGCTCCATCCTTTCCCTGATCCTGCACTGCCCAGCTGCAGTCCCGGGACATTTCCTTTTGCTGGGGGCTACGCAAACAGTTTTCTCCTCAACCAACAGACATCCCTCTGCTTCCTGAGCCAGCCTTGGGTGCTACTCTGTGATTGGGACCATCTCTCCCATTCCAGACACCAGTGAGCTACATCTGGGTTAGATTTAAATCTTCCTCTTGGCCAAAATCTTTCCTGACTTTGTTATTTGAAATAACTGTTTCCATCCCAGGCTCCTGCCCATCTTTCCCTTCTCTCCGTGACAGAAAATAAAAACAGAAACAGCACTAAAACACAATCTCTAAAAGTTGTCAGAGGGAGAATTAACACATTTTAGTTGGTAAATATGATTACTTGTGGGAATTATGCCTTTGAAACCAAATCAGCAGGAGGAAGGGGTCGAGTTTTTCTGTCTGATGCTCAGCTGATGAGTGCCTAAGTCAGGTTGTCACTGACCCGCTTTGCAATCTGTGGCAAAAAAAACCAGGCCCATAAAGAAAACTAAATTGCATTCAGGATGGCCATATTCCTCTCCAGTGGCTGGTAAAGGATATTACTATTATCAAAATCCTCGGGTAGGTGTCTTGTTTAAGTATCTACTCTAAGGCAGAATGACTGAACCCAAGCCAAAAGCCTTGCAGTGCATGCTACCAGGCTGGACACAGGGATGAAACAGGCTGGAGTTACCCACTGAAACCTGATTTCCAAACCAGATGTACTGCAGGCTTTGTTTTCTCACATGGGGTGGTATCACCAGTCACAGATCAATACTGGTGCTAAACAAAGTCGTGTTGAATTTCTGAGGCAGTGTCTGGCGTAGCTTCCTTGCAGCTCGCAACAAACTGGGGCCAGAAGCATGGTGGCAAATCTTCTGTTGCAAGGAGGAAAAATGGGGAGGTGATGAAATGAGGATCTGCTCAAGGCTCTGGAAAACTGGAGACAGATGATGGTGCACTGCATCAGGCAAGCACTTGCTGATGAGCAAGAGCAAGTAGTGACAGATCCCAGCAGCAGGGACATTTGCTTCCCTACACATTGCAGGAGTAGCTGGTTGGAATCTTTATACATCAGAGTCCCCATAAAAATAACATGCAGGAAATGTTTTGGAGTGGCTACTTTTAATAAGCTGAAGGGAGCAGTCGCCCTCCTGCAAATCAGGCACCTCCTGACCTACTTCTTAATAGGAGCTGAAATCAAAGACCCTTTATGCTGCTTAAAGTCTGAAACTGGGAAGCCATTTCAGCAAGGAAGAAGTCCTGAGGCACTTCTCCTTGTCCCTTATATGTTGTTCTTTCTAGCCTTTGGCTACTCATGGAAAGAAATGCCTTTTACTTAAACATAGTTTGACTAATTAATCTATTCCATCTGTTCCTTCCTCCCAAAATGTAACCATGACACTGAAGTTTCCGAAACAGATTTGGTTCTCATATTGATAAACAGGTCACAGAAAAACAGGAGTGTGGTGAAAGGGATGAAGGGAAATGTTGGGATTTTAGCTTTTATTTCATCCTGACCAGCTTCTGATGCTTTCATGCAGATGGTGATTTATGCAGGTGCTGTGTACGTGCAGGCAGTCAACAAACACACTGAGATTGTTCGTGCAACCAGATCAGCAAAGCCCATCAGTGCTGGCAGAAAAGGCTCTGAAAGTGCAGTGTATTAAAATTGAGAGGCTGGACAAATTTCAGCAGAATTAACTCATTCCTTTGGGTTTTTCAGGTGATTTTCCTCTTGAAACAACTACCCAGAATCTGGTGTCACCCACAGAGACTAGTAAATAGGGGTATAGTTTGATCATTTCCTTAAAACATTAAAAAACGAGCCAGGTAGGTTAATTTTTAACAGTTCCAAGTGCACCTGAGCTGCTTTGGCACTCCTCAGTTCATGCTGCTGCAGAGCTGAGAGCAGCCCTGTGCCATGTGCAAGTTTGCTTCTAACAAGTTAGCCCAGCTCGTGGAGATCAAACGCCCTTTATCTGAACCGACAGCAGGTAACTGATCAAATATTACTGAGTTTGCCTTTAAATTTTAACCTGCAAGTCTTACACTGCATCCTGTTGGATTTTATGTTTCGTGACACAGTGTGCCAGAACCAGGCAGTACAGCACAGCATAATGCAAGGTGACAGCTAAATTCAAAGGAAAAGACAGTTCTCCTGCAACAATTAACCACTCTGCATACTTGGAGTGCTTTGGAGTTACAGCAGCCACCAAGGAGTCCCCATAGCAGGCCTGTCAGCTGCAGGGATGCCCATCTTTTTTGAATGCTCAAAGCCAGGCTGCTGGTGCTGGTTTCCTGAACTTTGTTGGGTTTGGGATAAAAAAAAACTTTGAATAGGTTGGGGGTTTTTGCTTGTTTTAATGGTCTGATTAGTTTTTCTTCTTGGCAATAGATTGTTCATGTTACTGCTCCATTGCAAAAGTATAATATTATTATTTTGAAACTTGAAGAGAAAATAGTAAAAAATACATTCTCTAATGAGATAAGTGTGCTCAGTCCAGACTGTATGTAATTTGGATAACCTTGACAACTAACACAATAAACAGTGCCATGATTTTAAGTGGGGATGAGCTAGCATGTTACAATCTCCCTGCCAAATCTAATACAGGCGCCAAGCCTTCCAGGTGTTTCATTGTGTTATCCCACAGAACTAACATAATTTTTTCTTTCAGTTCTGAAGAGGTGGTCCAAAATGTTTAAACTACAGTAGTTGCAACATGTCAAAGAGGGAATTTATTATCTCAGCCCCAATAGGTCTTAATAAGCCTTACACAACTGTTTAGGCATTTATTCTATTAACGGCTGTTCATTCCAGTGGCTTCACCTGAATATTCATGATCTTACTATTCCCAGTGCTTCAGTGTAGCAGCTGTTTGAAATCCACAGCAAATGTTCAAGAGAGTTCCACAAATATAAACACCCTCACAGCTGAATGTTTGGGGCCTGTGCATCGCAGAGGAGAGACATGAAACATTTATGTGGAGTGATTTTTGGAGGATGGCATTTACAAAGCTTAAATAGTCCTCGCACATTTGGGAGCACTTCAGTGTGATTGGGACATTACCATGGAGGACAAAGAGTCTGGAAGAGCCCACATCCCACAAAGATGTTACGCTTGCCTCTGTGCGATAATTCAGCGTAACGGAGGATTCCTGCTAAATTCCAGATTCGGAATCAAACCTAGGCAACTGGAATCGATGGTGGGGTGTTCTGCGCTTTTTTTTTTCTTGCCTCATCAACATGGGATTGAATGGGGATGGAAATGGCACACACAGAAGGGGAGGGGACTTGAAAGTAAAAAGAAGTAAAGCATTCAATTAAATTACACTAAACAGAGAAGGAAGCAGGTCCTTATAAATAAATCCTAAAAATATTTAAATCACCTCATTTGTGTAGGAACTGAGCGTCTAACTCTAGTCTCTACCTATGTAAACCATTTGTCTCATATTAAGTAGAAAACAAGTTATGATGGAGTCTAACCAGATAAGACACTTTAATTAGCAGGCACATGGAGGACATAAAGAATTCAAGCTCTCTCAGAGGAGTGGGGATGGGAAGTGAGTGCTCTACCTGTGGTTCCATCTGTTCTGCCACTGCCCGTGTTGCTGGCATCAAGAAATTGTCACGGGTGCAGGATTATTTAGGAAAAAAATTTTGCTTGTGAGGATGGTGATGCCCTGGCACAGACTGCCCAGGAAAGCTGTGGCTGCCCCATCCCTGGAAGTGTCCAAGGCCACATTGGACAGGGCTTGGAGCAGCCTGGGATAGTGGAAGGTGTCCCTGTCCATGGCAGGGGGTGGAATGAGATGAGATTTAAAGTCCCTTCCTACCCAAACCATTCTGATGATTCTGTTACTATTGGTGGTCCCTGCTGAAATACTGGAAGGATTTACCCATTTCTCACAGGACAGGTGCTCTCCTGATTGAAAATGCTTGGAGGGCATGAGAGGATGTCTTGCTCTGAGAAGATGGAGCAGACGTGCTGGCAGTGGGATTAGGGTTTGGCAATGTTGCTGTCTGCATGAAGGACTTGGAGGGGAAGCAGGAATAGTTGTACAGTTGAGGGCATTGTCCCAAGACCTGCAAGACTGAAATTTCTGCCCCATTTCATAGATTTCCACATTTGTGAGATCTCTGATGCTGGGGGTGGTTTTCACCACAGAAAGTGACAAGTGGGGCAGAAGCAGGAGAGCAGGAATGTCTCCTACAGGGATTTGAAAATATTCCCTTTCCAGTTCATGAGGTGGGTCTGCATTTCCTTCCCAGAGACTTCCCTGCTTCTTGAGATCCACATGTGGACAGATGCACCTCTGATGGAAAAGGAAGAACAGAAAAATAGAAAATGGAAACACAACAGCCAAAATTGTTCCCCACTCTCTGAACCGCTGAAAAAGGAAATTTTAGAGTGACTCTGGTGGCCATTTTTCCCTGGATTTCTTTTAATGCACTGACAGATTTGACATGACAGCAACATGGAATTACAGTTAATTAAATAGTTAAGCTATAGTTATTGTTAATTAAATAGTTAAACTATAGTCAAATTACAATAAATGTCAGTCTAGATATTGCAAATATATACACATATTCCTATGTGTTGTGCATGCAAACCAGTTTAGATCTTCCATAAACTATTGAAAACAGCCATATTTAGCTTTTGTAAAATTCAGAGAAAAGGAATGGCCTTTCAGAGCCTTTGCCACCATGCAGATCTCACAAAAAATAGAGTTCTAGTGTTTAAAGGAAACCTTACAACAGCCCCGGGATTTTCAGTAATATACTGGGGGAGGCATTGTTCATATACAGACCTGATCTCTGTGAACAGTAACGGTTCCAGGCTAATAATGAAATAATCCATTTTTAGTAGATGAAAGAAGAGGGATCAGAAAAGTAACTTGATCCGTGGGTAATAATGGTGCCAAAAGCTTATAATGGAAAATATCTAAAGAATCCGAGACTCTCTTTGAGAGATATGAATGATTTCTTTTTTCTTGCGAAAAGTGTATGAAGAACTTGAGAAGAAGTGCCTGAGTGAATTTTATGAGAAAAAGCTCTGTTTGGGGGAGAAAGGGGCAGTGTCGAGTTGCGGCCCAAACACAGCCCAGCCTTACGTAACAGGAGGCACAGCTGAAAGATGCTCCGACGCCTGCACTCGATGCACTTGCACTTTGACTTGTTTTTTCTTTCTCCTTCTCCTTTCATTTTCTGCTCCCCCAAAACTGAAGTTTATAAATCAGCAGGAAAATGTCCTTGTGTCCAATTTTCCATCTATTAACACTCTCCATGATTCACACTCTAATGATCATTCAGCAGCAAGAAAATATGGGATAAAATCACTAAAATCAACGCAACACTTGCTGTTTATTTCAACATGGTCAGGGTTTTGCCATTCCTGCCCAAATACTTTGATTGGGCAGTCAAACTAAATTTCATACAGATACATCACCAGCATGCACTGCTCGGCTTAGCTCACTTGTGCAAACAATCCTTATTCAGACAATCAGCCCCAATAACATCCCAAAACCTCTCCACAGAGGAAGGCTGGCAGGAGTCTCCCCTCCATCTGTGGAAGTTTTGGAAATACAGCATTGGCTTCTGAAACACAGTCAGAATCTAGCCAGAACTAAATGAACTAATGCTCTTGTACAATAGTGTTCTTTGAAGTTTTTACAGGTATCAAACTACATATCCCTGTTTTACAGCTGGGGAAGATGAGGCACCAAGGAACAAATATTGCCCACGGTTATACAGCAGATCTGTGCTCACAGTGTGCTCTCAGCAGTGCTGCGCTGTCTGTCTGGATGAGGCAGACATGGGAATGAGAAGGAAAATCAGGAAGCTGGGTTTAGGGCAGATAAAATGGCCCTTTTAGCCATTCCCTCCATTAAAATCCTCCATTAAGATCCTCCACTAAAATCCTTTTATTTTCTGCAGTTTCATCCATTGCACTGCAGGCATAACATCCAAATCCCACTCAGTCATCCTGGGCATGTGGGTACTGGGTACCAGCAAGTAAATAATGACATAGTGGGTATTTCTCTGGCACAACCATTTGATGTGTATTGCAAAATTCAGCCTTTCTCTCTCTAGTTGTACACACATAAACCTCCCTGCTCTGTGTGTGAGTGCATGTGTAATGTAGATAAATCATTGGATTTCAATGACTACTAGGCTGAGATTGAAATAAGAAATAGCTTGTTGATTACTAAGGCGATTAAAAGGATCATCTTATTGATTCCCACCCAGCCAGGCACAGACCTCAGTAATGAACATCGACTGGTTTAATAAGGGAAAAGGCAAGATTTACTGGATGCATGTGCTTTTCATTAGAGTGAGCTGAAAGGAAATAAAAAATGCTGACCTACCCAGTCATGGGCCACCGTGCCTCTTACTCTCACGAGTGCGGATAGTACAGGAAAGTAATAGAAAGCAGTATGTGACTGCACAGGGGCAATACTAATAAAATTATTGAAACTAAAGTACCAGAAATTAAATTATTTTCTTCCATCTTTCCCTCTTTCTGTACTGATTTCCATTCCCTTTGCTTAGAGCACAAGAATTTGGATGTCCATTAAAAATGAAAGCTTGACTATGTGTTTAAAAATCAGAGGCAAGGTCTCCTTCCCTTGTAGATCTGTTGGGAGATATGAGATGCCTATAAGTAGCTCATCCATCTGGGTTCATACTAGGAGCAAATGAATCTCTGAAAGATAAGCCTGAGGTTAAAAAGGCATCAGCATGGATGTTTGTGTTATACAGGAGTTCAGACATCGGTCCTATTTGTTCTTGTAACAATCGATGGCTCTGCGAATGTCTCCTTCAGAAAGACTTTGATTTCTCAGCCTGAATCAGGTACAACTGCAGATACCTGGTACAAATGATGGGTGAATTTCTCTTCCTAACCATCAGCAAGAGTAGCTGATTTTACAAGAAAACAAATAATCATATTTTCACATGGGTAAATCATACCTCAGAAAATTTACACCCCTGTCAGAGAACTCATACTTGAACCTAACTCCTACGCTGACATGTAACCTCCTCAAAATCCAAAGCAGAGAGGTCAGTAGAGTACAGGAACCAGGCTGTGCAGGAAAGATCTTGTTTCTGGAAGACAGGAAGCAGGTCTCTGAGAATTAGAGACGATGTGGGCTGCTGAGGGAGACAAGACTTTTGGATAAACATCCCTCCACATCACCCCCTGATTCACAGAGCCCACAGTGCTGCTGAATCACAGGGATTTTTACAAATAATCAAATACCTTGCATATCACATATATGAAACATGATGTTCTTACTTGGTAGCCCCAAGGAGAGTATTCCTTTCTAAAACAGCACAATGTGTGTTTTCTTTGCCTGCTTACACAGTGAATGATGAGGAAATGACGAAATTCAGTATTGTGACCACTTTTTATTCTGCATGAGAAGTGCATGTTTCCTGGAGCATTTAAAACCAGAGGGGCCAAATTCTGCTTAGATCTGCAAAGTCTGCAGATCCAAAGTACCTCCACTATCCCTAGGAGTTTTATGCAAGATCTGCCACCATGTCCCATTTTAAGGAAAGGGGGAGAGCCCCTGCTAGTAAATGAATTTTTCTGTGACTTGAGGAATTGGTACAATACTCACTTCTGTGCCTCTGTGAGTGGCTCCTTGTCATTGCATCCTTTCAACGTCACAGGAACTGATCTTCTTTCAGTTTAATTTCTTTTTAACATTCTTAATGGCTATGGGATGGTACCGAGGTGACTTCATTTGAGTGAAGTCCCTTCCTGCACATGTTTCCTACTGGATTGATCTTCTCTACTCAGTCTTCTTGTCTTGTGCACCTGGTGATCTCAGTTCTGCCTCCAGGGAGCACAGGCAGAGTCCCAGGTGGTTTGGGTATCTTGACTTGGTGGCCCAGGAACTAGCAGCCCTTTACAAGTGGGGTTCAAAGCATTTTATTTTCTCTCAGCTGAAAGCCTTTGAGCTACAGCTCAGCAGCAGTTTGGAGAGTCAGCCTCCTAAAGAGCCAAGATGCTGATAAGCGATATCCTGCCTCCAGGCAGATGCTCCCAGGAACTGCTGAGCTCCAAATTCAGCAAGAACCGGTGACACTGACATGACATTCAGGTGAGAGAGGCCACTGTTGAGGGCATGAATTATGCCTCATAAGTGATATCTCCTCGGGAGCTGAGAGCCCTTGTCCTTGCAGGGACATGTCCCTCAGGCCATCGCAGTGCCTGGCCTGGAGCCAGCCCTGACAGTGCCACTCAAATCCAGAGCTCAAATCCAGTCCCCGTGCCGTAATCGCAGCTCTGAACGTGGCTCCTCCAAGTGTGGTTTCCCTCTTGGTTCCACCGTGTGCCCAGTTCTCCCCAAGACAGGTTGATGGCTGGGTTGGATAAATGGCTGTAGTACATGATGGACCAGTGGCACAAAAAGTTGTTTCAGGAGCTGTGAAATGCTGCCTGCACAGGAAGCCTCTGTGGTGCTTATTAAATAAGTCTAAGCACTCCAAAGCCCTTTGTGAAACATCCTTCTCTCTGCTTATGAGTGTCCTATTTAAATCAAACTCAGAAGGGTCAAGTCAGAAATAAAATGCAGCTGAAGGGCTCCAGAAGCACTGAGAAAGGATTTCAACTCAAAAGAAATGGCTGAGCTTCCAGTCACACCAACCATCTGCCTGGTACCTCTGGCCAAAACCTACCAGAGCCCTGCCAGAAGGGATGGAGGTCTCTCACCTTGAATCCTACCATCTTCATCCCTTTCCCAGAAACCAAAGATGGCATTTCCAGTCCTGGATACAAACTACTGATTTAAGAAATGTTGTACATTATGCTGTAGACTGGAAAAAAGCCAGCCCACATTGTCCAGGCAAATGTTTTCCTAGAGCTGATTTCCCTCCTCTGTCTACTTCCAACCGAGAGGTGCCAGCAGTCAGAGCCTCCCCTTCCAAAACTGGTGGTGCTAGCTTCCAGCTGAGGTCAGAGTTAAGGTTTGTTCCTTTTGCAGAGGAATTTGAGCATGTGTTAGAGATCTTGGATGCTGGAAATGCAAAGAGTTTCTTGTGGAGGCTGTTTTTCGGTGTGATTGCTTGCTATAATGTGTGGGCACAAAGGGGTGTCCAAAGCTCTCCTTAGCCAAATATTTCCCTGCATTTTAAGATTTGCATGGGTGGGTTTTGTACTTAAGCAGCCTTTAATGTATTCAAAAAAAGGTTTGGTTGGTGGCTTACATAATCGTGTTGAATCTGACCCAGACGTGTTGTCACAGCACTGCTGTCAGAGAGAGTGAGCTGTCAGATTGAAATATTCACTTGTAATGTAGGTTATTGGGCCCCTCCTTTCCAAAGTGCACCTGGCAGAAAGGCAGGAGTGGTTGGAACTGGAATTACAGAGTTGTCCAGCAGAGTTAAATCTTTTCAAGTCACTGTCTCGTAATTTTCAGGTAAACTTTGTTCTGTTTCAGCACCAGATTCCAGCTGATTGGTTTTTTTCACTGTTCCTCACTGGAATCATGGTCAGAGGTAGGAACTTCACCTAGTAGTCTATAATTCTAGGTGTTTACTGGAAATATGCCCAAATAGGAAGTAAAAGCATTCAAGGACTCAGGCTGTCTGCAGTCAGCCTTACAACACAGAGCACTGCACCATCAGGCACCCTCATTACATAGTTGATCTCTAATTAAAACCTTAAATATCTGAGACCATATAAAGGGCTGACCTTTTCCACTGAGAAAAGACTCATTGTTCTTTGTTGCTAAAGATACATGAGGTATCTTTAAAGATGTAACCTTGCTCATTCCAGGACATTTTTTTAAAAAGGTTCTGTGCTAGTCATTGATAAGATGATCAAGTAGCTATAAAAAACATTTTATACCATGTAACAGCAGTTACATGCATTTGAAAACATTTTACTGTGTATTTCTTAGCTATTGAACTTACATTTTTATTATGCACTATCTCTTTTTTAAAATCATCTTGGGTATCAGAGACCAAAAATGTTATGTTTGTCTTGGAGAGTATTATTTCTCAATCAAAGAATGTAATGACTTCCCAAGGATAAATCTTGCAGTTGCCATGTGTAGTCTTTATAACATGGTGATCCCACAGTGTCGCAACTGCTTGATACAGTATATCACATAATATACCTGCTACCTGGATTCTCATTACAGAGAGAGAGACAAGTGAGATTGGAAAGTGAGAGCAGAACCCTTTAGATCAAAGTAAAATGGAAAACAGCGAGAAGTAAAAAAAGACTGGAAAAGCCACATCATCAGGACCTTGAATTCTCCCCAGGTTCAAGTGACACAGGCAGAAAAACAGCTTAGTTTCTGCCCTATCAAAAGACAGTCTTTTGATCAGAGGAGAGGGAGGCTAGGAAAGGAAGTTAGTTTGTTGAGAAGACAAGGCATCTGTGGAAGATATCAATCTGAACCAAAAAAATGTGTTGGTATCCTTGGCTAGAACGATGTCTGCAGCCTCAGCTCCCGAGGGCTCCTGACTGCTCTGGCTGCACTTAATGTGCTTTGCACCAACTCCAAGGCAGCTCCTCTCCTCTGCAAGCAATGTGGAACTCTCTCCCCTCACACACGTCACAAACACTGGCTGTTTGGAACAGCTTAGAGAAGCCAAAACTCTTCATTTGAAGCTTCATATGCAGGGATGTCTCTGACAGTTCCACCAAAGGCAGAGAAAGGGTCCCGAACTTCCCACCATCAGTGTGTTGTACAGGCTCCAGGAGGTCCCTGATAGCCATCGCTTCTGGTTTGTGTTTGTTCACACACAGCTGTCTGAGCTTTGTTTCCATTTGGTACTTCTACTTCTGATAGATGGGGAATCTAACCCTGTCTGTAACAATGGACTTGATTGCTTAATTGAGCTTTGTGTTGGTTTTGCTCGCACGCAAGTGAGTTCACAGGAATTCAACATGTGCTCCAATATTTCCTCCTTCTGCACAGAAGGAATAAAGAAAACTTTGCCTAAGCTGTTCAACAACTTCTCTCTTTGCTGTTATTCCCTGGTATTCTTCAGCCTCGACACCACTGAGCTTATTTTGCTGACCCAGCTGCATAGTTTGATTTACAGGATGGAGAAAGATGGGGCACCAGCTTCAGTTCAGTTCTCTTCTCTGAAGCTGCCCCAGCTGACACCGCTCAGCTCACTTTTACTCAGCACCTCGCTCTAATGAAATCTTCTTCGAGTTCATCTGGGCAGTATGTCTGATACTGGTCCTCACTTATTAATTCAGCTTCAGTCTTTGAATTAAATACTGCAGGGCAGAACTCATATAAATGCTTGAGGCCACTTGCATCAAATAATTGACTGGCAACTGAAAAGTCTCTCCTAGGATTCGTATTCCATGGGCAACGGTGTGTTCTGTCATGAAAAGAAACCTTTGCTAAAGCCTGATCTTAGTGTCCTCTGCATAGGCAGGATGTGGAATAGGCCATAACCCAGCACGGACCAGGTCTCGTGCCCTGGGATGGGACATGGGCAGTGTCTGAGCACAGCTGCTCTTCACTGAGGCTGGGGCAGACTGGATGAGCTGCCACCACTGCAGTGCTATTAATGGGCAGGGACCACTCCAGTGTGCACTCACTGCCTTCATGACATTACCAAGGAGCACCAAAATAAAAAAAGGAAGAAAAACATAGAAAGGCTATAAATCCCCTAAACTGGGGAAGATAAATTAGTGTGAAAAGTCATGAGGAACCTGACAGGAAAGAGTTACTTTATGCCATTTAGTGGCGAGGAAAAACAGCCTTAGGTTTTCTATTGTTTGCAGGTTTTTCTCTGTGAGAACAGAAGGTTGGGCACAAGGTGAACTGTCAGGAGGAAAAATCGAGGGAATCATAGAGAAGATGGGCCTTGTACATAATTGATCTGACAGAGTGCTGCCCACTCCATCATTGTGGCTGAAATATGCTCGGCCTCCTGCGCAATAATGCATGCGAGTTTAGCAGCGCAAGACTTGGTCTATTAGGGAGTTTGTTTAATCAGGAATGCTCCCGTCCCTGCCAGTGTTCAGCGTCGCTTGCAAAACACGAAATCTGCTCTCTGACTGGAAGAGAAAATTCTGCTGTGCTCAACACTTTCAGCAGCAGACATAAAAGCAGAAAGTGACTTTGAGTAAAACTGGGAGCTATTGGAAATAAGAGCAACATCTCTACTGCCTTCAACAGGGCCAGCACTATGCTTTGTTCCCTGAAGAATTCCCTCACTGTTTCCCCCATCAGATTTCTCTTTCCTTTTTGATTCACTTAGTGGAAGGCATTATCATCTCATTGAATTGTGTCACAAGTGTCCCAACAATATAGAAAATCAGGAGCTCTGTGGCCTTTATAACTAGTTGTAAGTGGCTTTCATGTGAGGGGCAAAAGATCCCTGAAGATTGGGGACTTCAAGCCTGGAGTGTTATTACAGCCTCTAAATTTCAGGGCTTTGCTACTGCAAGATAAAGAGGCAAAGCTTAAAAGATGAAGATACACCACGCTTCGTGTGAGTTCTGATAAAAGCTGGTGATGGTGTTTTGAAGACTCTGGGTGGTCCAATCCTGCAGACATTTTTGGGAAGCCTCTGTCCTGCCTTGTTTTGAGACAAATGTGGATGAGTGGGCAAATGCTGTGAAGTGCTGGCAGTTCTCTGGGAGTGGAGAGCTCCTGGACCCAGAGGTGCTCAGTGGGACTCAGCTCTCCCCCAGTTCAGGCTGCACGGGAGATGCAGATCCTGCTGGCTGACCTCAAAAACACAGAGCTTGAGAGCTATGGAGGGACCAGGGAAATTTCTCTTCACCATGACCTCTGTCACCTCCAGCAGAGGCCACAGAGTGAGTGCTGAATGTTATCCCTTCCAGCCCATCCTGTGGTGGATAAATCAAGCCAGCAGCACAGCAATACTGCAGAGAGGTGACCACAAGCAATTTTCTAAAAACTCTGCTGACATCACCAGAAATTTTATTTAAATCCTTACTATTTCCAGCTAAAAAATCCATCATCATTATGAAAATGACTTGTATCAGACCCCAGAATTATCTTTTCAGAAAGGATGACTTCTGATGTTTAAACCGATTGTGATTTATTTTACCTCTTAGATTTTTCCTCTAGCTAATGTAGGCAAGAGCTGCAATCACCAACTCCAAGCTCAGTAATTTTGCCTAAAAACATCTGACAAAAAAGGGGTTAATGATTTCCATGCAGGGTGAAGCTATCAGGAATTAGTGCTGCGGAGTGTAGAACATTCACTTTTACAGTAGGTGGTGTTCTTGTTACACTTTCATACACGCCAGGCTAATTAACTGTCTTAAAGACCACATCATTAAATTATTTCCCCTGCTTAAAACGCTGCAATGTTTAATGTACCCCAGCAATTCAATTATGTTTAAAACAATATCCTAAGGATGAACTGCTATGGGGTGGCATTTAGAGGAAATTTCATGCTTTACCTCAAAAGCAGGTAAAACATAAGAGCAAAAATAGAATTTGAATTCCAAAGTAGCTGTTTGAGAAAAAAAAAAATTCCACAAAAGCTTGTAAATGGAGCTAATTATTATAATGTCAATGATTCATTTTGCCTTTACTCTTTCATAAAAGTTCAAAGACTTGAAAGAGTTTTGGTTTTCCTTCAATCTCTGTTGAGATATGCCTGTTCCATTTATATTTCAATTTTTTGTAGAGAAATAATTGCTTTACCTTCTTTCCCTGATGCAGTTTCTATTATTTTAAGAAAAAAGCATGCAGCTTCAGTAAGTATGACACGTTGGAAGGAGGGTGAAGCCCTAGCGGTGTAGCTCAGAGATTCTGCTAGGGAGGCCAGACGCAGATGCCTCTGCTGCACCCCTAATCAAAGCAGCTCACGTTCATTTATGAGAAGAGAAGTGGCTGCATTCTGGCTCTGCCACCTTCCACACCAGCATCATTTCCAGGCACCAGCGATGCATCTCAGCGTGGCAGGAGGAGTGCAGGGTGAGCAGGCTCACGAAGGACACGGCGCTGCTCCCGCCTCGCTCGCTGTCACCAGGAGTGCAGGGAACGTCCTCTGTGCCGGGGGCCGGGACCGCCCTGCTCAGCCGCAAGGGTAGGAGCGGCTTCTACATCAGAGGCTTCTGTCATTCTGCACCTGTGTCGAAACAGGGCTCAAAGGGACAAGAAAAGTATTTTGGAGCACACCTGAGTCCAGAAACAGCCAGACGCTCCTCTACAATCTTTAATTAGTGTTTAAGAAATACTGATCCCTGAGCTCAGGGAATCAAGCTTAAAAACACTTAAAAGCCGTGTTGATATTTGGATAGAAAGCAGTGTTCTACTACAGGTCTGGGGTTTTTTTTAATTAACTGATCAAATTAGTTTTTAAAACCTTACTAGGCACACTTCAGGTTAATACACAGATTTTGCTGTTAGAGTTGGGATAGCACCCAGTTAAACTGCAAATCATCAGCTCAAAAATTTGAATTGCATTCATCTTCATCTCCTGTCCTTTCAACAGGAATGCCAGTCACCTGAATAACTTTGGTACCACTCCATATGTGGGAGATGCCCAAACATGATCCCATTTTCTAAAGCCTTGTGCGAAGCACTGTGAGGGTAGGCAGGATCTTACAGATAAAACTTGCTGAAGCCTAACTCAGGTAATAAACCACAATGAGGACCTGTGGAAACCACAAGCACATAGAGAAGCCAGAACTCAGAGCTGTTGCTTACAATGGCCAGACCTGTCGCTCCCATTTGACCAAAATGCTCATGTCCAGCACAATGTGATAATTTTTGTTTTCAATGAGTGAAAAAAGCCAGCTCAGGTGACTTGCTGCAGTGTAATCAGTCATGTGACAGACACTGCAGTCACACCTGGCTGTACAATTTCACTTCTCTGTGTGATGCCATCACATGGGGAGATGTGTCATTATCATGTCAGGGAGAGGGACCCGGCTGTGTCTTGTGGTGAACACTTCAGGTGATGCAAGGTGGAAAATCACTGTGCTCATGAAAAATGGGGTCTGTATACGAGCTGGGGGCACCAAGCAATTTATCCTCTTCTCACACCTGAAGATCTTTCCCAGTGGACTGAATCCAGTCTTTAGGGAATAAACTGGCTGTTCTTAATCTAAAGGAAATGAACAAGAGGCCATGAGATTTGGATTTTAGTGTGGAAAGATCAAGTTGTTCCTATGCAACTGACAATATACTACTGCAGCCTAGAACCTCATCAGTGAGAAACCTTCCCAGATTTTAAAGGTCTAAAATTAGAATGTATTTAGCAGCGAAGTTTGGGTTGATTTCTACTGTTAGGAATTCCCTCACCATGAGGGAAGAGTGTATGCACCAGCAACTTCTACCAAACAGTGGCTGCAAATCCCACAGAGCCTTGCTTATATGGCTGATATGGACAGAGGAAGCTGCTTCTTCAGCAGCTTGGTGGTGGGTGAATGTGCAGGTCTGTAAGGAGGTCCATGATCCAGGTGAACACTGATACCTGGAGACTGCACAAGTATTTTCATGCACTTCCCCAGACTTCAGAGCAGCTGAGCAGAGAAGAAGCCCTGCTGTCACTCTTCCTTCATGCAGTGAACCCAGGAAAGGAAATGGCCTGTCAGAAAACCAGGCAGTTCTTTTTTAAACCAGGTCATTTTACACTGAGATCAGTTTTCCGATCTCTCGCTGCATGGTCGGAGAAACACCTGTGCCGACACAGGGGGAGAGAGCACAAACAACCATCTGGAGAGCACGGGGGGACAGGAAACCCATTTTGGTTGCAGAACAGGCTTCTGCCAGCTTAACTAGGCATGGAGTTGTGGCGTTAATCAAGACCTTGAAACAAGCCTCAAGGCAAACACTGCATGGCATCTGAGGGATTAACCACAGGAGGAAATACATTGCTGACCATATGATGACCCAGAAGTCCTTAAAACATTTACTTCTACACTTAGATACCTCAATGCTGGGCTAAGGATACCATCAAATTTATTGGGAGCTGCTCAGGAAATTCTGATTATGTGAGGGCTGGAAATAAGTAGGTCTTTGATGTATTAATTCACAGTAATGAAGTTAGAATAGAAATATACATTTGGAACATTAATAGATACCTGTGTTGTTTCTAAAACGTGGACTGTAAACCCTTTGTACCCTGCTTAAACCTGTGCAAAAGGTTTGGAGTTAGGTCCTTGACCTGGTGAATTCTGCAGTGAAGTGCAGACATAGGTAGCCATCCTTACTCCATTTAAAGTCCAGGCACATCCATGCTATATATTGTGTTGCCTAGTTTTGCATTTGTTTCCTCCTTTTGTTTCCTCCTTCTTCCCAATTTTAAATTGGCTTTAATGCATTTATTTTCCATACATGTCCCTATGATTTATTTCACATTTTATTCCAATTTTTATGCCATCATATACTTAGACAAATCTCTTTTCTTTTTAACCTTCAGTTTCCACATCTGTTTTACAAATAAATTGCAAATGTCAAGATCATTTCCTTTCTCAAGCATTTCCTAAACCCTAACCAGCTCAACAAGTTGCATGTAACATAAAACATACAGCAGGAACTTAACACACAGGAATGCATATAACAATCTCTCTTTTTTCCTAATGTAGTTATGCTTACTTAAGGCATTGATTTCCTTGAAGCAGTCAATAAAATACTTCAGGTAGTAAAATATACCCTGACAGTAATATTTTCCATTCAGTACTTCTCCCTTTCCTTGCTGAAGACTCCAGTCATTAGAAAAGTGAAGATCATAATTGTTATATATATTTAAATGGTATCTCAGGATCTCAGCTAGACTCTGGTCTAGGCATTATAGATTTGGGCTATCCATAATGTGGATATTACTCAGAATGACTCAAACATTCACTTTCTTAGGAAAGAATTTGTCTCACTGATTTCAACCTTTCTTTTTATAACTTAGCTGAACATCCAAAGTGAGATTTTAGACCTTTGAGAACCACTCTCTTAAAAAGGCTGTTAGAAAATACCTCTAAGTAAGAGCAAAACCCACTAAATTCTGAAAAGTAATTTCTCCAGAAAGAAATTAGAGCCTGGATGGTAAGGCTGGTGTGATACATTAGGCTCTGCCTGTCCCTGGATATCCATCTGCAATTAGAGGACCTCAGGGCAGCAACATTTTTGAGAAAAGATGAAACCTGCCACTAGCAAACAAAACCACGACTCACCTGACTCAATGAACTTTGGCTTGTGTGCCTCTGCTCTTGTCCCCTTGCACTTTGCCCACCAAGCTCTGGCAAATGTTGGTCTGAACTAAACTAATCCACAGAGGGCAGTGGGAAAATGTCCCTCAATTTGTGCAGGTGTCACCCCTGAATGCCTTTTTCTCTAGACCAGCATCACCCCTGGAAGCTGAGGGCCTGGCACCCCACAGGGCCAAACACTGTGCTACAAAAGCCTGGTGTGACCAAGACCAGCCATGCTTTATTTGAGTTGTACATTTCAAGTTGCTACAAATACCCTGGACTGTGTTTTAGTGCAGAAAATAGGTTTGCTGGGATTAGAAAAGGGCAGTAAATCAAGCATATACAGTGCTTGCTCCTACAAAACAAGCATCTCAGTTTCATGTCTGACTTGAACCTATACCAGAAGGTTACAAGAGTTTTGCAACAGTTATTTTATTTTAGATGCATATGAGGGAGATTTAAGGAGGTGCTGAACACCCCCATTCCTAATTTGCAGTTATAATTATTTTGCAAGAAACACAGTTCTGCAAAGAAGTCTGTGAGTGACAGAGCTGGAGACAGGAATTTTTCTTCTCTAAATGCACTAAAGGTGTGAGAAGGGACAGAGCAGGCATCCCACCCTGACCTCATCAATCATCTTCACCTCATACCTGCCTGAAAGGTGCCTGTGCCGCAAGATGCTCATGCTCTCAAGGAGCCATGAAATTTTTGGCTTCTCCTGTGTCACTTCCACATAGGACCAGAATTATAGCTTTGAAAATAGCAGAGGTAAGAACCTCCTTAGAGCTCTAAGTTATTTTTTGCTCTTCTCCAAACCACTACCACCAGGGAAAAATTCATCCCTAATAACCAGCAGCAACTGTCCTCTGGAATCAGCAAGGTAAAAGGCCACATGTCCCAGACAAAGTACACTGGCTTTTGTCACAAATTCCAACAGCAGATACTCAAAGCTAAATTCAAATTAGGAACTCTGAGTTCTCTGAGGATAAAATCAATTTTTACTGATTGGCAAATTCATTTGTGAAGCAAACAACCGACTTGATCAGAAAGATAGTTCTGAAATTTTATTTTCTGCCTCTTTCTGTGAGCCCCCAGTTCCTTGCCATGTGCTCCCACTTCTTTCCCAAAGGGAACATCATAGGCTCAGTCTTTCAAAGAGCAGGAAGGATTTTCTTTGCTCTCCAAGTGATGCCTGCTGGGTCACTGTGCCCTGTGAGTTACATAGCCCTGTCACTTAGTGAGCTCAGCAAACCCATGTTTTCCTAATGACTCTGTGTCAGCCAATTCGTACAGCATCATCCAGAGGGTTTGGCTTCCATGTCTCACTGCCTCCATGGGAGAAGGGAATGGAGACAATTCCTGCTGGAGATCTGAGTCCAATTTGCCACTGTACTGCTCCAGTTTTAAAAAGGTGTCTCTCTAGTGCCTCCTCTGGAAAAAGATTCTTCTTCAGAGGGTTAAAATATCTCAATAACCTTATGTTAGTGAAGAATTGTCAGCCCTGCTGTATATTAAAAGATTTTCTATTGCAAGGACCAGACAGAGGTGCTGTATAGATGAGGCAGTGCATGAGAACAGCCCTTGTGGTGCAGGAGGGCTGGGCAGTCTGGCAGCCAGGCAGGAGCACAGTGGGGAGGGACCAGCCTGCTCTGTGCACCTCATTAAACAGAACACGGACAGCAAATGCACTTGTCGCTGTAAGAATAAAATAAGCAGGTATATGTATCCATGCATATCTTCTGCTCCAAAACCTCAGGGAGCAGAATTTCCACAGTTTTGTTTCAAACCACAACTACTGCAAAAACCAGTCAGAATATTGTATGCTAAATTAACCTGACAATTCAACTCATAACCTGTTCATTTGTCACTGGGTGTGCTGAGTATATCCAAGAGAGCCAGGGCATTGCTTGAAAATGTTTAGGACAGAAATTCCTCCCGCCTCTTGTACGCTTTGCTACTCCTTTGTGGGCCTGTTTAATGCACTGTGTCACAGAAACGTGACGCTGTGCTTTAGCAGTGCCAGCAGATTGCGTTACCCTGCCTGACTGTACCCAAGTCACACATTTCTCTCTGCCTGCAGTCCCAGAGGTCACAGCTAAGGTCAGCAGAGAACAAAAACGATGCTTTGTGATCCAGAATTCAGACAGTTACCAACTCATAAATCTTGGTCAGACTGTAACAACAAAGCATGGGACAGTACAGTCCTCACACACACAAAGATGTCTTCAGGAAGAAAAAGGCAAAACTATGCATCAGACAAAAATGACTGAATTTAGCATGTGGCAAAGCAGACATGCCTTCTTCAGCTATTTTTATTTTTCTATTTTCCTCTCCTCTTTTTTCGCATTTCTAGGTGGGAATAGAAGACCGTGTCACCACTTCAAAGTATTTATAGCAGTTAGCTAAGGAGTAATGATCATAAGCAGAATCACTTAAAGAACAACACTGAAATGTTTTTCATACTGAAAATAAATGACTCACTCCTTTGTATTTGGCAGCTTGAAATGGGACCTCTCTCCTTAATGACATTCCTCCTTTGCAGTGTGCTTATAGTCAGTTGCTGTTGTTCATTTGTTTGTAGTACCAGTAATCCTTGGCACTTACAGTCTGTACTGTACTTTTAATTCAAAGATTTTATGAATGCTGATTAATTAAACTGAATGGAATCCTTAGGAAGTTAATGGTTTTATCAGTTTTCAGATCAGAAGATTGAGAGGGGTTAAGTCTCTTGCAAAAAAAAACCCCAAATAGACAAAACAACCCTGCTGCAAGTCACAGGTGAATTCCAGAATTCAGAGGGGTTTTGCTTCCCCTCCCCTGTCAGCAGGACTGAGGGCAGGACCATGTGCACCATGCAAGATTTCTACCACTTGAGACCATTCCAGTTAACAAAGAAACATTGGGAATTTTGGTCCTGGTTCGGTTTTGCACCCTTTTCCTAGAACAGAAGATAAGAAGACTTTGGGGTCACCTAATTACAGCCTTCCAGTGCCTGAAGGGAATTGATAGGAAAGATTGAAAGAGGCTACTTACAAGTGCCTGGACTGACAGTGATAGGGGAAATGGCTTCATACAAAGAGAGAGTAGGATTAGATGGTGCAGTGGGAAGAATTCTTCCCTGTGAAGGTGGGGAGGCCCCAGAACAGGGTGTCCAGAGAAGCTGTGGCTGCCCCTGGATCTCTGGAAGCGTCCAAGGCCAGGGTGGAAAGGACTTGAAGAAACCTGGGATAGTGGAAGTATCCCTGCCCATGGCAGGGGGTTGGAACTGGATGAGCTTTGAGGTCTGTTCCAGCCCAAACCATGCTGTGATTCTATGAACTAATCTGGCTCCAGGTCCTTGTCTGCTTCTTCAGCTCATGTGAGCATTTCAAGTTGTGGCTGCTCTGAAGGACGGTCCTTCCCCATCTGCAACATCTGGTTCCAAGAATGCTTCCCTCAAGCTCTCATCCAAACAGATATTGCAGCCACTGAGAGCACCCTGGCTTTGCCTGCATTCATACAACTTCCTTGCCGGCCAATTTGATTCCTTATTCTCCTCTGATGAGTCCTTTTTGCTGGTGAAATGTTTAGCAAGTTAAAGACAGTATTGAATCAATCCCACTGTACTGGAAAAGTCCTTGGGAAACCTCCTGTTCAACTTGCCAAGTAGCTTCTGCCTCTGAGAGAGTTTTCTCTCACCTCCTTTTGCAAAGAGCCCTTCACGCTTGTTCTGACAGAGATGTACCAGTTTGGGGTAATTCATTCAACAACAGTCAGATCTTTCCAACTGCTTTATAGCTTGTCCTCTCCAAGCATTCTTTCAGTAATCCCTATACCAAAGCTGAACCAAATGCGTGTTTATGTAAAACAGCCCATGCTATATGCAGCCTGTGCTTTTTGCATGACCTTTAGTGTAAAATGCAATATGTCTGGTCTCAGTTATGTTATTCTGTCAACATGTTCCAGTTTGGGCTAAGCTGGAAGCAGCACTCTGTACATCTGGCTCAGGAAGAGAGGACATCTGTGCAACTAGTCTAATAAACCAGAGCAATTCAATGAAATATTGTTCTAGTGTTAGGGAATGAAAAGAATTTTTGCATTGCAAAACACAACAAATGCTGACTTCTACCAATAAGAGTGATGTCCACAAATCTGGGAGATAAATCAGTATGAGAGAAAGGCAAAAAAATGCTAAATGATCCTCTTATTTCAAGTGTAAACATCTTCCAAACATAAATTGTTTCATTTGATTTAAAGTTATTTAGTTCACATGGAGTTAGGTAATGTCCTCCTTTTAAAATACAACTTTGGACATTTATGGATGAAAAGTGCTAATTTTATATTTTTAAATGCATTTGATAATTTCACTGTGTGAATCCCTTAAGGACATTATGCTGTCTATAAATCCTCCCCTCTCCCACCACAAATTTTGTGAAGAACACAATTGCTAATGCAGTCTAAATTAGACAAAGGCATTTTGTGAGGTCAGAATACCATTGCCTAGAGGTTCTCATTTTATTTTCTTTGGCCACTTTGAAGAGGATAACACCTTACACTTACTCTAATAACTGCAAGTAACTCTGAAGTAATTCATTCTGCAATTGCATTTAGCTGCTTTAAAGTCTGAATGAGCCATATTTATCCTTCTTTTCCAAGCTTCTCAAAAAGTGACACAAAGTGAAGTAAGCTCTTGCCATTCTTTTTTTAAATAACAACTCCACCTCTAAAAGTTACTGAGAGTCACTGACAACAGAGAAAAATTCCATTTTGAAATACCAAAATTCATATTTTGCCTCACTTAGGGTGGAAAGAGCACAATTCTGTCAGATTTCTCATGCTGCACTTCATATTCATTGCCACATCATGTAACTATTGATCTTTCTCCTGGAGTTTCTGTACTATCCAGATACAATCCCACTATCCATTCTGCCCATGTATACTTGCTGTTGTCCCCCTATCCCAAAAGTATAACACTGCTCCTTTAGTTCAGAATATGATCCAAGAGCCCATCAGGCTCTTTTCCAGCTCTCTTGCAGTTTGCTGTCAGTAAACTTTCCTGCTCTACGGCCACCTGGCTTGGTCTTCACCTCATTCATCACCATAAAAGCCCACACAGAACTGAGTTCATCCTCATCCTGTTCATTACCTTTGTAAAACTTCCATCTGTCCAATTCCCATTGATAACCTTTTTCCAAGGTGAGTGATGAAGAAAGCCCAGTTTGATGAGAATGATCTCCAGAGAGCAGGGGATACATGTTCATTCATTAAACAGCCTCTGCAGTGGCTGATTGCAGTGTGTGCCAGACACAAATCTCTGGAGAACCCAAGAAAATCCCAACACAGTCAGTGCAAGAAAACTGCAAACCCAGTAATATTTGCAGAATCTCTTTCCTTAAAAGAGACTGAAAGACTCTTAAAAGTTCCCTCCAGGCAATTTGATTCTAGTCCAGGGGCTTTGAAGGAAACAAACCCATCCATATATCTTGATGCATTCTTCACTGTCCCAGGATATGCTCTTGACCCAAGGAATTGCATCAGTCAGGGACAAGGCAACATCAGCGCTGGATCCCTGACAACATGTGTTATGTTTGCCTACAGGAATTTAGGAAGGGGGGAGGTAATGGTGTTATGTCTGACAGCTCTGGTGTATAACTGATGAATGTATTAACATAGCAGCAACAATGGTCCAGGAGACCCAGCCCTTGATGAAGAATCAAGTTCTCCTCTGAGCCCCTCCACATAATGGACAGGGCATCCAGAGAAATCTTTTTGTCTTTCTGTACATCCTTTTTCCCAAAATATGCTTTGTTCTAAATTGCCTGTGAAAACAGGACCTTGTGCATGTTTCCTAAGGCACATCAATGCAGGACTAATGGCCTGGATGCTGGGAACCAAATAGTGTCATTACAGTGGACCCCAGACGTCCCATAAAGAGACTCATAACTTGTCTTTTTTCTTAAAAGAGGGGAAGAAAAGATTTTTCAGCTGTAGGAGTACAAAAATTATCCAACTGAAAAAAATGTAGGCCATTTTTATGACTAAAAGAAGTGAGCTCAAGTTTGTATTTTTATTGTTTTTATTAACAACTTCCAGATGAATCCTTGCACTTTAAAATTTCATTTCAGAGTGAATTATATGGGCTACTGTAGAAGTCCTCAGAAAAATTCTAATGGAAGTAAAGACTAAACCAAACTCCCAGTAATTTTCCTAAATTCCAGGGAAATGTATATCTGAGCCTACACTTCCCACTCCAGAAACATTTCCTCTCCTGGCTCCAGAGAGCATCCGGAGCTTAAACATCTCTGAACTTTACCAGCATTTAAAGGCAAAATACTGCTTTGTTTCTAGTAATACACATTTCTGCACATTTCAAAAGCAACTAGAATACTTCAACTCTTGTCAAATATCTCATTCCAAATGACTTACCTCAAATAGGTCTGACAGGCCTGAACAGAGGTCAGGAAACATGGAATGGATATGGTATGGAAATGAAGATGAGGAACTCTGTGATGGTGAGAGAGTCAAGAAATGGCACGGTAACACAGTGTGGTGTTGTGCTTGAGCTGTAAGGACTGCAGGAATACCTAAGTAAACGTAGGTCTGCTTAAAATCCTGAAAACTCACATAAACTCTAACCCTGTTACTATTCAAGTTAATAAAATAATACAGGAGCAAAGCGGTCCACAGATTTTTCAGGATGTTTGCAGTATGTCCCCCTACAGCACTGAGCCCCAGAAGCCTGATTACCACCTCGGATTTCCCCTGATAAAATCTTTCACTTCCTTAAAATTGTTGAAAACAATCGCGCTTTAGCATCATCTACTGGGAGAGATGGGCAACTGACTGGGAGGCTCCAGCAGCGCACAGGCGCTCCCACCCGCATCCCTCTGCCTGCTCCCGGGCACTGCTCAGGCCACACTCAGGCAGCTCAGGGAAAACTGGGTGTTTTTCTCTTCAGAAGCTGCATTTTAAGGAACAGAGCAAATGTTTTGCTGTTGGTACAGCAGAGACCAGAATTACTACCTGGGTGCTGCTTCCTGTCAGGCCTTTGAGTCACGCAGCAGAAGGAGTAAGAAGGCAGGAGGAAGGGAGCAGCTGATCTCACAGACCAGTTGGTGCTACAAATTTTGTCGCCGCAGTCTGAGGTTGGTGGTGGCGGTGCTTGGCGCAGCGGGGCCCGGGGGCTGTGCTGTCTGCACTGCACCACGTGCAAGACAATCTGAAATTCATGACCAGCCTGCACTTTTTTACCAGCAGCATCAGCCACCCAAAGACCTCAGAGTGCTGGGGACAGTAATCCTGCCTGGCACGTAGGGGCTATCCCTGCGCTGAAAAGAGGGAAGTGGAGACAGAATTTTAAAAGCAAACATCCCAGCAGTGTTTAGTTATTTAAATGATTAACAGCAAGCTGGATGAATCACTTAAAACTGACACAATTTCACACCTAAACATCCTGAAAAATCCCTTCCAAGATTCATAGTCTCAGGATGTGAGAGGGGCAGCATCCAGATCCTAGGAGTTGTGATCTTTGTAATTACTGGTCTGTGTTTTGACCCTGTTTGTAGATCTCTGTTAAGGTCTTGCATCAAACGTACATCCCATGCACAAAGGCAACATGTCTCGCCTGGGCATGAGGGGTGGATTCACCTCCATTGCATTTTACTGCCTAACATCTAGATGTCAGCCCTGAAACAGGTGTTCAGGTGCTTTGGCTGTCAAGGAAGAGAGGGGCTCTTCCAGGGAGGAATCCATCTTCCCCATCGCAGGATGGCTTCCTTGGGGTACAATGCAATCAATCACCTGGCATTATCTCACCATCTCCAGCTCAAGCTATTGGAAGAGGTGCTTTTTATCTCAATTATTATTTTTGATATCTACATCTTGGCTGCAGACACCTATTACTGTCTGTCACACCAAGTTGCACCATCTCTAATGGCTCAGTCTGGGTATCTTCCTGTGCCACCAGCAGAGCCTGGACTTGGCTCCACTGCAGGCCTGGAGCTCCAAGGAGCTCAAACCAGGCAGCCAGCTGCAAAACCTCACCCCCACAGATTGTTACAGCATTACAATTGATGCTATTCAGAAGAGCAGAGTAACAGCTCTGGTGATATTCCATGTGTATAAAAAAAAAAAAAAATTACACGTGTTTTGGAGTTCAGTGGAGTGACCTTTTCACCAAAGATTGAATACATTAATTCATCAGGTATCAGTAATCAAGGCCAGGGGTTTTAGGTGTGGGGTTTAAAAGCTCCTGCAGATGCTAAAATACATGGGTTGATTTTTCAGTTTACAACTCACAGTATTCTTTTTAGCATTTCCAATTAAGCTACCTTAAATCATAATTTTTGCAGTTCCAGGGTAGCTCATATTCTTCTGTCCTTTAGGACTCTGCACATCTTCCCCAGCTGCTTTGGAGGCCAAGTAGCAAAAGTCTCATAGAAGATTTACTGCAGTTTCAAAAAGTTGACTAAAAATAAATGCTGAATATTCGAGAATATACAACTCGTGTATTTCAGAAAATCTCTAAAATCAGCTGCAGTAACTGCATATTTGGTAGACATCTCACTTTAGACACAGAAAAGTCTCCTGTTTCTCAGCTGCAGAGTTCCCTCAAACTGTGTAACTAACACTGTGTAAAATACTGCAGCTGTAAAACTGAGTCTGGACTTTCATTACTAACACTCCCAACTTTCAGCTGCCTTCAGGAAACGGGTTGATTACTTATCACACCTGGAAACACCATGCCTTGAGAAATAAAGAAGTCACCAGACAGTTGGCTGAGATCAGCCATCCATTGGCTTTCTCAAGGCAAAAGGAAAGATTCTTTGCCCAGCTTCCCATCTTGGCAGGAGCAGAGATGAGACAGGGTGGCTGTGTGTGGAAGGTGGCTGCTCTGAGGTGAGGGCAGGCAGGACAGCCCCTGCCTCTCCTCCTGCATAACACGCAGATTCCTCTCCCAAGATACTCCAGATTTTTTTAAGAAAAATGTAAGGAATACTGCCCAGCTGTGCACTGGCTTGTATTGAAAGACCCAGCCAGTGTTTTGCAGCTGTCAGTGGTTGGTGTGAGATGTGGTGGTGGGATTCGCACCTCACAAAACCCCACCACAGCTCTCCAAGAGGCCCCAGTGAAGAGGCACTGGGACTGACCCATCCTGTTCCACACAGAGAGCACCTCTACAGACCTGTTCCCTGCAGGGATGGAATGATTTCAAAGTCTGACTCTGCTATCTGTATCATTACTAATAGGATTATTTTTTAAGAAACACAACAGCTCTCACTGGATGCCCTTCATTAGTTGGTGGGTACATTACCTGTCCCTTTGCCAGAGGAACTCCAGCACACCCAACAGGTCAGAAACATCAAGGAGACACGAGCTGCATTCTGATTGCCTGTTTATTACCTAAAATAGGGAAGTATAATTTAGCACAGAAAGTGAGAATGGCAGTGAACAGCTCACCCCACTTGCTGTCTCTGCTCTCTGACAGTTCCTGGAAAGGGGGACTACCTCAGGGGAAGACAAAATAAGGAATAGACCCACTCATGCAAATCTAGAAACTCTCCATTAACAAAAATTATGTGTCAATTTGGCTCCGTTCATCTCCATTCTTCATTGACCTGCCCCTGGGTGGGGGGGTTGTGAGGACAAGGGTGGTCTTCTGCTCTGTGCCTGTTCTTGGATGGCAGCAAACCAAAGCCCTCTCAGTGATGAGCTGCTACCTTGATTCCATTAAAGGTCTCAGTTGGATGTTGGTTAGATCTGATATTTAAGCACCTCAGCCAGTCTTATCCCTTTAATGCCTGAAACCCTGTGCAAGGTTTATCTTCTCACTTCCCCACCAGTTTCCAGAGTCTACTTGACAATTCTGGGGCAGCCAAAAGCCAACACTGGGGAAAAAAACAACCAAGGAACCAAGCCTGATTACATGAGCAGACACTTGAACTACTTGTTTTCATCTTGTGGGGTTTTTTTCCAGAACTAACTTTAACTTTGTGTCTAAGTTTTTCCATCTGTAGAAAAACCTCTTTTTGCAAAGCTCTGTAGAGATCTCTATTCTTAGTGCTGTTATGTCAATATGTAATTAATTTGCCTAATTCTGCCATACTGTTCTGGAATACTTGGAGATTGAAGTGTAGACTTTCTGTGACTTGGTTAAAGAGAAAAACAAGATAAAAATAATGGAGTGTTGGATGCAAATTTATTCTCCAAGTTACTAACACATTAGATTTCATGTGCACTGCTGAAGATATAGCCATCTGAGCACAAAGATGCCAAAACGTGGCTTACTGAGGCAGCTAAAATAAGAAAGGGTGACACGGCCAATGACAATTTAAATAGTTCTGACAACGATGTGTGACCTGATTTGTTGCTTCCTGAACAGGATGGTAATTTTTGCTGTGTGCGTTGGCTGGGTTCGTATGGGTTTATTTACTTGCCATCCCATGTTTAGATGTTGCTACTACGAAGGGACCAAACTGTGCTCCCTGGAGCTGCAGTGCTCATTGGGAGAGCCCAGTGTGCTGCTCTCCATGTGCTTTGCCAGCTCCTCAAAACCACAGCCAGATTCTGCAGGAGTCAACAGAGACACTCCCATGGATTTGGAGCTGGATTAGTTCACTGGCTGCCATGAGAGAGGAACACGGCCAGGTCTGCTGGCTCAGACACGCAGGCCACAACGACTTCAGCCTGTGAGGTAGATGGAAATAGCAGGCCACAGTTTCTCAACAAACATTCAGAATAACTAAACTATAGTTACTGTGACCATGTGACCATGTAGGGATTATGCTGGACTACAGGTTAAGAGTTGTTAGCTGTGGGTTCCAAAGGGCTTTGGCCTCTTTCCTAGCACTGAGGAACCACTAATTCTCATCTTACAGCTCAGCTCCTGCTCAGCAGTGAACTCCACCTGCTAGGGTCCTTCTCACAGCTCTTCAAAGTTCAGACCAGAAAAGACACAAGGGGTTTTAATTCTGTTGTGAAAAGAAGTCAATTTGGTTGTGACCAGTGTGGTCTTCAAAGGAAGTCCCTCCCCAGGTCTTGCTTCCATCCTTTTTGCCATGTGCAGCTGTGAGTCACTTAAAATGCTCTTGATGCTTATGGTTCCATAAGTGAGCTGGCCAAAAGATTAACCAATATTTTTAAGCCTTTCAGCTGTCAATTCTCCCCATCATTATTTCATACTGGTCTTTAGGAAAAAGGAGTGGCAGCACTTCACCTGGGGCATTTGCCCCTGCAACTCCTGTCTGTAGGAACCAATTCCTCTCCCCTAGCCACCATGGGGGAGAATCCTTCAGCCTCTTCCACCAGCCTTTGCTACCACAGTGAAAAGGTTACTGCTTTTATCCTTTCTCTGGGGGGCAGGGCAGAGGGCACCTCTTCCCCTCCTACGCTGCAAATAACACCTGTACCTGAAATAGTGTCAGGCTTAATCAACAGACCTGTTCTACTGAACTTTGAAACACTGCACGCTTTTACAAAGCAGGTTTTGTGCTTAATGTCTGTACTGAGTGCTGAGGGGGGCAGGTGCTGCCCCATGCCTTGGCACCTGGCCTGAGCCTCAGATTTAGGTGTTCCCCAAGGTTACTCAGTCACAGGAAACTCTCCTCTGCCTAAGCTGGTGTTTCAGAAATGGTGTGGACTTTAACTGTTTGCCAGTAGTAAAACAAATGTATAGAAAGGTCAGGCCTGGCTTCAGGAGTTTGGTCACCTTTCCAAAAACAAACCTAACTGAACTTACTGATTCATCTCCAGCCAGTCCTGGAAAGAGCTCTCAGAAGGATGCCCACTTTTTGTCACTCCAGCCTGAGAGAGAGGCCAGACCTCTCCACCAGCTTCAGGAGCCCACTCTTTATCATCCAAGGAAATGTTATTCTCTATAACTATATTTCAGTTATACTACATTATATCTATTATATATTTTAGTTATAACTATGTTTTTAGTGGGTAAACCAAAAACACTCCTCTACAAAACCAATTAAAACAGTTCAGCAGCTATAATCTACTTTGTGCCTGTGGAGAACTAGGGAAATGTACATGGGTACATACACATGTAAAAACTTTCTCAAATATACATGAGATTTCATGGAAAGCCTGGCCTTTGAAAGGTAGGGTTTATTTCATTTAATGGCCAAACACACAAACAGCATTTCAGAAGATGCCAGTATTCCTGATACTTTGGATCTACATCTCATTTATCCAAAAATCTCTGTATCATTGTTATTACGTATATTATACATAAAAGCAATTGTACCAAAGCAGATTAAATGACAGAAGTACCCAGCTCAAAAGGTCTGTAGCACAGTTAAGCTTCAGAAAGAACTGGGACATATTTGTCCCCATTTACTTTAAAAGTTTGTCCCTCTTAACCACAAGAAGGTCTGGAGATGTGGAAAGCATTTTAAGAGAAGCTTTTATATTTGTTCTTGATTTAGACTTGATGAAGTACTCTTAAAGAACAGGTCTTATGTCTTGTCATTACTATTTTTGTTGTATCTACAGCGTGACGAGAAAATACTTGCCCAAAATATCAAAAGAGATAAAACCTCTTGAGAGAGCCTGTTCTTGCAAGATTTCCATCCCAATATTTACAGGCCCAGGAGGTCCAGATAAGCTTTGGATATGCATCAAAGCTCCCGGATGGTTATCCAAAACAAGCACAAGCCCTGAACCTCTTGAAATTTGTCCATCACTAGTTCTTACATCCAATTCCTCCCCTTTCTACCAAGAATCTGAGTCTTCCTCTTCAGGAAGTTCCTATGCTAATTGTCTCTTGATTGTCCACAGAGGGATACATAGGATTTCACTAATGTCTATACCAGGCTTTCAAAAGAAGTCACACTGCTATTATTTTCCAGCATTTAAGCAAATCTTTCTTATTTAAAACTTGAAAAAATCTGACTTAACTTGACTTTGTCAAGCATTACCTTGACGAAGCATCTGCAGCTCTTCCCAATGATGAGTTGAGAGCCTGTAGGTTCAGGGGTTCAGTGAGCACAGACTTGGAGTCTCCCCATTGGGACCAAGGCTGGAGTTCATCCATCCTGCACTCTGGAGTGAAATACGGGCAGCAGATTCTACTCAGTCCCTGGTGAACAGTAGCTCACACAATAAAACTATCATACCTAATTCAGCTTTTGAGGGAAAGGCCTTTCCTGCTGGCTGATTTATGGGCTAACCCAGCAGAAGATACTCCCTATAGGTCAGGTGTGATGAGGTCATTGACAGGGCAAGAGCAACGAAGATTTTGACTGTAAATTCCCTTTATTTCAAAAGCTCTAACAGACAACTATAAACAATTTGGATAGAGTTCCTCCATAACTCAACAAAAATATTCTTGCTTTATGTACTTCATAAAGTATTGCCATTATCTTTTCTTTCCTTTTCCTTATGTATAAAGTAAGGCTACCAGGATGAATTTATTCTCCACGTTGACACAACTATCTTCTGAGTACTTTCAAGTTCATTTACAAAATTCAGAGGAGATTGCTTCAATTAGGGTCATCTGGTCATGTATCCTTGATCCTTTGATCACCAAAGCAGAAATACCATGTTAGTAATCTCTGGGCTACCATTTGGGTTAATGAATCGGCTTGACTTTAATTCTAGCCCAGATGTAATCTTTTATAGCTTAATGATTTGTTCCAACATGAACTCCAATTGAATGTAAACAGTTTCTTTATTTAGAGAGAAAATTCTTTTTTATAACTTGTTTCTCTTCCTAATTAATTCTAGAGCAATTAAATCAAACCTTGATCTGTGGCAATCAAGATTAAATCATAGTATAGGTTAGGCTGTTAATATCGTCTTTGAGTTCATTATTATCAAGGCTAACAGTAATCAGCAAAGGAGGGAGAAACTGATGTAGCGAAGACTACAGATCTGAGGACTTGTTCCTGTTTTTAATAGCTGATCTGCTTTAATATATGATAATACTTGCACTTATTTAGTAACTGTTTTCCAAGGAGCTCAACATACTCTCCCAAAGTTAATTTATTCTCACAACACTGATGTGCGGGAGGTAAATATTATATCCCAGGGACACTGAAAAGTTTTGAGGCACAGAAGAGTTGTGGGCTGTTTGCAAAGTCACAGATTGGGGCCCAGATCTTAATGCCATTAACAAATCATTAGCTGGGGAGCATCGCCGTAAACTCTGGTTATGATAAGAGAGGAACAGCACCTCATCCATAAGCACTCACCGAGCATCCCGCTTAAGAAGGATTTGTAGGCCACTGAATCCCGGCAGTCCTTGGAGTTAAAAGCTGCCAGTGCTGGCTGCCTCCACAGACCTCCTCAAGAGGACTTGCCATGTAGCTCGGCCCTGCAGTTGCCAACAGGGATTTGTGTTCCCGGAAGTTAAAAAAAAAATAAATGTGTAAGTTAACTGATGGATTTGACAGACATTGCAGTTCTGAGCTTTGTTTAAACAGTCTGGCCTGTCCACACTACCATAAACCGTCATTTTGAACCAAGCCTAGATTTAAAGGACAGTGAAAGGGACATTTTGCAGCCCTGACTGTCCTCAAATCAAGGCACTGATGTCCCAGATGAGTCTCAGCTGAACCGGTTCTCTGCTTGGATCTCTGTACATAATTATATTATCCCACGCTGTGGAAGATTAATCCTGACTGTGCAGGAAACTCCTGCCCATTTGGGTCAGCCCTATGAGGTACGGAAATTTTGTGGAGAGGACCGAATCACCCCGGTGCAACTCCAAACAAGGGAAACACAAGAAAGCATCAAAATGTTGTTTGTACTCCAGTTCTATATTAGCTTCAAAAAAATTACAGCAGTGCCATTTTCAATTCAGTGTTATGCTGGAAAGGTTGCAAATTAATTAGAATTATGCCTTCTTTGTGCCAAGTGATAATTTACTGCAATTAATTATCAAAAGATCTACTGCTGTCAATTACGGTACTTGCTCTTTGGGGGGGAGAAGCTATTTACATATAGCTAAATTCTGTAACAAAGTTCCATTTTACTTTTATTGTTTTCAATTAAACTATCATCATTTGCCTTCCCTCTGCCAAATACAATAAAGACTCGTTAAGAACTAATCATGCTACTGTGACCTTTTTTTTAATCCAAACATTAGCTAGACCTGCACTGAGTCAACACTCCTATTGTTACACCTGCAAATTGTACGTAGAGAGGAGCATACTTCAGAATTAATGAGCACAGCTGTGGTCTCTCTTACATTCAACACTTGTAAAATAGACCTCTTTAAAGTGCCATTATCACAATATTGATAGAGTTATTTATAGTACTGCAAACGTTCCCAGTCATAACAGAGTCCTTGTTATCCCCCACAGCAGTTCATGTTGTTGCCATCTCCTGGACTCATTCCACAGTTTGTGATAAGGCACCACGTGGACAATTCTTTACCAACGAACTATAAAAGACATTAGGAAAACTTTGACATAGGCAAGTTTTAAAGCTGGGAACAGGTCAAGCTGTCAAATCCCAGTCTGCACAAGGCTTGTCATGTTCTTGTGCTGTGCAATTTCCTGTAATTTCTGGGTGGGATGTAAAATGCAATTACAGGCAGCACAAGCTGCAAAGGATCTGGATAGCATTGTCCAAATGAGAGCTGCTTTTTGCAGTTAGTAAGACTGTTTTACCATAATTCAGTAAAACAGATGTAAGTTCAAACTCTTGGTGTCAGTCGCTGAAAACAAATACCACAGGTGCCAACTTTGGTTGCTAAGGGAATACAAGCTCCTTGGGCTTCTCAGTATGTGTGCAAACAGCTAGAAATTGTCCAAGGCAGAGGTTCTGCTGTCAGCAGGAACGGAGTTGCTTTCTTCAGGTGTCTTTCTACTCAGCTTGATCTCCTGACACATTACTGAAGTATCAGCCCATGTGGTCAAGATGAAGTCAAGTAGGAGACTTTATCAGCGTGAGTTTCCTATTCTCAGAACTGCAGTGCCAGGCATTTGTTTGTGATATTAGTCTTGTTGTAATATTTCATATTAAGTTTTGTCACACTTGGCTCTATGTCCATTAAAGATCTGGATAGAGCATTTGTGGGGATGCATTCATGGGAAGGTCTCCAGAGCCATCCTGCAGATCCAGCAAATCCAGTGCCCCCAATCCTTTTCCTCCCTCTTTCTGGTTGCAATGTATTACTTCTCTTCTTATAGGACAGGAAATGACGCTTGTGATCCACTGTCCCTTATCTGAGGAATATAATTTTGTTCTAATTCAGCCTTCATTTTGAATGGAACTGCTGAAAAATCGCAATTCTCTTAAGAGCAAAAAATTCAACTTACACTTGGCTACTTATGAATTATTTCCCCAGATTCACCTATTTCATATCTTAAGTGCTTTGTGGCTGAAATGTCAGATCTAAAATAACCTCACATTATATTCTCCCTCTGAATATAAGAGATTACTTTCACTGTACAGGTCAGCTCAAAGAACCAGCCAAGCAATGTTTAGCTCACAGGTGCTGCTGGTTCAGATCTCCTGAAGGCAGAGTAGACTTGTGTAGTGATTCCCAGGTGAAGGCTGGTTGGCTTGTGTGAAGTTATTTGTCAGCTGTTCCTGCCTCCCTGGGGAAGGGAGGGGGTGAACTCCTGTTTTCTCTGAGGCAACAAGGCTACTCCAGCACAGAGTTTGAAAATCCCAAATTCCCCCACTGAGCTGCACTTCTAAGGGAGGATTTGAATCTAGACATAGTCCAATATTCATAATGGTTCTGAAAATAACTGATTGTTGCAAAAATATTTTTTTCCAGAGGTCTCTGAGTTTTTGGGGTGTTTTGTTTGTTTTTGTTTTGGGGTTTGATTTTTTTTTTTTTTTGTTTGTGGGGGGTTGGTTTGTTTTTTTGGGGGGGGGT
>VWYP01020158.1:9220-21931 GCA_013400435.1 Pycnonotus jocosus | reverse complement strand
AATTTGCGAGAGGTCGGGATGTCTTTGGGGGAGGTTAGGGATTTGGGTTTTTTGGGGGGGCTATTTGTTTGATTTTGGTTTTGTTTTGTTTTTACTTCTAAACAATTTCTATTGTCAGGTTTGCTTATCTCTGTGTGTGTGTACATTCTTACCATCACTTGGAGCACCCCTGATTTTGCTAGTCTATTTATCCTCAGCTGTTTCAGCATAGTAGAATAAAAGCTGAAGAGAGAGTGGGAGGAGGAGGTAGTGTCAAAACCTTCCAGTTACTTTGTGACTTGGGAGAGGTTTACATTTTGAGTAGCTTTTCAGGGTTTTGGAAATGTTCCTGTTTCTCAACAAAAGGAAAGAAAGGGACAGAGTAGTTATGGGGACAAGGGGTTTTGTGGAAGTGAAGGAAAGGGAGAGAAGGCTGGAAACCAGGGCTGTCACCTGGAAACCTGCTCTGCCATTTTCCTCTGAGTGAGTGACCTTGTTCATCAGAAGAAAGGTTTCCTGCTAGGAAATGCAGAGCTGGGCTGAAGTGAGGGACAGGGAACAGTGCAGGGGTTTTGTTTCCATAAACTTACTGAGGAATGGCATGCAACTTCAATGCACATGTGATTAAACTAATCTAGTTAAAATCAGAAAAGGATTTCTCATAATTCAATTGGAGTTGTTTTTAATGTTTGGACTTTGGTCAAGGACAGCTTTATTGATTGAATTTAATTGCTTATATTTTCCTGTCCATTTATTGAAGCCCATTTTTCAAGTCACTTGAGAGGCTGCTAACATTTCAAAAAGGAGATATGCCAAAGCATTGCTTTAATTCATTATCTTTTTGGACATACAGTAGTTGCTACTTGGCCCAAATTAAATCCGTTAGAGAATGTGATAGCATAATTACTTACAGGTATCCAAAACTGCTTTTAACAGAATTCTCTAGGAGGTTACGCATACGATTTGTTTTGCCCTTACATTGGATGCAAATGTCTGGGATTTCAATGATAAATAAATATTTCATCAACTGAGGACAGATTTTTCTCATTTCCATATGCTGCTGATGGACTAAAATTCTTGTGAGGTCCTTATTTTCCCTTAAAAATAAAAGTCTTATAAATTAGCTCAGTTGCTTTTTCAAAATGTGTAAACACAGTGACCCTTGAGGTAAAGAGGAAACCACCTGTGATTCTGACTTGGTTTTTTTTTTTCTTTCAAACTGTGCTCTACCCTGAAAGACTTTCTAGACAAAATTCCACATTAGCTTGATTGCTTCACGCTGTGTTCTAATGACATCAAGTCTGTGATTCTCTAAAAGTTACATCAGCCTGATTCCAAATGGAGTGAAGGGCTGGATGTTCCCAGCCTGGAAAGACCTATGGGCTGGAAAACACCATAGGAAGGTCACAGTGAGTTGCACTGCAAACCCCCAGTCACAGCCCTTACACAGAACCCAGCTCCTGTAAGCTCTGTCCCTGCTTTCATCACCTCCCTGCTATTTCCTCGCCTTTTGCTCCCAGTTGTGGCTTCCTGCCTTGGTGAAGTTCTCACTCTAGCAAAGAAATGGGACATGAGCAGGTCTGTAAGGACAGAGGAGCTCTGCTGGCACTTGTGGACCCAGCTGGTGTTGGGCTCAGCTCCCTGGCTGTACACCGAGAGTACTTTGCATTATCTTAGCTTCATAAAGCTGCAATGGTTGCAGTTGTTAGGATTGTGTTTATTGACACAAGGTCTGGGCAGAAAATGTGACTCTACCTATAAAAACTCATATTCAGTGCTTTTTCAGGAACCTGACTGTTTTGTTAGGGAGATGCATAAGAAAAAACTTGGTTTAGTTTCAAAAACTTCAAATCAGACACAATCCAGACTTACATATGAATTTTTCTCATTTAAGAGAGCACAATGCTTCCTTTGGAGTGAGACAAGGTTCTCACAAAGATCCCAGGATTTACCCTCTTCTTGCAATATCTCTGTGGTTAACAAATGCAAGCTGAAATACCTGATGTATGTAATACCTTTCCTTCCTGCAAAACACCAAACATTTAATGTTGCCTAATTCACAGAAGTTTTGCTTTGGAATCCAGCGATCGTATCTGATAAAAGGCACACGGAATTCCTTTCACAAGGAACTGAACCACAGATGGTTATGTGATTTGAGGGCCACTGAACATCAACAGTTTTACCAAGTGAATCAGAATTACAGAAACACCTGCATGACTGCATCTGCAGACTCAGCTAAATTATGCTTCCATCCAGCCACATGATATTTAATGTGTAATTCTTCTGCATTTTAATCAAATGCATTGTAATGACAGTACAAAATTTCAATATGAATGCACCTTAATGTAGGAGTAACTAATAGCTGCCATCCATTAGTACCAGCTAAGAGACATACTTCCTCCTAAGCAACAGGGGCACGGTTATTTTAACTCATTACCTGCTTTGTAAATGACATTTAATTGCACATGAAGTGGGGATGTTCACAGGACACCGCTGGGAATGCAAGATTGAGCACCCAGAAGTTAGCAAATATTTGACAGAACATTGTAGAAAGGTGTTTATGAACCCCTGCATGGTAAGACAGGCTCTGTGCACTCTTCCCAAATGGTGCCTCTTCCCTGTAAAATCTGCTCCAACTTTAGCAGTTTAACGCTGTAAAATTTTTGCTGAGCACAAGCAAATGTGAAGTTTGTAAAGGCTTCTGAGATTTGATGGATTTTTGAGATTTCCATAAAACATCCCTTGAGAAACCGATGATGTAGGCCAGTCTCCTAGCTGTTGCTTCCAAACCAGGATGTTATCAGTGCTCTACAAGGTCAAACTATGAGAACAGTAACACTAAAAAATATTTCCTAGAACCTTTCTTACAGATAGATGAATTAGTTTGGGTAAAAGATTTCTAGAAAGAAATCAGCCTGACAAAAATGAATTTTGGGAAATGTGGTTGATACCAGGTAAAATTTTGAGCAGCAAAAATCAACATTTAAACCAGGTAAGACTGGCCAGCCTTTACTGGTCAGCCTTGGGAGATGGATAACTGTGAGTTACTGTGTGCTGAAATTGCTCTCATTTGGCTCTGTCCTGAGATGTGCTCCCAGTTTAGTCAGAGGTCAGTTCTGATGTCCACAGGGATTAAATTCAAGATTTCTGCCCTGGTGCAAGGTTCTGCCCACAATGGAGCTGGGGGCATCAGGGCCAGATCTCTGAAAAACAGACACTGTTGTATCCTGGTACTCTGTTAGAGGCTTGTTCATGCTTCTAGAGCCAGTAGGGAAAATCTGAAAGCATGGAGTGAGGTAGAAAGTGAAGATTTAAACTAAGTAAATTAATTCCTGAAGGGCTGGCTATTGAAACACTGTGCTTCCTGCCCATGTTTGACTTTACTTCAGTTCATTGGTCCCTAGTGCACCCAGAATTATAGCTCAGTAAACTTCTCCAAGGATCATACATTTTTTAAAAAAAACAATCATCCAAAATCTCAAAGTGTGGCTTAAAAGCAGGAAAACTCCTAGCAGAAAAGAGATGGAGAGAACACGTCTTGACTTGGTCATTTCCTCTTTCAGATGTGGACACATTTTCATTACAAATTATTCTGAAATCAGTAATTATTTTCATATGGTTAACAAAAAATACTGATTCAACATTTGCATCTCCCTGAATTGCAGTGCAGTGGGATTACAAATGGCACAAGATGCATCAGTTTTACAAAACATATTGAAGATTTCAATTTCATGATGGAAAGTGTTCTGTCATCACTTGAATAGCACGTGAATACCAGCAGAGTGGGGAGCCCACAGTCACCACAAAAGATGCTAAAAACAGGTACACAGAAATAAAATGTAAATACTCAAAGTTAGCTCAGCTTTCCATTTGTTTTCATAAGTACTGAATGTTAAAGCTCCCACCATCCCGCCTAGGTGGAGCCACAGACAGAGCCCAAACATCCAAGTCCCACTTAATTCCTTAAAAACCTGCCCTTTCTTTAATGGAGTGACTTAACTGTTTCATGGCAAACAGAATGGAACACATAGAATAAAGCTACCTTATGCAATAACCTTGGATTGCAGTTTGTGTCTAAGAAATATTTACCCTGAGCCTGCAAACCCCACCAAGCATCTCCCATGTGGAAGGAGAAGGAAAGGGAAGTTGCACTCGGTGGTCCTGTTAAGTGCAGTGATTTCTAATAACAGCCACGTTTGCTGTGAGTGATCTGGATCAACATCAGAAAAAAAACCCCCATCTAGTCAAGTGCCCAGCAAGGGGTCTATTCTCATGTCCATGCTCATATGTTAAGTCCCATTGACAAGCATTAGTGGGAACTGCATGCACATATGGATATGTGAATAGCCCCAATGGGATCTGCATAAAGCAGTGTTTGACTATACAGGGATCGCTTCAACTGCCACGATAAAATAATAGAGGGGGAGAAGCCTTAAAGAGTGCTGTGAACAAGGCAAACAATTTAAAGAAATTGATAAATAATGGAGGTTAAAAATGAAACAGCAAAATTAAAACAGCATTAGAATTTGTTATTTGAAATAAATACAAAATAAGAATTATCTTTAAGAAATTAACCTTGGCCAAAATTTATAAAAACAGCTCATAACTCCAAGTTCCCTAATTTTTAGACCTCTTTGTCTTCCTCTTACTTTATATCCTAAATAGAAACAAGAGACACAGCAAAAACCTCTTACTGACAAGAGGTGAGTTAAGAAATGCACTGATAAGCATTGCTCTGCTGAAGAACACGGGACATGAAATAGTGGCAGCTCTACAATAGGTCAATGATAATGATGCTCCTGAGGTTATGCAACACCGACAGCCACTCTATAAATGTCAGAGCCTTGCAGAAACTTCCTGGAAAAGGTTTCTTGCTACCTGAGAAGCCTCCAGCAGCCAGTCTGCTGGACCAAAAATCTCAAAAGAATTTGTTCTCTTTCTGCAGGAAATCTTCAGATTTTCCCCTGAAGCCACTACCTAATTCAAAATCCCATTTAGGAGATTTTTGAATGCAATTTTGATGATTTGTAGAACCGTTCTTAGTTATGCTCACATAGCTGAAACAACAAAACCCTTCCTGACAGCCACACATAAATAGGTGCAATGAACAATGAAATCATCAATTAACAGAGCAGACAGCAATCACCGCTGTGATAAGTGCCCATATTAAGAATCTAAATTGATGTGATACCGAATAGATGATAAGCAAATAATGTGTATAAATCAGGTCTAATTGTGACCAAGATTACTGGTTTCTTACCCTGTTCTGGTGCCCATAGTGGAATTCAACCACTGAATTGCAAGTTATTGCAGAGTCCTGCATGTCTACGAAAGTCTCACTGGCTTCAGACCCAGGTCCAAACTGTTCCAGCAATGGTGCTTTGGAACATTCTGAGGTGAAGCAATCCATATGACTGACAGTGAAAGCTCTTATCTTACAGGATGTCCTTTTCCAGTGGTCATTTAGACCAACAGCCAACCTATTAATCACAGCAAACCAAAGCTTGTTAGGTCCCTGCTGGCCAAAGCACTTGAGAAGACAAAAGACACCATGTTCCAGCTGACACCTGCAAGTAATTACATATGGTGATAGCAGTGCATGAAAGAACAATTTGAGAACCAATGCTAAGAGGAGAGGTGCATTTCTTTTTTATAGACTGAACTATTTTCTGATCTCTAAGTGCCTTAGGGTCTTAGAAATCAAAGGAAAATTAGGCAGGGTAAAGAAAATCAGTTGCCAGGTGTTCATCTGGAGAAATGATAGATCTCCAGTGATTTTCACCAGTTCTGGAAGCAAATTCCCCTTCTAAAATGACACTGTATTTTATTATAAGGTTGTTCAATCAGCATAATAGCAGAGGGCAACTGCTCCATGGAGAACAGAATCTGGAGGCCTACTCTCCCAGAGCATTTTCTCTACCTACCAACAGATTTTTCAGTCTGTCTCCAATGTCTTATATCAGGACACACATGAGGCATGACAAAGACAGGCATGCATTTTTAGGAGAAGGTAGAATATGATGGCTGATCCTTTCGTAAAAACCTCCTGGAGAGAAGAGGAGAGAAGATGAGAAGATGGCTCCTCCTCTGAAGAGCACTAAACAACCACAGCCAGGTAGGAGAACTCTGAGTTATGTTTCTCTTTAGTGAATATTTATTACATTAGCGCTATTTGAATGTTATTGAATCCTGGTTAGAAAGGGAATGATGGGGAGAGATTCAATTTCAGCAGGATTTGTTAAAAAACTCAAAATGCATGCTATGTTTTCAGTACTGAATTCTGTTTTGATAAAATCCATGATCAGAAATTATTTTCATTCTTTCAGTGCATTGATATAATAAGTATCTAGAAATCCTAAGCAGAAAATAATGCTGCAAGGAGCAGCAAAGATATTTGACAACATATTTTGCCTTGTTTTCTAGATTTCCACTTCTGGAAGATAATCTACCCCCAGGTTCGACTTTGAAGACTTCTTCATATTGAAAGGAAAGAGGAAGATGAATTTGCGTTCACAGACTGAGAAATAAGTCACCATCATGTCATACCGCCACATCCTGGATCCATCAGTTGTTTTAAAGAAAAGCAATTTTCTTAGATAATATCCTTCCCAGCAACTAATTTCAGCTCGTGCTTCATTTTAAGCTGCTGAGTTGATTGGTGGGACAATTTTCTGCTCTGAGTTGATCACCAGCAGGATTGCAAGCCAAAGGCAGGTCCTCAGCCATTGCAATGATCTCTGCCTAAGTTCCTGAGACTGTTGAGCTCTTCAGGCTTTGCTATCACTGACAATTTCAATGTCCTTCAAACCTCTGGCATTTAAATTATCAATTAATACTGGATTTAATTGTCTTTTTTTGCGTTGGTTTGTTATAGAGTTATTAGTGTCTCTTCCATGGACAGTGTGTAGTAGTTATGGTGCAGATACATAGGCTGAAATACCATCAGTGACATTCTGCACTTAGACATGTGGGCAATGAATCAAATGCATGAATCTCACAGAGGTTTGTACTGAAATTTCCCTGAAGAACAGTGCTCTTGGGAAAACCACCCAGGATCACCTGGAGGCACATGTTCCATGCAGCTGGTGAAGTATGTGAGGGAAGGCTGTAACTCCAGCTAGCTACATACAGTTGAGGGACTGCCTCAGGTAGATAATTAGGAGGTGGATACACAAAAATGTGCAATTTCTTCATGTACCACATATGTACTGTGAGCTGTGCTGAATGGAGTTACCTTGAGCTGAGCCTTTAGAGAGGATGCTTAGTATAGACTGAAAGTGTTTCAACTGTCAGGAATGGCATCTTCCCTGGAGCATCTTTCTCTAGGGGAAAACCTGAGCCTGATCCTCACCAGCTGTAAATGGCAGTGCTGCTCCCACAGAGGAAAGGGCTCTTGATCCACAGCAGGGGTGGCTGGAAAGACCCCAGGGAGCAGTAAAGGAAACCTGAGCATTAAAGTATTTCATATCAGATCCAGTTACATCTGTCTGTAAAATTAGTAACAACACAGACACCTGGTAGTTATGATTCATAGGCTAATAAATATGTTAAAAGGTAGAGAGGATTGTGCTGAGCCTTGCACAGAACTGTCTGTGCTATTGAATTTGCTAGAGTTTAGCTCCCAGCTTTTGTCAGGGGCTAGGATGAACTGTGCTCTGCCCGAACTTAGATGGGAGACCTCCAAGAACGTGCCAGAGCTGAAGGAAATGGTATGAGGTTCCTGCTTTCTCTTCCTTCTGCATTACATTGAGCTGTAATTGGAGGCACCATGCGGTGGTACTGTAGAGTCTTGAAATTATTACTGCCTGCTCATGGCTTTGACAGTTGTTGAGAGGTTTTGGGCGTTGAGAGAGGAGCAAGTTTGTAGGATGCAAGCAACACACAGGGAACTGCTGTGGTGGGTGTGTATGACTGGAACAGAAGGAAACTGTGTGAGCAGCAGGACAAGTGTTTGGCAGCATTTCTTACAGCAATCAATTACTGAGACAGAATTGTATCAGAAAAAGAGGCTTGGGGTGAAGTTTCAGGCTGATATTCTGCCTGTAACCCAGTCCCATCCAGGAATGTCTGATTCACACTGTGAATAAAACAGGCTTCCAGGTAGAAGATGCCCAGAGATGGGGGTCACTGCTTCTCCTTTACCACAGAGCAGAGGCACAGAGCTCTGAGGAGGAATCAGCTATTTCATACCAGGAGAAAGGCAAGGGGTGACAGATCTACTGGTTGGGGGCTGCTTTTTTGAGGGGGTTGTGTAGCTCCAGCAGCACACAAACTGTCTCCTTTTAAAAATAATACATTATTAGAGATATACAAATGTGCAATATCTGCACACCTGGCCTGGGTCTGGAGAGCCCATGAAATGTGTTAGACTAGTTATTACTTGATTATTCCATTGCACAGGTGTACATTCCTGCTCCCAAATGCTTTTGCAATGTCTCTGCTGATGTACACAGACTCACAGCACTGAAGACTAGAGAAAGCCTCTTGATACAGGACAACACACTGTGTGCCATTGCCCCTGCATTAAATGCACTTACTTGGTTTTAGTTACCACAGGTCTTCTGGTCTTGCCTTCAAAATAAAATTTTAAAAAAGACAGCATCCACTTTGTGTCTTCAAAGTCAGCCTTCAGCTACTCTGACTATTAAAACCCTCTGAATTCTCACTTGAGTTTTTTTGACTTCAACTTGCAGTTATCCATTTTTCTCTTCAAGATTAAAAACATCATCAGTATCCAGCAGATATTTCCAGACACATCTTGTAGATACTTAAATACTTACACATTACACTCATGTCACGTCCCAGTCTTCTTTCCAGTAAGTGAGGCAGATTGAGCGCTTTAAGTCTTTCACCATTAAGCATTTTCTTCAGCCCTAAAATCCTCTCTGTGGCTCTTTTCTGCACCCTCTCCAGTTTTCCAATGATTTTTTAAAAGTGTGAGCACTAGAAATCACATAATCTTATATTGTCTATATTAAAAGCAATTGTGTTTGAATGGGCTCAGCTCATGAAGGAACTGAGATCACTTGGAGTGTCATTCTAATCACTGTCTGTCACTCCACCGATGTTCCTGTCACCCTCAGATTTATCAGCTGTGAATTTACAGTGTTTACATCCAAATCATAGAAGAAAACATTGACTAGCATCTGACCTGATGCTGATCCTGGTAAAACTCTCCCGTTTGATAACAACTCCTGATTCATAGCTACTTTTTAACAGGCTGTTTGCCAATTCTTAATCTAATTAGCGCATGCTCTGCTGCTATTCCTAATGCTTTTTGATAGGAATATCACACAGTGTTAATTCTAATCTCCATAAAAAATGAATATCACATCTCTTCATTGACCTTTATCATTCAGTCTTTACCTTCATCATATTATTTGATGCGCCTCATCAAAGAAAGAAATTGCATTTGTCTGCTAAGGCTTATTTCTCCTAAAACTGTATTTACCATCATTAATTCTATTTCCACTTTCATGGCAGCTTTTCCAATACATGGTAACAGCTCAGGATGTGTTAGAGGCCTGGCTTTGAGGTCAATACATTGTGTTATCAAACCAACCACAACAATTCAATTCTTAAACCCATGCTATGAAACCTGATAGATTTCATTGTAGTGGCTTGATGCTTATTTACATTTATATATTATCAGGTGATCAAAAAGGACTACTTGCCATACTGCCTTAAGCATAGTCCATGGACAAACTCCTAGTCCTGGCCACTGTTTTCCAAGTTTTTCCCAGTGACCACTGGTACAGAAACCAGTACAACCTTAAGCTTCCAGGGAGAGCTACGTGCTTCCTGAAGCCAGCCTTAGAACACCACCATGAAAGGGATGATGATGAAATATCAGCTATCATGTAACTATCTATAAATGTTAGATTTCTACAAAGTGATTCCACTGAATTGTAATTAAGGGTTTGAAAGTCGAATGATTTTAAGTGCTAGTTTTAATTACCGCTTGGTGAACTTTAGTGTGTTAGAATTGTCACAACTTTCCTTTAGAATTAGTGTCAAGCCAGGCAATACAGTGGGAAATTATTAACTCATACTTTGGTTCAGCAATTATCTGCATTACAAGGTTTATGCAATTAGCTGTTTAAGATGTCATTATATTTTGCCATCTGGTACACAGGAGTTTATGCATATGAACAGGCACATGTTGAAGTGATTTTCACTATATGACACTTGATCTCAACCCAAATCATCACTATAATGAGTGGAAGACACAGTGTACAGTACATTAGTGGCAGGTGCATACTATCAACTTCATTTTAATAGAAGACTTTCATGTTTCCATTTTTAAAGTATTCTGCACAAGTGCTGAAGAATTAATTGCTCGTTTGCAATCTAGCAAAAACGGAGGACACGTTATTGCTAAATGCTAAGGAACATCAGCTTTCAGGAAAGCGGCCACTTATTTAAGTTCTTTCCATCTGTAACTCCAGGCCAATTTCTGCTGCAGACAATAAGAAAATCTCAGTTAAGTTCAGCTTAAAATGTTCTCTGGGGAGCATGCTGCATTACCTTTGATAGGCTCACAGCACTGAAAGCCTCTTGAGGATGCCTGTGGTGTGGTCAATGTGTGACAACCTCCAGTGTCACCAGTCTCTGCCAGTGCACAATGTATTGTCACCTGCGTCCTTGGCCTTACCTCTGCCTGACGTCACTTGTGCTCTTGGCTCACGCTTGACACACAGATTCTAAATCTAGGGGGAAAAGGTGTTGCTGTTGGCAGCCTCCCACCAGGAAATCCTCGCTTCCAGGCGGTACAAAATGTAAATATCGATAACGCCAGCAATGCATACTCAGATAATACCTGGTATTTCTGACACATACTGCGTCTGGTGTTCTAAAAATATTCACAGCCTTTAATTAATTAAATTGCACGCAGCTATTAACCTCATTTGACACAAGGAAACTGGTCCCTGGAATAGCAAGAGACCTCCTCAGTCACGGGAAGGCTGTGCAGAGCCTGAGAGTGAGCTGCCAACAAGGACTGTGCTCACTGAACTGCAGTGCAGGCGGCTAAAAACGGGCTGCAACTGCAGAACTGTCCTTTACCTGCCAAAGTAGGGGCCGTGGCTTGGGGCAGGACATGGGTTTGTCACAGGATAATGGACAGGATAACTCCTGCCACATCCTTCTCTGAGCAGGACTGAAAGTCAAACACGAGACAATGCAGTCTCGTGGCTCTGCTAAAAAATCGCACTTCTTAGGAAAAGTCATTATTTTTGGTTCTGGTGTTACACTCGGGATATTCCCCGTGACTTGGGGCAGCGGTGGTTGCCTCTGAGCGGGAGAAGGCAGCGTTCCCAGACCTGCTTCCAGCCACGGCCCTGGCTCCAAGCAGGGGACAATGCTGCGTCTCCACGTGCAGTCGCTGCAACTTCATTATTGAATTACATTAACAGGCCGCCCTCTAGTGTCATATTTTATTACTTGGGTAAAAAAAAAAAAAATGGGCCGGTGGGGTAAAAAAAAGTGTATTTTGTCTCAGTGAACACCAACCCACATAAGCAGCCAAGAAACATTTCTGTGGAGCACGTTAGAAAGTTCTCTCTCAGGTTAAAATCCCTAAACTTTGGAGTTTTCTCCTGAGGTTCTGGAAGTCAATCGCAGAAAGCCAAAGGAAAATATCACAAATCCTATGCAGAGTTTTCCTTTAAAATCAATGTTAACATTTCTTTGTGTGGTTACAGCAATACTGTGGTATATATGTGCATCTATACCTCTAATGTGAAGTATTTTGTCCTCTTGTATGTACATCAGTGTCATTCAGGCGATAACAGGGAATGTCCTTCAAGGCAACACTCCCAGTGCACAGGGATTGCTTTGCTGAGTGAGGCTGAAGATGGAGAGGTGATAGACATAAGGTTACAGGCAATTATTTAGGAGTTTGCAGCATTTTAGAGCTAAAACTCGAAATACTAATGCTGAACAGACAATAAATACTTTTATGTTCTGAAAGCCTTACAGGCATTAGCATTAAGTGACCAGCCCTTATGAATGGGAAAAGGGACAAAGCACCTTCAGGACCATTGGCAGGACAGGTCATGCCAACAGCTGGTGTGAATTAGCAGGTGAAGGCAGCACACATCCATCAGCCAGAGACCTGTCCTTGTGTATTAATGTTCCCCCAGGCTGAAGCCACCTGCCCATCTTCCATTTTTCGGAGCACACCTGTCTCCCATGGGAGATCTGCTTGGTTGCGTGACAAAGCACCCTTTGGATAAATAATGGGAAGAATCTCAGCGCCAATTGCAGGGCACCGGAGGATCACTCCCTGACTCGCTGGGGACAGGGATCTGCCCCATGCAGGGGACACTGGTGGACACCAGGGATGGATTGGGTTGCGGGAAAGGTGAGAAGTGGTTTCCCCCAGGGACATGTAACAACTGCATCCCCTCTCCTCCAAAACCTTACTGGAATTACGGAGGAAGGAGCAGGGGACACCTCACCTTCAAGTCCCACACGCAGGCGTGGGGACAGAGAAAGCTTGACTCTGCTGACATTAGTCACACACTGTGGCTGATGGAAACATTGGCAAAGGAGAGCGAGGGCGCTCGGAGGCTTTAACCTGGATGTATTTTTACCGGTTTTGCTGTATTTTTGCTGGTTTCGGCCTCAAGGGCTGCCCTGGCCCCGCGGCCCCCTCAGGCTCCCGCGCGCTTCCCGCCGGGAGGGGGCGCTGTGCCGCTGAGGCGATGGGGGGGGGGCGCGGCGGGAGGG
>VWYP01020156.1:29459-48630 GCA_013400435.1 Pycnonotus jocosus | reverse complement strand
TCTGCAAATATTAGGTAATTGCTTGCTGAATTCTTGTGAAATTAATCTGATGAAAGCTACGAAAATGTAACTTGATAATTTCATGAATGTAGAACAGTCCTAGTAAATGTAAATTCAGATGCCAATGGTGTACACTGCTCTAAATGGTTATAAATCTACTGAAAAATCATGGGTATAATCAAAAGCATAATTTGAGCACACAAATTTTACAGAATGCTTTGTATAATTTTTTTGGATGCATGCAAGTTCTCAGCAATGCAGAGAAGTGAGCTCAGTGTACATTCAGAATGAAACTGAAACAGCTAACACAGAAGAAATGTCTTAAGAAATGTCCTTTCAACACAGTCAGGTTTTTTATGACATAAATAAGATCAGTCTACAAGCTGCGCTATTGGTGCATGATATACACTGTTGTAAGAGTTGGGTAGTTTCTGCTATTGTGAAAGAGGATAGAGCTTTGAAAATCTTTGCTGTTACATGGATCTGATTCCAATGACCTGCATAAAGATCTGATGTGAGTATAACACTTATAAAATGCAAATTGATGTTTCCTGTATTTCTGACTGATGAATTGTAGGATTTTTCCTAGATTCTTAAGATTTACTTAAGTTTATGGGTTTTTTTACTTTTACTTAAGTTTATTTTCAAATTATTACTGGGATACAGATTCTGATTCTGAATGAAAGATAAGCTCCAGATCCTAAAACACGGGTCCATATAATTTCTAATCCTTATATTTTTGGAAGCTGAAACTGTCTTGTAACTCTCTTTTCTGTCACAGGCAAAGGCAGAGGAATGGTTCTTGCAAAATTCATGCATGAGGATGTAGCTCTTAGTAAATATTTCATCTGGAATTTCAGGGAAGATTTGAATGGAGAAAAAAACCCCTCTGTATATATTTGTATTTATATATTTCTCTTTACTTTCTTTTGGTTGTTACTAATACACAACCTGCAGACAATAGGTTGTTTTGATAGTACAGGAAGTCTGGAGACTTTCAGCTTCTGCATCCCAGAAAAAGCACAGGCTATGAAGAAGAGAAGTTCTTGTGCCTCTCTGAGAAGTCTTTCTTTCTGTAGAAGCAGGAGATATGAAAGAAAATTCACAGTGTATCATGCCAGAGTGTCAGCCTGTATTCAGTAATGCTGCTAAGAGCTGAAAGGCTTGGAAAGTTTCTATGATATACAAAACTGCTTCTTAAATGTAACAAAATTTCATCCCAGTTCTATCCTAGTATCCATAGGGAAAAAAATTGCAGCCATATTAGAATGATTGTATTTGTCAGGGAACAAAAAACTGATAGTCGAAAATATTCAACAGGTGACAGTTAATTAATGGACAGAAAGTGAGAATTCACAGATAGTATGAGCAAAGGAGGAAGTGAGAAATTATGATTCTTCACCTGAAAGCTGAAGTGAGATGGAGAGCAGACTGAAATGATGCAAATAGGCTGTCACAGGTAACACCAGGAATAAAGGAATGGTCTCAACAATGAATTGCCTGTGTGATTAGGTGGGCAACAAGGGAGTACAAGTGTGCAAAAGACAGAGGAAGAACAGCAGGTGAGATGGTATATAAATAAGGCAGGGTTGAGAGAATGAGAACAAGAGATTTTGTCCACAGAATATACTGAGACAGGGGGGAGAAAAGGCGTCTGAACTAATTTAAATATGCATGGTTGGGATTTTATAACGAAATTCTTGAAATAGATACAAAGTACCTTCTTTCTGATGGTGAGATATAGAACAGTTGTAATTTGTATGAGGATCTAATGCTTGTTTTTTGATTTTTTTTCTGTTTATTTTCTGACCTAGGATTTTTAAAATAGTTTTTTTTAATTTGTTTGGTTGTTTGGTTGGTTGGTTGGTTGGTTTTTTAAACTGGATCCTTCACTGAAAGTAAAATCAATTTAGCCATTTCATGAAGATATCAAAAAGTCATGTCTTTCTGTGCATGTTACAGTGTTAAAAGCTGTTGGAAAAAAGCTTGTTTCCATTGCAAAATGCACAGAAGGCAGGGGAGTTTCAGTAACAGAAAAAGAGAAAAAAACCGTGACTGGGACCATATAATTGCTGTGTACATAGGTGCATGACAAGATAGTCTCTTTTCCAACTAAGTAAGCATAAAACTCCATTTCACGCAGGGAGGGTCAAATGGGGCAAAGTCAGATGCCTGTTAACATGGCTTGATTGCTTTGGATTAAGGTGAGTTTGTAATTTTGTATTATTTCCAGAAGGCGCTGTCCGGTGCTTAGTATGGGTTCTAGCTTTACAAAACAGTAAGACAGTGTAGAAGGTGAGGGATTAGGAAAGCATAGTCTGAGCTGATCTCAGCTCAGTAATGTTGCAGAGTCTTGTCAGCAGCAGAGGAAAAACCTTGAATGTAGGAGTGAATAGACCAATTGCAATATTGGTGTTTCAAATCCATAACAAAGTCTTACAGCTCAAGATGTGTCAGGATGCAAGACCACTTGCAAAACCTTGTTTGCTGAAGTGCATGGGACAGTTCATGTGGAGGTGGACAAAGGCCAACTGCCAGCCTGGTGACATTTCCATCCTCCCAGCTGCCAGTCATGGAGTTCAATGTCCCCTCCTCCTACATTGTAAAAACACCTCTGTTATACCTAATAAAACCAAGCAGGACCACATCATAAGTGCTGTCAATGGGATACCTTGGTCTGCAGGGAAATACAATTCAAAGAAGTGTCTGTCTACGCTAGCCATTAATTTTAAAAGGACCAAGTGCACCTTCCTTAGTCCTTTAACAATTTGATCTTCCAGAATGAAAACTGAGTCATTATTGTTAACTTCTGTGTTGATTTGACTTCTGCTTTAAATCTGGAAGAAAGCCAGTGTGCTTGAGAGCTTGTTTAGCTTTTCCAACTGTTCTGATTATTCTAGTGGAAGTTACTGGTCTACAAAACTCTCCTAGCTTAATGCTGCTAAGTTTCATTACATAGATACTAAATGTGTTTACTGTTCTAAATCATCCATTTGCTGGAATACAAATCTTTTAGTAGCTGAAACAATGTTTCCAGAAAAGGGCTTTCCATTATTTATCAGAAATATTTATAAGGCCCCTGAACCCCTGTGCCTCTGGTTGTTTCATTTAGTGTACACACAATGATTTTGTTCAGGATGCTTTGTTAAACTTGTGTTGCAAATAATCATAGAACTATGAAACCACAGAATGACTTGAGTTGGAAGGAACCTTTAAAGGTGATCTACTCCAGCCTCGCTGCCATGTGCAGGAGCAATCACAGCAAGGGTATTAACCAAAGGTAGTTCCAGAGAATCTTTTACTAAGATGCTTCTTCTTAAGAAAAGCATTATGATCTTTCACGGATGAAAAGAATAGGATTTAATTTACATTACTCAGATGGGGGGTTTCAATCTTTATTAGAAAGGAGTAGATTGCAAAATATTCTGTGATCTTTATGCTCCTTTGCTTAAAATACTTCTTGAAAACTTAACATTATGAAGATTGTGAGAGTTGTCACTAGTGCCAAATCCGTCCTAACTCTTATGACCAGATTACTGCCAACTTTAGTTGCCAATCCACCATGGTTCACGTGAGTGTTTTCTGAAAATAGCGTTCAGTAAATAACAATAAACACATACCAAAGAGGTCTATATGAAGCACACCTACTTAAATTAACTACTCCAGTTTTTGTTCAAGAGCTCCACAGTTTAAGCATGTAGCACATTGATGTTCATATTTTGCCACCAGCTTCAGCTTCTGAGAGCATCCTTATAACATCCAGCTTTGTCAAGCACCTTTTCACTTCTGTCCGTAGAATGGAATAAGGTCTATACATTATGTTGAAAATAGAGTAATATTGTTGCATGGAGCATAGAGCTTGTACAGTTTGAAATGGGAATACTGAGTCTAAATTTTCCAAAGGAACAAGAAATATCCTTCTCACTCCTTACAAGAAGGATTTCGGACAATCACCTACGATTTTATGTGAAGTAAGGCCAAAAATTACCCTTTTTTGGAGACAAGTGTTATAAACTCTCTGGATACATGAGCTGAGACCAGGATTAACGTCACAGGCATGGATGAACTAAATGAATCAAGAAGAGAAAAACAATTCTTAGTATCATTTTGATCTTTGGTGGAACTCAAGCAATTTATTATCATTGCCATCTGGATTTCAGTCAGCATTCACTACAAAAATTTACCAGAATATGTTACTTGTGGCCCAATGAAACCAAGACATTCCAACTTTGTATTTTCAGTAAAGCAAAAAAGCTGTACCAAAAGACAAGATTATATTCCTCATTTTCCCTGATGATAGTCATATTTTTGTTTTCATTGGTCCCATTCAAACTTTTTGTCTTGAGCCCTGCATCTTCATTGAAACTATTACAACTCATAAAAATCATTATGATCTTTAGATGTTTGATGTGATGCTTTTCACCACATCAATTATCCAAGGTTTTTTCAACTTAACTCTCATAATCACAGAGCACTATGTGACAACTAGCTTTTTCTTCTGCGGGTTGGTCTGGGAAATCAATTTACTGACTGCATCTGAATTACTCTTGAAATGTCATGCTACTTCTTACTGTTCTCAGACATGTATTTTCAAATTCTCACTTTGCTGCAAGAAGCATTAAGTGCTGATTTTTATGGCACAGCGTTCCTTCTTTTATCCCTGTGAATTTGTAACAGGCATACAATGAATATATTTTAGAAGTGGCCTTTTGCTTAACAGAAAAACAAGAGACAGGTCTGTCCATAAGCTTAGGATAAGTTAGGATAGTTGTGTACAAGGACTACTGAAGAGCAAGGCATGACATATGTTTTATGAAAAGCAGGGAGAACATGAAGGCTATTCTGTAACATCATGAATAGTTAGTAGTTCAAGTTCAGAAGAAATCACCTTCCAGATGCTGGTGCAGGCTTCTCTATGGAAGTGTGTCAGAGCCACATGATGAAGTCGCATGGGTAGATTACACTGAGGTTGCACAACTTGATGTCTGCTAGTGAAATTATGGAAATAAAGAAGGATGCTTTCTAATACATATCCTTGCTGACAAATCCTTGATCTTTCTAATACACATCTATGCTAATACATCTTTGATCTTTCTAATACAGATCCTTCCTGATTCCCGCAAGCATTCTGTGACTGCTTTCAGTGTCACAAGTTAAAATGTTTTCATTTTGGGGTTCTTTTGTGTATTTATATTATGTGTAATGCTTTTCTAAAACTTATCCCTCTGCTCAGGCAAGATTTACTTGACATTTAATAATTATAATTATCTGCTAGGGCTTAGATTGCGTATCTTCTTATTTTTACTATCAGTAATATGTATATTTTTCTAAATCCTATCCCCTTTTACTTGACATTTAATAATTATAATTATCTGCTAGGGCTTAGATTGCGTATCTTCTTATTTTTACTATCAGTAATATGTATATTTTTCTAAATCCTATCCCCTTTTACTTGACATTTAATAATTATAATTATCTGCTAGGGCTTAGATTGCGTATCTTCTTATTTTTACTATCAGTAATATGTATATTTTTAAAAATCCTGTCCCCTCTAATATAAAATAAACATGCTCAGCATTCTCAATGTACTCTGAACTATAAAAAGAGAGCTGAATACCTAAAATGTCTCACATAAGGTTAATCCAGGGACTTAAATATTGTTGTGAAATATTGTTCCATTCTTCATCCAGTTCTTCCCCTTACGTCCATCTTCTTCAAGGTAAGCTGTGTGGAGAAATGAGCATAGCAGAAAACTGAGGATGTCAAATAGTAACAGTCTTTAGTTCTGCTGGAAAATAGAGGTATTGATAATGTTTATTAGTTCCTTTCTCACACAGCCATAGGAATTATGATTCATCACACATTAAGTAGTGATGGACTCAGTCCTCTGATAAAGGTAGCTAGCTTTCATTTACCTGTAACAAGTCTGCTTACAGTAGTTTGCATATAAACCTTTATTTGTGACATCGTATGATTAAAGTCTAAATTTCCAGAAAACGTCCCATATTTTTGGCTGCTAATTTGCTAAAGTTTGAGCCTCACTTTCCAAGATACCGAAAGCTCAGGGGTAGAAGCAATGAGAGAAATGCAGCACCTGAGAAAATTCGAACCAGACTATTTCAAGCTGAGCTCACAAAAGAATAGGGAAGCAAAATTAAACCCCTCCTCCAGTAAGTCTAGCTCTAGGGAAGTTTAAAATTGCTCCTTCTCTTACTTCCTTGTAGCTTATTTCTGGATCTTATTCAATATTTTTTCTCAGATTATATTGCATGTTAGCAAGCTTTATTAAAAGTAATTCTTCTGTCTTCTCTCCTTGGTTTTGTTACAATTTTTTCCCCTGTCAGGTTTTTTTTTGTTGTTTGGGTTTTTTTCACTTTTCAGTTATGTTGATCTGTATACAACAGTATGAAAAATATATTTTTTTTGATAGTTTGTTTGCTACCGGAACACTCACTATAAAACTGTACTTTCTTCTTTTGCATTATTCCAGGGCTGTCGGTTTACTGTCAGTAATAAAATGCAATTTGTACACGTCAGACATTGCCACATGTAAAGTGAAAGAATAGCAGCGGTAAGTCTTCATTCTCATCCGTTGTGAAGCAAACTTCAATTTACTCATCCTGAGATTTCCACTGCCTCACAATGTGTTCCAGGTATTTCCTGGTCTTTAGGTTAAAGGCAATAAGAAACTGCTAAACACCCCATGCAAAGCAGAGTCAAAACTAAAGCAGATTACTAAATCTTGTAAACTAGATCAGGTGTTAGTACAGACAGCTAAAAAATCTGCTTGTGTTTGTTCATTAATCTCTCCAGCATGAGGAGTCAATTGCAATTGATTATTATCTGTGGGTAGTAAAAAATATAAAACCATTTCGCTGTCAGACTATTTAAAACTGCCTGCAAGCTACAGATCCTGAAAATGTCTTGAGTGAAGTTGTGGAAATGTTTCATTTCTCTTTATCGCCACAGTTTAACTGCCATTGGTTCATATTCTTTGTGTATACATGAGTTGCTCTAATAAGGATTTTGCCTGTTTCTGCTGGTAGTGTTTGTTTCTGGTTTTGCTGTTCATGAGCTGTGATGGATTTTAAAGGCTAGCACGACTCTGATCCATCTCAGCAGAAGGTAGCTGTTGCAAGTTCTAATGCTTTTATTTCAGATCTACCTGAGAAAATGTTCCAGATCCTCACAATATTGTTGCTGGAAACACAGCTCTCCATGGTTTCAGGTAAGAGAGAAACTGCCTTCCAGTTCCACTAGCAAAACCAATGCAGCTTTTAGTAAGTGGTCTTCAGCACCTCCAGAAATACTGGCATGAATGGTCAGTAATGTCTGGAGCCTCTCCTTTCCATCTTATAGAAGGGACTGACACTGACTGAGCACATGACAGGTGTCCATCGCTTTCTAGAGTCAGGCTTCTTTAATGTATTGTGTACCGGCAGCTGAGGCGTCCGGCATCAGTGGCATGGCTGTGAGAAGGACGATGACCAAAGCAATCAATGCCCACTGGGAAGCATAACAATCTCAGTGTAAAACAAAGTGAAGTAAAATCACTTGTTTTTCCATGTCCATGCCTGTAGCAGAAGCAGCTTGGCTAAAACATGGAAGGAGCTTGGCACTTTTTCACATAATTTTTTTCCTTGTTACTGTTGTATTAGACTGAATAAGCAAACATTGCTAATGGGAACCTAGCAATGCTAAGGTTTCCCTGTATTTCAGAGACACATACAATAAAAAGAATGTGTGAACAATTGCGTGAACTTCTCTTTGGAATGTCACTACCAACACTTCCAAGTGCTCCTGAGTTGTCTAGCAATATGGGAAGTAGTAACAAGGTATATTGAATGGTGCATTTAAAATGGCAACCTATTCATAACAATATTAATTTCAAATTGGGTGAATGGCTAAGATTATTTTGATATATTTTCTGTAATACTGTTTCATGTATCTGAGAAAATGCATGAGATCAAAAGATATTCACATGGTTCCAGGTTTGTGGAGACTGTAATTGCTACGTAATAATTCTGAGCTATGCCATGTTTAACCAGTACAACTCTATTTCACAGGAACTACCCAGGTATTTCTTTTTGTAAAGGATAATAAAATCAGATTTTACAATTTCCACAATTAATTGTTGCTTTTACTACAACCTTAGGACATGTAAGAGACCATATCATAGTTTGATAAAAAATGGTCCCTTAAGTTGATAAAAATGGTCCCTAACTGGTCCCTTAAGTCACCCATAAAACGTAAAAAAACAAACATGAAACTTGGCCATTTTCCCTCATCTTTCAGATTCTATAATCAATACAGAATATATATGATTTTCTATAATTACTATATGGTAAAAATATAAGTGTGAATATGAATAAAAAATGATTAAAACTTCTAGTCAAATTGGTAACCATATATCTCTGACTATCTGTATACAGTATACTATCTGTATACAGTATACTATCTGTATACTATCTAACACAGTTTTGCCCAAATTTAAAGAAAATCAGAACATATTATGATGAAACAAATGAAACTGTTCTCTTTTCCTCATGTAGCTTTATTTACAGTTGAAGTTCCTCAACAGCTCTACACTGCAGAGTATGGGAACAATGTGACCATGGAATGCAGATTCCCTGTGAATGGCTCAGTAGATCTAGGACTCCTGACTGTTTTCTGGGAGCAGAAAAGGCAGGGCTGGTCGAAAGCAAAAGAAGTGTACACATTCCGTAATGGGAAGGCACTCCATCTGTCTCAACACCCTGATTACATAGGAAGAGCATCACTTCTGCACAGTGAACTGAAGGTGGGACGAGCCATCCTTCAGATCACCAATGTGAAGATCACAGACACAGGATCATACCTTTGTCTCATTGACTACCAGGGTGTGGACTACAAGTACATTTCTTTGGAAGTAACAGGTGAGTGGTTAAATTAAATGTAATCGTGTATTCATTAAGACACCTCTACTAAATTCCTACAAGCTTGTAGAGATTGGGTAATTTGAAGGAATTTGTTGCTAGTTCTCTGACCATGACTTTGTGCTCAGCCCCCACCTGAACCAAAGCAGTTCTCTTAATGGTGGCTAGCCTTTGGTTCAATACTTGAGCTCCTCTAGGAGTACCCGGTGCTGAGGAAGGACAACATCTGTTCTCTTTCCATCCTTCTTCCTTTCCCCTTCTTTCTTCAGCCTCTTCTTCAGTGTCACCACCTCCCTCCTCTCCTTTGACCCCCTGCCTTGTTGGGCCACCCTCTGGTCATTCCCAAAAGTTTCTCAGAGATGTTTTGATATACTTATGAACCCTGCTGCAACTATCCCCAACTGGCTGGGGATTCCCCAAGTGACTGCAGTTCCCAGAGCAAGGACATGTGATTTTCTGTGTTCATTGAAGACAAATGGGCACTAGTAATAGAGGCATGTGTTACCGGATAGCATGACAGACCAGATCTTTGAAAGACTTCTGGTGTTTGCCACTAATTGCATGTCTATGTGATGCAAGGCAGCATTTGTTTCCCACTCAGATATTTAAATAACAATCTTTATCAAAAGCAAAAATGGACACAGATATTCTTAAGACCCACACCAGTTCCTCTGAAAAGTCAAATTTGTTCTAATATGATGAAAATATCACACTGTTTATAAGCTATGGTAAAACAAACATGAAAATCAGCCTTTCTGGAAGTGGCATATTCTAAAAGCGAAAATAAGAGTCCCACAAGATTCCACTTGTCTCCTCTATCTCAATAAATTATAAACTTAGTGTCAACTGCTGCCCTGTATAAAGTACTGGAGCGTGTTCTTTTGCTGTAGGCATGGTAAAGATTGAATAATCAATTTTGCATAGTTCTACAAAACAGCCTTCATCATTTTAAATAAGGGTCCCACATATACAACCAAAGACAATACTTAGCATTAAAGGGAAGCAGGGAAAGTGAAGCAGGAAAATGACTATTGTTGCATACAACAATTTCACTCAACAACTTCTTATGCAGCATCTTACAAGAGAATAAACACACAAGTAGTGAGAATACCAGGTGAAGACAAGTTTGTTTTTATGTGCCAGTCAGAAGGCTTTCCTCTGGCAGAGGTTTTCTGGCAAAATGAGAACATCAATCTCAGTGGACCTGCAAATACCACCTATACACTGACTGCAGATGGCCTCTACAATGTCACCAGCATTCTGACACTCAAACCAAATATGAGTGAGAACTACACCTGTATCTTCTGGAATAAGGAACTGAATGGAGAAACTTCAGCACACATTTCCACTTCAGGTTCGTATGACCTTGAACTTGTACACAACAGTGCTCATACACACATCATGTGCCATGGTCCATCATCGGAGTTCAGTTCTAGAAACTGGTGTAATATTGATTCTTGGGAAACGGAACAAATCAGTATTATTTACATCTTTGAAGCCTCAGCTAGCTCCCACTTCAGCAAATCAGTCTGTATTTTTTTCTCTACATTTTAATTTTAGGGTAGCTTTCATTATTTTTCCACCAATACAGAGAGAATTTTTTCAGCTGCATGAGTATCTTTCCTGATAGTCTCCTACTCAATTGTTCTATCTAGTTGTCTACCTTGACTTCAGCAAGGCCTTTGACATTGCTGCCCATAATATTCTCATGGGTAGGCTCAGGAAATGTGGGTTAGATGAACAGGATCAAGAACTGGTTAAATGACAGAGCCCAGAAGCTTGTGATCAGAGGAATACAATCCTGATGGAAGCCTGCTGTCAGTGGCATACCCCAAGTGGCATACCCAATACTGGGTCCAGGCTTATTCAATTTATTAACAACCTGGACCAAGGAATCAAAGGCACTCTCCACGAGAGTTTGCTGGTGACACTAAACTGAGGGGAGTGGCTGATCCACCTGAAGGCTTTGCTCCATTCCATGGACCTTGATTAGCTGGAGAGTTGGGCAGAGAGAAACTTAATGAGGTTTAGCTGAGTGTAAGGTCCTGCATCTGGGGAGGAGTTGCCTCATGTGCCAGCACAGGCTGGGGTTTGATCTCTGCTAAGTGGTTCTGCAGAGAAGGACCTAGGAGTCCTGGCAGACAAAAAGCTCTCCTTGAGCCAGCCAAGAAAGCTAATGGCATCTGGGGTGCATTAGAAAGAGCATTGCTAGCAGGTCAAGGCAGATGATCCCGCCCCTTTACTGAGCAGTAGTGATGCCACATCTGGAGTGCTGTGCCCAGTTCTGGGCTCCTCAGGACATGAGAAGGAGGTACTGCAGAGGGTTCAGTGATGGCCACATTTGTCTTATAAGGAGACACTGTTTAGTCTGGAGACGACTGAGAGGGGGTCTCACCAATATATACAAATATTTCAAAGACAGATACCAATAGGATGATGCCAGACTCAAATACCATACAAATGAGAGATTTGACTGTTTTTTGTAAGGCTTTTTACAGTAGTATTTCAGAACAAATTAATCATAAAACAAATGTAAATTACTATGTTGATAAATTTTAAAAATTCCTTGTTCAGTCACAGCAAGACTTTGGAGAAACAGAACTGATAACTTGATAAAAAATGCCTGTTTTGTAATTTATAAATTTACTTTCCTTTCGTGTTTTTGACAGCTTTATTGAGTACACAGTATAGTGGACAAAATTTCCTGATCTCTTTAATCATCCCCACATGTGTGACTGTACCTGTCCTTCTCTCTGTACTAATAATTTTTCAGAAGAGAAAATCACTCAAGAATGAGCAACCCAAAAAAGGTACATTTTACTTCAGATAGTGAAACTTTTTACTATTTTTTTTTTTCCTGTGAACAACCTTTAGGAAATTTTAGTAACTCTAGGCACACTTGCATGACTTTGGTCATGTTTTATTTCTAGATGACAAGAGGGTATAAAATGAGATCTTGGATAATTTGAGTTGGGTTTTATTTTCCTCACTTTGTTACCAATGAGAGACAAGGTGTATGGAAAGCTACATTTTTAAAACTGATCAGTTAGTATTCTGTACAGAGCACAAACGAATTTTGCTTTGGGTAAGGAGAACTGTAAAAGAGTTGGCACAGCTTTTCTTCACAGCTACAAAGACATTGTGGCTACAGTATATCACACAGAACTTTTATTTTTCAACTCCATTATGGCTCTGTAACTAAAATGGTGCGATACAGGATGATCACAGTATTTCTTTCCTTGTTTGTCGGTGCAGTAGTGCTAAAGTCATAAAGCAAACAGACTATTATTCTAGTATTTTCTTGCACATGAACAGATGCCAGTAAACCAAAAAGTGTATTTATAGTCATGAGAATCTTAACATTCTGACTTCAGAATTTGATTCAACTTTTGTAAAAGAAAAGAAATGTAGAGAACTTTATTTATTTGGTATGATTTAATAATAAGCTAAACTGTGCTTACAGCTCAGTTTAATCTAAAGGTTTGTGGAACTGTATTGTTTCTTTCAAATCTAGAAATGTTTAAGCTAAATTTGTATATATTTACTTTAACAGAAAGGAAAAGAAAACTGAACCCTAATGCAAAGGATGAGAACAGTAAGTCATAGGCAATTTTTTAAATTTACATTTACAGATTTTTCTTTCTTACACCTAAAATCTTTAAAAATATCTAGATTGCAACCTAAACAATGTTACATCAAAACTGAGTGTAGTTTTGACTTTAAATTCTTTTTTCCATTAGTTTTTTAAAAATGCAGTTTCTGAAGTTTAGACTTTCTCTTGGGCAACATAAAAATTTATAAATATTGGCTCCCTTTCACTGAGGTACCAATAGCTTTCAAACACAGCTCAGCACACACCTCTGTATACTAATTGGAGTTCTAGTAGTCTTGGCTGAGAAGGATACTCACAGAAAGCTGGTTGTTTTAGAAAGCATCAAGATTTATGTGGCAATAGTCTGTTATGCTATTGTATCAGGCTAGAAGTTTTAACAACAAATAAAATGATACCCCATTTATCTGGAATATTATATCATCTCCTAGGCTACTTGTCTTATCAGAATCTGGCTTGCCTAGACATCCAGAAATTTTTATATTTCAGCGGGAATACCTAAAAACTGTCAGGATGCATCTATTTGTTCTATACTAAAACTGGACTGAAAAAAACCAAAACCAAACCAGATACCACCATAGGAAACTATAAAACAATACGACAAGGAAAGTCTTAATGCACCTACTTATATAAATCAATTTTGTTACCTAGAGATAAAAGTTTGAGAGGTTAATGCATTGTGAAGAGAGAGGCTGTAGGTAGTGTTAGGTACAGAGGTACTTGGTTCAGCCATAATTCCTTGGTAATTCCAACCAGACCCTCACACAGCATACTGAAGTCCGCCCTGAGGCTGCCAAGGAGCGTAAAAGAAGTAATATTGTGATGCAGCTAACCAAGTGAACACAGCGACAACTCAGAGCTTTTCCAAGGACAGGATTTTTTTCCGAATCCACCCACGTTTAAATCACTGCTAAACGTGAAGAAGTCACCAGCTTAAAAAATAAATTTTGTGTGTGAAAGCTAGAGATTGGATGGAGAGGGGATGAATTCACTGATTTCCAAATCACCTTCAGGTTGTCATGTTTGCATCTTAAATCTAACTGTTTGATCCACTGCCAACAGTTAAAATAACACTTTCAGAAAGACACTTTCACCTTCAGAAACCTTGCTGCAGTCAAATTCTCATTCTTATTTTTCATGTGACAGTGTGAAACTTCAGTGGCATCATGCCACGCACTAAAGAACACAAGCTCAAAGTAAGCAGCATTCTGGAGGACAGCGTTGCTGCGTGTCCGGACATAATTCCAGTGCATATTGTCCAAGCATAGCTTAGCTTCCTCTGGCTTTTTGTATTACTTCTGCAGAATTTGTTCTTGCAGAATTTGCATTACTTTGTAGCCTCTTCTGTGCACTTAGTGAAATGAAGAAATTAAAGGAGACAAGGCCGCTCTTTGTGGTTTTACTTCTTCATTTTAAGGACAAAAAAACTTTGTCTTATTTGCAACATGCAGTAAGTCAGATGACAAATATTTATATTTCTCAGCATTGGATATTTTTAAGAAACCCTGGAAAGAACCTTTTTTCCATGATGAGTAGGTAGTTGAAGCATAAAAGCCACAGACACTTTAACACAGTGCCTTGGAAATGACCCATACAGTCCTGGTTACAGGAACAAGGATTGTTAGTTACCAGTTTGGACTTACAGCTCAAGCTGTATCAGAACTGAATATGCATGACATTTAAACTCATCACTGAAGTCCCAGTTCTGCATGCTTTTAATCACATGCACAGATTTACTGACAAGCATTACCACAGATGCTCTCTAAACAGATTTCATTTTTGTTAATTCATTTATGTGGCTGAAAGTGAGTGATAGCTTTGTTGTAATAGAAAATTCAGAATTTGAACTACAGATAAAAGAGACATTTTTTTCCTCAGAAAAGCTTGTAGCACACGTTCTTGTAAATTATGACAGCTTTAAGAAGCCACTGTAACTTCAGCATGATCCAAAAGACTGACCTTTCACTCTTTACCACTCAGTTGTTAAAATCAGGTTTTTATTGTCTTAAATCACTGAAGACTTTTTAAACTAATACTATTGTGTTCTGTTTCTTTAAGGTGATGATTTTAACTCTCAGACTGAGGCTTTATACTTGTCAACTGTTACGGCTTCAAGAGACAGTGGGAGTGTGGTTCTATGAAAATTCTTCATCTTACACGCCATATTTTGCACTTTTTCTATCTGTTTTTGGGGACTTCAAAAGAAAATTACAGCACTTTAACCTTGGAATAAAAGGTGAACACACGGGGATGTATTTGCACTGCAGTGATAGAAAGCTATGCCTCCTCAGATACCATATCTTGAAGTTACTGAGAACTATGCTGTCATAAAATGTGGTTTACCACTGTGGAGAGATCATCTGAGTGCCTTTGATACACTTTTGGAATTACTGTTGCTCAAGAGATTTTTGTTTAAGAACGCCTTTATTAACTGTTCCAGTCTCAGGAATGGTGCTTGGATTCAAACATCTCGTGGAATTTCAATAAAAGCTGTAAATGCTATCTTATGTCAACTGTCTTTCAAGTGGAAACATTACATGCTCATATCTCATTTCCAAATTTTCTAACACATTAAACTGGATGTTACCACAAGTACCCATGATCATGGCAACATCTAGAAGGTATTTAATATCACAAGAGCAACAAGAGGTTGAAATTAAATCAAAAGACAGATGGAAAAATATCCCAATACCAGCAATAAATCAACACTATGTTGCATAAGAGAATTTTCATGTCTGTATAAAACCTCACAAGTAAGTCAGATAAAAAAACCCCATGAAATGTGATGCTATGCTACAAGACAGTAAGAAGATTCAAATTTGAACTCATTATTCAACAGATTTTTTTAGGAGGAATTTGGGAGCAACAGTGAAAATGAAGCTCAGAAAGATTTCTGCAGTGGTTATTTTTAAACAGTAAGTTTTCCTTTGTTCAGAGGAAGAAGTGAGTCTTTTCCAGGCTGCTTTACTTCCTAATATTGGAATACTAAATTTGGAAAAACATCCAAAACATGGTGAAACAATTTTGCCTCTTAGATAGTCATGAGATAGTGAAACAGGGCACTGGGTAAGGTCTGTCATACTGTTTTGAAAGACCAGTGGCTTTGCTAAGATGTGTTTTCTACTAAGATAGATGTAACAAGATTGAAGAAAGATGTGTATATGGAAGCTACTTCTGTCATGTTCTTAGAAGAGTTCTACAGATTAAAGTTTTTTTCATAGCACTTGCTCTGAATTTCTCCAGTGTCACTTTGCAGCTATTTATTCCAGCAAAAAGTGGACCTACAGTGCTGCTATGAGACTAGAACATCAGCATTGATCCTCTCTTGTTTCACCAGGAGAAGTGATTTTATAAAGCAGGACTGCCATTGATTTTACTTGCGGAAGAGAAAAACTAATCTCTCTCTGAGATCATCTGTAATTTAATATCTGTATTGCACGTTTAATTACCCATTTTTAGCCATTGGATTCAGCTGAGACAAATCTGCTCTAGGCTTGCTATGTCCTATGTTCTTGCTGACAGAGCAAATCAGGCAGACGTCAGAGAATTAGAAGCAGCTTCTTGAAGCATTCGTTAGATTAATATGGAATAGCAGCTTGGGATGTGCCCTGGCTTGCACCATTTAGCAATATTTAAGGGTCAGTGCATAAGGTCAAGCAATTTCTCTGTTCTAGACTCGTAGTCTGCTGGGAACTATGAGCCCTTGCCCTTCTATCAGCCATGGTGAAATCGAACCCACTGTGGTCCTGGAAAGAGTTAATTTTGCATTGTTCTATTTCTTTTTTCCTCATGAAAATGAAATGGAAGTAATTAAAACTGAATTTATGTGAATGAACATAAGTAGTACACTGCAGTGTTTGCAGTTAGATCATGGTGATAATCATTGCTCTTTACTGAAATAGAAGTCATCATGTCATTATCTTATACTGGTGAGTAAATGCTGCCTTGGTGTGGGCAGCAAAGAACAAGTGTGGGTAGCATTTCCTGCCCATTCTACAGGCATGGAAACACTACCCTGTTTTCCCTCTCAATGGATTGTACACTGAAAGGTTTCACCTGGCATCCTTAGGCTAACGCAACTCAGTTTTGCACAACACTGCTATGCCCTATCCACTCCATTTCATTATGTACGGAACAATAGCACTGTTTACTACAATAACTATAAGATTACCTAGAAATGTATTTTGGCTCATGAGTTTCTATTTTCACCAGCTCTCGCTGGATGCTTATGAAGCTGACTGTCACATCTGAGTACGTGAAAGTTGGTTTGTCAGCAGCTTGGCCAGTCTATATATGTCTATGAATTCATGCAAGACTTGTCTGTTACTGTAAACCATTGAGCATATGATATGTGTGTAATATGATGAGTCTCTGTTCTTTCTGCTTCACCTACTGTTTTACATGCTATTATCTCCAAACAGCTGAAGTGAGTTTTCACATACAGATAAACTGCCTGCAAAATGTTTGAAGGGTTTGTGTTCTGTTTGTTTGGGGTGTTCTCTTTGTATGTGTTTTGTTGTTGTTTTACTTGTTTTTCAGTTTTACAAAAAACCTTTGGATTGTTAGGGGTTTTTGTTTGGTGTTGTTGTTGTTGTCTTTTTGTTTGTTTTTTTAAATAGTTTTGAACATTACAGTGAATCAAGAGCTGATGTTACTAGACCATAAAATTATTAGTGTTTTTAGAGTTTGACTTTAAAACTTGTACTTTCATCTGGCATTGAGTGGCAGAGAGGCATAAGAATATTCTGTTACCCTTTCTGATATGTACTGCCTCTATTCATCTCCACAGATTTGTCTCAACTAGGCGCATGTCATAAGCAATAGCATCTTAGTGTACTGGAAAAAAGGATGGATGCAACTGAAGTTGGTGAAATGTCTGTTTGAAAACATGTGCGAAGAATCTACTCAGTGGTTTATAACCACTTAAAAACATAGTTCACTGAACTTTAATGACAACCACTTTTCACAAGCAAGCAGAGGAAAAGGTTTGTTCTCAGTATTTAATTTTTCTGGTAGGGCTAAGGAAAATCTACTTTTCCAATCCACTGACCTGCTTTACTATGTATGAGTGAAGTACTTGCCATTTTAGCACAGGAGTGACTGGCAAACTGGGTGATTAGTCTTGCTGTTCATTCCTTACCTCTGTTATCTATCAAAGATTTTAAGGGCTTACAGTAGGTTTATTTCAGCTTTTCTACAACCACAACATTTTCAGTAGCTGTGAGTTGCAGCTTGGTCTGTGATTAAGAGCATAGAACAGAATAAGATTAGCTGTTTGTACCAAGGTGACTTTCATACTGGCAGCAGCCTGAGCCCGTACCATTTTCTTGATTCCCATTACCATAGTTATGTCTGAAAGCAACAGTTAACATCAAGAAAGTTACTATCCCTGGAAAAAGACTGAAGTGGAAGAGATATTTCTAACAGCCAGTTGAAATGCCTTCCAAGACTTAAATCTGCATACTAGAAAACCACCAGTTGATTCTGACTATGGGAGAAATTGGAAATGCATTTTAGAATTTTGGATGTCAAGAAAACCCTATTCTTTCTGAAGAAATAGTGCAGTCATCTTTTCTTACAGAATTTCTTCTTTCATCTGACAGAACCATATTGTTTGCCACCAAAACCATTATTTACCTACTCCACAAAATAGTTACAAAGGTTTTACAAACCACGTCTATACAGTAAAGAGTCACTGTTACAGGAATAAGTCTAACTTCAAGCTTGTATTTTCTTTCTGTGGGGATGGGGATCAACTAAGCAACCTCAGAAGTCCCTTCTAACCCAAAATGACCTTTGACTGTAAACTTATTGCTCAAATTAACTTCCGTATCCTTTGTAATTATCTGGCTTTTCTTTTACTCTGATGAACACGTGGCCTGGAAGTGTACCCCAGATCAATGACTACAATCTGGTTCAACAAGATATCCTGGTTTTCCTTACCATATTGTCAAGCACGCTCTGTAATACTTTTTTATAGCCAGCGCTTGGTAATATTTCACTCAAACTCAATATGCAGCCATATGGTAAAAAGTAACTGAAGCAAGTAAGCGCACTGTGCAAATACTGTTAAAAGCTGAGTTTAAAGAACTACTGAGTTCCCTTTCAGTTTTATTTTCACTGTATTTTTTTCAGCAGTTAATATTTGTTTACTCACAAGCACATTTCCTTACCGGGCTTTTCCCAGTGAGAAGTGAAACATCTTTCATGCAAAGTCTGTGTTAGAATGAGGAGAGATGCAGTAGAAATTTGCAGAGTGGGTTTAAACTCATTCCTTACACATGTGTTTTTCAAGCAGTAGGGTGAAACGATTACCTGAGTCTCAGCTGGTGAAGGTGGGGCTTTCACTAGTGAGGTGGGGAATCTACTAGCCAGAAAGTTGGGGTTCTAATCACAACATTGCTAGCTAGCATGAGGATTTCTGTGCTACTAGACAACAGTATTTGTGTATGAGATCAACTTTTTTCCCAGTGATACAATGAACATACTCTTTACAGAAGTAAAATAACTGTCAGTATTAACTATGAAAACCTGGCAAAACAAAGGCTAGGTATCAGTGAATATATGTATAAACTTGAGAAAATCACTGAGAAAGGAGAAGCTGTTGGTAAAAATAGGGAACAGGTGAAGGTCAACTTTTTTTTTT
>VWYP01020154.1:42638-63271 GCA_013400435.1 Pycnonotus jocosus | reverse complement strand
GTTGGGGTTTTGTTTGGTTTTTTCTCTTAATAAAATATCCCTCTTCCATCATATCCCTTCCAGGCTGAAGATCTTCGGCATTCTTTACATGTAAGCTATTTCATGGCTCTTCTTGTCCTTGTTAGCCTTCTCTGGATCTCCAGGACCCAGGATACTGGAACAGAGGATGATTTTGCTCTTAATTCAGGTTCTTTGACTTGGTTTACTGTGAGCTCTGTTTAGCACATCTCGGGGAAGAAGAAAAATGTTGGAGACCAGAGGGAGTTGTCTCTCCCTTGAGACAATTCTTCTTGAGGGAGAAAAAACCCAAGAACCTTATCCTAAATTAATTGCATAATTGAAATATCATAGAAAAGAGCTTTGACAGGCTCAGCAGATCAGGACATGGAGAGAAACAAGTGGAAATTAGAAATCAGGGATACCTTTTTAACAGTGGCATAAATTACCGAGGCAGAAAATTAAAAAGTGGTGTGTCTGTAATGGGGAAAAAAATACCAAGATTTGCTGTTTTACAAAGTTACGTTCCACTATAGTATTACTCAAAGTAAGATTTAAGGCAGTGATGTCTTGTGATCTATTCTAGAAAGGTCAGAATAGGGAATGGCAGGCTCGTGTTTGTAGCTAAAACTGATATCACTGCTGGAAGACTCAGGTGTGTTTCCAAGGGCTGTCTGTTATTCCAAGGCCTGAATTTTTAGAAAGAGTGAGCACTTGTGTTCTCAATTATATTTAAACTCAGATGCACTTAACATCTCTGAAAAGTGGTCCCAGAGGAAGAGAGGAAGGCTATGGAGAGATTGGTCCCATAGTCCATGGTGAGACTGTGACAGGTGTGCATGTGCAAGAGGTGAAAAGGAAGCGTGCCAGGAGAATTAATAAAAAGAGATATCATATTTCTGCCAGGGATAATGAAGGGAAATATGTCTTTGTGATTAGTTGTTTCATCACTTCCAGGATCCAGGATCCCCATCATGCCTGGGGTAGTCTGGCTTTCCTGGGTTGTGCCAGCTGCCTGCTGAGTCTTGTGCTTGCTGAGCATGGGTGCCCTGTGAAGTTAGTCTTGAGTACCTGCAGGGCATGTGCAGCTCTTCAGAGGCAGTCTTGGCGGTGTATCCTGTGCTAGGATAGAGTTGGACTCTGACAGGTCTTTTTCTTCCGTGTTTCCTGAGAGGGCTATCAACCAGGCAGATTGGATCCTTTGCCTCTTCCCCTACCCACACTACCAGAACCTGTATGCCTGCGGAGCAGTTCTGTGCAGCACCCACTTGTATCGACTCTCTTCCCTTCCCAGTGACTCACCGTTGCTCTCTTGGAATTTCTGCCCTCAGGGAACAGGCAGAATATTCTCGTTTTAGACATTCTTCTCTAAGACAGAAATATTCATAAACCAAATATGTAAGGAGCACAATACAGTGCGTTTGAAATCATGTTGCAGATCTTTGGTCTCCAAGCAGAGGCATGAGGTAGTCATTTTTAGGGCTTCTGTGTAACTCAGGTATCCTCAAGGCAGGCTTTTCATTTCTCTTCTTTGCCAGATTCCCATATTGTGCTTGAAAAACACTGTTGAAAGTTAATATAAATGCTCTGAAAAGCAGCATTCTCTTTATGTACATTTTAATAATAACACAAAGGTAAGGCAGATCTTTTTGATTGTGTAACGCCCTTGCTCCCAGCTTTCTCTATTGACATTTCCTAATGTCTTCTCAGTCTGTTGCGACATCTCTGTTGCAACTTGTTGGGTCAGGCTTGGGATCAGGAGCATGTATAAACTGAGTTGCTTTTTTCCATGGTTTCTGAGATCTGTGTGATGAAGTGATGACAGTCAGCAACACATCAGATGCTAATGTCATCTCCAGACATGAAAACAGGGCATGTGTCCTGTATCTTTAGAATCTTTGTGATTTTCATCTCTCTATTCAGCCTATGACCTTGTAAACACCAATCAGTAGACAGGACAGTGCAGTGCTTGATTTGAGGAAACATTGTCCTGGTTGACTTACATGGTATAGACCTTCCCAGGCAACCTGTGGTGTGTTCAAACAGCAAAATAAATGAAGAAAACCAGCATGTGTAGTGTTAACAGTTTTCTAAAATGTCTGTATTTTCTCTTGTGGTGCCTAAGTATTCCTTCCCTCAGCCCTGATTTGTTGACAGGCTGATTTTCCTCACTCTGTATTGTCTTTGAGTACTTGATGTAGTGGATAGTCAGAAATTTTATGGTGATGCTTTAGTGAAAGATGTGTTTAGATGCTGACATTTCCTGAACAGGATTCACAAGCAATGCTGTCAGACCATAAAGGAGCTAATGCCGCTTCTTGGGGATGAAGTAAATAAAGAGGAAATTTAAGTTTCTTTAAATATCTGCAGGTTTTCATATAGAAGCTGCAGTATGTGAATACTGTGTGAATATCAATAGTCAAATTTTTTATTGAAGTGTGCCTAAAAATATGTAATAGCAGAAGGAATTACTACCTTTTTTAATCAGTTCTTTAAACTGATTGTCATTTTTCATTGAGGCCCTGTATTTTCTGGTGATCCCTTTATTCCTTTGAAAGAATTGCTTAGAAAATACTTAGTGGACAATGAGTTTTTATTGAGAATGGAGAAAAGTTATCCAAGGCATAGATATTTCAGAATTATGTGTCATGATTTGTACTGATCAGGGAATTGCTATTTTCCTGTGTTGGGAGAAGACTCACTAATGAAGGAGCACAACTGTGGTCATGATGGATGACAGCTGCCCTTTTGTTTCAAGTGACTTCAGCAGTAGAGAAGGAGGAAGCCAACTGGTAGGATTCAGTAGAGTAAAAATATGCAGAAGGAAAGGCGAGGGCTTGTCAGGAGACTGGGTAAAGTGGGAAGCAGAAAAGAAAAACAAATACGTGAGCTGGTGAGAAAGTGTAGGGATGTTTTTATTTCTCTTTCAACATGGTGGCAGTACACTATCCAAATCTAAGTAGAGAATGTTTCTCTCTAACTTGCTGGGTTTTTTTCAGGAAGATAGGTCTGATCAGATGGCCAAAAAGCCTTTTTATATGCCCCCTAACTGCTGCAGCTGGCTCAAGAAGGGAATGGGGCTGGGGTGTCTTATTCAGAGGCTGCTGCAGCTGAAACATCAGAGTGGGTGGAAGGTGTCCCAAACCAGGAATCTAGCCCCTGTGGTGGTGGGGTTCACCCACGCTTGGCAGGAGCCGAAAGAAAGACTTTTTATTTAAAACTAGTAATTTTAATATGAATGCAGTTCAGTTCATCACCTTGAGAGTCATGAGAAAAGCCTTTTTTAAAGCATCTGAAAGATGCTTTAAATCACAGTTACATCATCCTGTGCACAACTTTGCACATAGCAGAAATGCTGAAAGTTATGAAAATGTCAGGGTAGAAAGTAGGAATGGAAAAAATTGTTCAGATAAATTGATTTATCTTCCCCGTCTATCGTCCTAAGTCTTTCATATTCTTGAGATCTCTCTGTTAGAGCCACTTAAGTGATACTTACAGTACTTCATCTCTGTCACCATAATTGGTATCAGGCCTCATTCACTGATAAGGAAACTACCCCTGGAAGCCCTTGTTTGCTTAATTTCTTATCCATACCCTGATTGGGTTACTCTGAGGGATAACTCTTGTCCCCTGAATTTATTGTGTTTCAGATTCTTTTAAGCTACCTGTAGGTTTTCACTCCTTTGTCCGGGTGCTTGACTAGACTATAGTAATATAATTTTATTGCTTCTAACAAATCTATGATAGAGATGTGGGACTGGAATGTCCTGAAACAGCAGTGATGTATCAAGCAGCATGGAAAAATGATGAGTGTGTGATGTGGAAAAATGACTAGTATCATACAGGTTTAAGGAAACCCTCTTTTCTGTCACCAGCACAGGTTATCGGTTTTTTATATAGCTCAAAATTTGTGCTTGGTTTTACTTCCTGCATCTCAAAAAGGATGTAGTAGGAGAAGAAAAGCTAACAAAAAGGCCAGCCTGCGTGATCAGAGAAATAGGAGAGTCCAAAGTATCACAGTATTAGTCAGCTGGAAAAAGTGAAGTAACTAAGAAAAGATGCTGGAAATCTGTGACATCAGAAGTGGTATGCAAAAGGCGAATAATGACTATTTATTTGTTCACTCTTAAAATAGCATTAAGTAGGATGTTCAGTGAAATTCATTACAGCGTACAAGAAGGGAAGCACTTCTTTATGAGCACATCATGTTAGTGTGGGGTTCATTGGCCTAGAACTGGTGTGGAGCTCTCAAAAGAACAGAGCAGTTTTGTGAATGCTGTTACTCTGAGAAATCTGATTTCTAGAAGCCAAGGGGCTAATCAGGGGAAAGATTTCCCTACTTATACCTGGTCTAAATCTTTGGTAAGACAGAAATAATTGAGTAAAATTGACTTTTGCACCAAGCATGCCATTGCCTCTATCCTCTCAGGCTACTGAGTTTGTTTGCCAAGTGTGGAAAGTGGTCAGTCCTTTGTCCCTTTATTTGCTTCAGCATTCCTGCTAGCACTAGCAGATGTGAGGCTGACTGGTGGCTTGGGACCTGCCTGGCAGGCTCAGCTGTCACTGGCAGTGCTGCCACACCTGGCACTCATTTGGGCTGGGCAGGTTGGTCTGTAGCATCAGTACCAGGTTATGGTATCGTCCTGCAGTGGTGATGGCTCGTCCTCTGTGTGGGCAGCCCAGGAGACTCCCGATGCTCCTTGACCTATTCTATCTACTTACAGAGCTATTTACACAGTTGCAGAGGTGTAATTCTCCTGTCATGCGTCAAGGTCTTTTGGGTGATAAACTGATTGACCTCTTTATCATACTCCTTCAATAGCTGCTTTCCAAATTACTCTTAGGTAACTCTTTCTTGTGAAGTTTCCTGTAACACTGCTAAACGAAATGTCAGGAGTCTCCTAGGAAACTGAGATACAAATATATCATTAAGGGCAGAAAAATTCCCATTCTAGACCTGTCTGTTTTCAGTAAGCCTATATTTTCTTTGCTGTTCTCACTTGGCATTCTTCTTCTCACTGCTTATTATTTTACTATTTTTACATAATTCTTAATTTACATGTTTCCCAAAACCACAGAGAGGTTCAGTCCGCCCACTCTGCTCTTTGCCTAAAACTACAGTGTGATCAAATTTGCATTAACATCTAGTCACTTCTCGTGGCTGTGCAATCCCGTCTCCAGTGTACATGTGGTGCAGGAGTGTTTGGGAGGCAGAACCGTGAGTCATTTCACCACTAAGCAAATGTTCACATTCAAAAAGTAGCCAAAGGCAGTGGTTTAAAGCCTGTGGAGCTCTTCATCTAGTTCTGACTGAAAGAAACGTGGTTCCTGAGGCTTCCAACATGCCTCTGTGTGCTCTGGGTGCCTTTGTGGCTACACTCGAGCTACCTGCCTTCAGATCAGGTCAGGAAACATTTGGCTTCCTGGAGGAGAAAGGAGAGGAGATAAGGGGAACTGCAGAGACAGTATATTGTGGTGTGCTGCTTTGCCAGGCTTTTCAGTCACTCTGCTGTAAACCGTTCATGTAGAGCACGATTTGTGACCTCAGCCTCACCACGTGTGCACTATGTGGGCTTACCAGTACCTGTCAGCTTTAACGCATTCGTTGCAATTTTTTTCTTCTGAAGGTCTGAAAATTTTTAATTTATGATTTTAAGTCTTGATGTGCACAATTAAAAACATAGACTAGTTAAGAATTCACACTATTCAAATAATTAGGATGTGGTGTCGAATTGTCCAAACCTGTCTAGTAGTTAGGCATAATGTATGGGCAGTGTTCTCAACCCTTTGTTGCTGAGATAGAAAAAAAAAAAAGGGAGGGTACTAGGGGGTAGAAGAAAAAAGTATCCAAACACAAAATGTCAGATTTTGTTTTCAGGAGACAAACAAATTCACAAACTGTGACTGTTTCTTTTAGTCTGTATCTAAGCAGACTATACAAAACACATTCTTTCACATAGGTGTGAAAGAAAAGTGTCTAATTGTTCAACTTGTTTAGGATTTATTAACATTTATTGACAAAAAAACCCCATGGTATTTTGTTTGTTCTAAACTCAGCTTCTCTTTTGGACTTCTCTTTTTCTTGTCTTGCAGTTAGAGGTTTTCAACTATGTGCATATTTAGTTCACTCTTCTCTATTGTTCAGGACCCTACTAAACAAGCAGGTTCATAGTCCTGCCAGCCAAGAACTAGAACATATTATATGTCTCCTATATTTGCAGGTTATAACATTTTTCTGGTTAGTATTTTTCAATCTCCAAACCTAGCAGGCAATGCAATTAGGAAGACCTGGAAAATACTGATATTTCACAGGGAGAGAGGGGAGTGTCCTACCTCCCAGGTAGGAAGCTGCAGGGGAGAAAGTTGTCTGTGTTGTTACTTTGTGATCCTTTTGTGCCACAGTGGCCTAGTGGTTGCTGTTCTGATCAGCTCTCTATTTTCAAATACAAAGCTTTGGAACAAAACAATGTTTAGCTAATAGCAAATACTAAAAGCCCTTCAGAGAAACTGCTTTTATTGCATATTGTTATTTCTCCCATCCACGCCCAAACTTTAACTTTTTCCCATTCAGCAGGTGCAAAATATCTTTCTCTCTCTCTACATCACTCTGGTCTACTCTATTTTTATTCTCACCCCTCCAAGGTCTTATTGGTATGTGTCTAGTTAGTGTGAGATTATTATTCTTAACTGTTTCCTACCATGTGTACTGTTTCAGAGATAAATATGGGTAAAATATCTGAAAACTTGTCTACTTTTTCCAGCTAGACCAAATAATTTACTAGAAGGTGAAGTCTACCTTTCTTGTCTTTCTCCAGGGAAAGGTCACAAAAAGTTCAGGTAGTTTGCCTACATGGGTGTGATATGTAGTTGTAATTATAGTTATCCTGGACTAATTGAAGTGATATCTCCTGGCAGCACAAAACACTGTGAACTCAGTAGTTGGAGGATTGTGCCATATTGGCAGTTGTATGTAGGTCATGGATAAAGAAAACATCCAGTATTTGTCAGGTTTTTTGTCTGTCATGCTATCATTGTATTTCTGATGTGCCCTGCTAATGCTGCCATTACCTATTTTTCCACACACTGCTTTCACTTTAGTCAGCAGAAGGTGGTATGACAAGGGTGAAAATACAAATGGCCAGAAAAACACAGTAAGAAAGCTAATTTTGAAAGTTTCAATGCGGGTGTCCAGTCTCAGAGATGAAGTGTCTGACATTGAGTGATGCTGTGTTTCAAAATGCCATCAGGAAAAAGCCAGCATCATCCTGATCTTCCACTTCCTCCTGCTGTCCTTCCTGCCATGTACACTATGTGCATGTACTTAAACTGTCTATGTTTGGTTTCAACACACTTTATGCCTCCGTTGCCTTACCTGTAGTGTCCCCAGCCATGAGAATGCACTTCTAATGAGTGCATACCCGGCATGTGGTGGGTGGGATGTGCCAGCAGTAACACCTGGATGCATATCCAGGGCTCTTGAGTCTCTTCTGACTGAGGGAGCAGCACACTGAGGCAGCCCCACAGCCTTCATCTTGCTGTGGACATGGGCCGGCAGAAGGGTCAGGTGCAGCAGCACACCGGGCCCCTCCTTGTTTCTTGTGTACATTACAGTGTGGCAGGCGAGTCCTTGCCCTTCCTTTTACTATCTCCCTCTTGCTCTCTGGAAATAGCAAAGGTTGCAGCAAAGCCTGAATGCAAGTCAGAAGCCCTGTGCTGCCATTCCGTCCTTTCCTCCCTGATCTTCCAGAGCTGCCAGCTTGGGCCACAGGAAGAGTGCTCCCAGGAGGACAGCGTGTCCCTGCTCCTGGTCCTGGCTGCTGGTTTTGCTGGGCCCAGCCTTGCCTTATCTTCTTGCCTTTCCCCACTTCAACCAGGCTGCAGCATCCTGCTGGAGGCAGTGGGACTTTTCTAAGAGCTTGGGGGCATTTAGGCAGCAAGAGCCATGAATTGTCTCCTGGCACCCCATCCCCATTCCTGGAGCTGGGGCTGCATGCTGCCCTCACCCCCCCCAGGTATGTGGGTCTGGGCTCTGGGTTTGGAGGGGAGCCCTATGGGGCTGGGGCTGGCTGCGCACCTTCATCCTCCCTGAGCCTTGGCTTTGCTCACCCGCTGCTGTCAGAAGAATTGGAAATCTCTACCCTGCTCTGGTAGAGAACTCTGGTGCTGACAGCTCGCAAGTGCCTTTTGGGTCTTGCAAGGGTTACTGCAGCTGCAGTGAGTTCTGTGTATTACAGCTGATAGAAAAAGTCTTCTGCACGAAGTTTCTGCTTTCTCATGCTTGACTGCTTTGTAGTGCATGCTTTGCAGGACTCCTGCCACACTTTTACCTTTAGAGATTAAAGTACTGTTTAAATATAATGTACTTGTGGTGAAGTGGTGATTAACCAATATTTGTTGTGGTTGTACAGGGCTGTAGATGTGTGTATATTCACCTGACAGTACAAAGTACTTGTATCCAGCGGCTGAATTGTGTAGGAATCGCAGAAGAAACATGGCAGCAGTTGTGTATTGCTGTGGTATCACATATACATTACTCTTGCAGGGTTCCTGAACAATTACTAAACCTGCTGTACTTGATGAAGTTTTCTTGCCTTACAATTCAATTTCAAGTCCTAATAGGCATTTTAATGTGTCCTCTTGTTTGTCTTCACAGCTCCAATTTGTACCTAGTGTAGATCTCTTTCAAAACGTGATGAAAGGTAAGCATCTTGACAGTCAATTACTTGAATTTTTTTTTCTCTTTAGATGACAATCAAAACAAAACCAATGAAAAGAAAGAGAAGAAAATGGTTTCTCAGAAGCCCCATGGTACCATAGAATATACAGTAAGTATTGGTGTGTGATGTGTTTATGCCTGCTTTTTGAAAGTGGAGTTGTTGAGGTTGAGAGGGAGGCAGTGGCACAAAACTGTAAGCACTAATTCTTCCTCAGTTTGCAGCTATCTCAACAGGGATTGCCCCTATTGATACCATTCAAATATCACTGTGTGGGGAGAGCTAGGGTCACATCCTGAATCTCTGTTCAACCCAGGATCTCTGCCTCTTGCAACTGCCAGTTCCATTTTTATTTCTGCATTATGGTTCTCTAGTAGAGAATGGTTTTGTTATTCTGACAAATACTCCCATTCTGCCATGTTGCTGAAGTCATCAAGCAGTTGACCTGTGCTTGATGAGGTCTGTTTCTCTCAGCTGGAGCAGGGCAGCAGTGTGCTAGCTCTGCTCAAAACGTCTGTGTGAGCCCTCAGGTCCCTAAGCGCATTCCCCTCTCTACCATAAAGAGCCTCTGTGCAAGGTGGCGTCCCAGCTGGGAACTGCACAAATGCCTGACGTGCTGTGGCGCTGGAGGTGTAGTGAACTTTGCAGTGTATGACCTTCTCTCCCTTGCCAGACCAGTTCTAAACACAGTTGGGCTGCTTTCAAGTTTTAAGATAAAAGGAGAGGGACATCTGTAACACCTCTACGTTTTATCTCCTGTATAGTGTGAAAAATATTTCTGTCCTTTTTTTTTGATACTGTTTTTTCACCTAAGCTATTCAATAGAGGGAGTGTTGAGGTCATCAAGTCTGTCCTTGCAAACAGTTTGTTAAATGGGTTTAGCTCAGGTGTGGTGCTGTGTTCAGTATGGTATCTCAGTCATCAACTCTTTTCTTCAGGCTGGAAATCAGGACACCATAAACAGCATAGCATTAAAGTTCAACATCACCCCAAACAAGCTTGTGGAGCTCAATAAGCTTTTCACACAGACAATTGTGCCAGGCCAGGTAAATATTTTATTTATTTGGGGTTTTTTAATACCTGAAACATAATTATTTGCTGTGTATTTAGAAGTTTCTTACTACTTATGTGTATCTTTTAGGTACTTGGTTACAAGAATAATGGACAGTAATTTAAAACCTTCCCTCAAAGTGAAACTCAGTAGATTATTATTTGGAATTGGTGTGAGGGGGAAGCTTTGTAATTGCCATATCTGACTTGTTATTTATGTACTGTCACTAAAGCTTAAAGATGACTCTGAAGCTCAAGAAGATAATACAGTTGTTCAGGGGAGTTGGATTACTGGGAAGTCTGGATAAATGCAATCTATAATGCATTAAAGAATTAGAGACAGAAATTGAAATGGCTTTGTGCCATTATGTTGGGCATGAGTCAGTTTTCTGTAAGATGAGAAATAAATGGAGAGAGACATTTTAGGAGAGTCCAGGACTGGAAATGCATGTGTGGAGATTAACACCTGGTTCATAAAGAGCAGATCTCTACTTCTGCTTCACAACCATGAGGAGGTTGAAGTGTCTTGATTTGCAGATAGGGAAACTGAGGCGGGCAGAGGTGGTGTGACTTGCCTGAGAATACTCAGCAGACAAAAGCTGGAATAAGGAAATTAGCTTCATTTTTTTGAATGTTTTTAAGGTGTACATTGCAGATATGGGTGATCAGTATTGTGTTGTCTTTCTAGTAGAACACAGTTAATAACCTTGTAAAGCTTTTGCCTCATTTTTTTAAAATACCTGTTTGTATTTAGATTCTCTTCGTGCCAGATACAAGTGCTGGGAGGCTGTCTTCTAGTCCTGGTGCTCCTGTTTCTCCTTCATCATCAGATGCTGAATATGATAAACTCCCTGTAAGTCAAACATGGTTCACTGGTTTTAAGCTCTCAAAATACTTTCTGATCCTGAAGCTGAGAGTCAAGGGTGCGTAAATAGCTTTTTTTTTTTTTTTTTTGAGTTTACAGGCCTTCTGTAGTGTCTTGCGTTAAATTAGTTTGCTGTACTACAAAATTTACCATTGTCCTAAAAATACTCCAAAGTAAGGGAATTCTGAGTGTGGAAACCCATTACAAGTTCAGCTGGGCCCTAAGTCTATCAGAACTACTAAAAATAGTGTAGTGCATAATCTTGAAAAAATAGAAAGCTAAATATGAAAAATTATTTAGTGTTTCCTACTGGAGATTTTTATGCTGCTATACAGTTCAGAGCCTTGATCCTGCAGTGGCATCCTTGAACTAGGAGTCTCAGCAGTTGGTTTCTTTCTAGTTAAAGAAATGGTGGTAGTACCCATATACAGAGTTGTCTTTAGACAAGACTTATTTAGTCTTTGTGAAAGGCCTTGGCATAGTTGATCTTTCAAGGGTGATTTGCCATGATTTTTAGATAATACATTTGGGCAGTTGAACTGCCTTTAACATCCTTAACATCTGTGGAGGTTAAAGTAATAAGTAATTTCCAATACATCACTAATCAAAAGTGGAGAGAGGCTTGGAGTGAATAGTTGTGTTTAACTTTACCCCTATGCCATCTGCATGGAGAATCACACTAGTGCTCTGTGAGCAGAGGTCTTCAGTGTAGATGATGTGTCAGGCCAGGCCTTCTCCCTGATGAGAGTGTATAGTTGAATTTTGTGAGCTGACCTGCCTTGCTGTTCTTTAATTTCTTGCCTGTTATTTGTATGGAGTTTCTTGTAAGATTACAAGTGGTTTGGGTTTTTTTCAATACATGGTACTATGAGAAGTGTACCTATAACTATATACATGACTATTCCTTTTCTTCCTTATGCAAAAGGAAAATAATTGTTTGAACCTGGCCTTTTAGTTTTCAAAAATCTAGAAGTATATGATTCTGGTCCTGTTGCTCTGCACTGAACTTTTTCTTTTCTAAGGATGCTGATTTGGCAAGAAAGGCTTTCAAACCAGTGGAGAGAGTTCTGTCCTCTACTTCAGAAGAGGATGAGCCGGTGGTTGTCAAATTTTTAAAAATGAATTGTCGTTACTTCACAGATGGTAAGGTAGGCGGAACCTGATTTTTGGGCATTGTTTGAAATTCTCTTTGGATAAGCAAGAGATGGATACTGGGGGAATCAAATGTGCTTCATGTTTTTAAAGAATGTAAAAGTTATGTTGATCTGTAACTGCTGTGTTTGTTGGTACTGTAATAATATGATATATAATTGTGTTCTTTTGCTTCTGTGTTGCTAGATAGAGAGAATTGCACTTCAGAGTTATGACATGTCAGGATTAGTTGTCCAGTTCCATCATATTGAGCAACAGCTTTATAAAATGAGAACATGCCAATCTGTTTCATTTATGACTTGAAGATAAATTTTAACTGTTTCCAAATATGCTTGTGTTGCTAATGCACTTGCTAATGAATGTTGTGCAAGCCTAATAAAAGGATAAATATTGCATTATTCAATTTTTTTCTTTCTGTTTCTTGTAACACACGCAAGGACCACAGTCCTAAATTACAGCAAGTTTTGTTTTAGAAGCAAAGGCACAAAGCTTGGGTAGTATTTTAGCCCTTTTCTCAAGGTTGCAAGACACTGTCTTCCTGAACTTCCTACTTTGATATCTGTCCATGTTGACTCTGGTTTCAGTTAGCTGTCTTTGTGTTTGGGTTTTCAAATTCTCTGGAATTTATAACACTGGGGATGCTAATCATTGTAGTTGCAACATTTTTTTTCCCTTAGTCCTGACTTTTGTAAGATGGATGTGTTTACACCTACAGTTTCTAGCTTCTTTTTGCATTGAGTGGATGTAGACTGCATTTAACCACTCTGCAATTTTACAGTCTGCTATTTTGTAGATTGTAATAGAGAACTATTTGATGTCTTGCATGTAAATTAGGGCAGTACTGTCACTTGCTATGTGATGCTTGGTAGATGCAGAGGATACAGATTGTCAATTTTATGGCTGTAGGATGGAAAAAGTAATTTTCAGTCAGAGCAATCAAAAATGAGACAGCTTCTTTGCCAGCGTAGCTGCAGTCCCTTGTTGCCTGGCTTCCTGCAGTGGCTGGGTGGGAAGTACGGCCTTGTGACATGTTATCTTCTGGCTTCTGGGAGAAGCCTGTGCACTTTGTTTTGATTCTGTCATCCAAACACAAACCAGGTTTATCAACTGAGTCATACAGGAGAAGCAAATGGGAAATATGAACAGACTTTGCTTTATAAAGGAGTAGGCATTCATGTACTCATTTGCCAGCGCCAAGCCATCAGCTTGATATCTTACTGCTTAAAAAAAAAGTCCCACAAACCAAGCTTGTGGTCTTTTACCTGCCTATTTATGAGCCTTCCTTAGCTTGCCTTGCAGATGACCTTGGATAATTAGTAGTATCTTCAGTGTGGGTCATTCTAGTTGATGGGTGTCTCCCATTTATCAGATGTCATGATTTACACAGCTTCTGAGTTGATCTGGTGAATTGTGTAGTTTGTCTGGAGGAGAGGGTGCAGAAGCAAGACAGTGGAAATCTTCTTTTTAAACCTTGAAAAATGGTCCGTTGCCATGGATTGATGCTGACTAATGGCTGATGCAGCAGCCTTTTATCAAATACATTGCTGGAGCACATTTTGAAGAATTAAATGAGCCCTCTGCAGCTGTGCAGAATATGCTTGGACCAATCGTAGGAGATGTTTCTAGGTTGGGAAGAAGCTGTCTCGTATCACATCCCTGTATGGAGAAGCTTTTTGCATGTACCTCTGGGAAAGTAGATCAAGGGGACCTCTGATGTTAGCTTGGCATAGTAACCTGGATGTTTCCATGAGTAAAAATGCAGGCAGATGTCTTGGTTGCATGTAAGTTCATGAATCAAATGAAAGTAGCTGCACCTAGAATAAAATGCTATGTAGTTTTTTTAAAAAATATATGCACTAATCTGTTCTAGCTTGTAGCACTCAGCACTGAAAGTTGAATCGTTCAGATGTTCTTCCTTTTCAGCCAGGAACTTAGATGTTATTAAGGATTCTTTTTTTTTCTCTGCTTGCAATGTCTGACTTGATGCAATTGGAAAGCAGAGTATTTTGCTAGCAAACACTGCATGACACAGTATAAAGAGGCAGAAAAGTGGTTTTGCTTTTTAGGATAGTAGCCTCAAATCCAATACCCAGTGATAAGTGCATTACATGTGATGTACTGACTCTTTCTTCTCCTGCTTTAGGGCGTTGTTGGAGGAGTCATGATAGTAACTCCAAACAATATCATGTTTGACCCACATAAGTCTGATCCTCTGGTAATTGAGAATGGCTGTGAAGAATATGGGCTCATCTGCCCCATGGAGGAGGTTGTCTCAATAGCTCTCTACAATGACATCTCTCACATGAAGATTAAAGATGCATTGCCATCGTAAGGAGTGTTCTTCCCTGAACTTACATTTGCAGATTTTCAGTAAGGGTCATGGAAAAGGGGTGGGGGAAGGGGGAATGGAGGGGAAGAGTTTTAGTGCAGCAGAGTAAAGTGTCAGTGAAGGAATGATTCACTTGTCTAGTTCTTTAGAGCAACTTTCTCTTTAGAACTCTAAAGTGGCATTAAACACAAATGGGTCACGAATGTGAGAACCAAAGTGCAAAGGAGACCAGTACAAACCAATAATTAATAAAAGTGTTTGTAATATGCCATGTTTGGGCTCTTGCACTAACCTGTCTCTAGGGCTCTTTTAGTGGATGTGAAGAGGTTTAGATTTTGACCATTATTGCGTTACCAGGACTGTTCTCAGAGGAGTATTTGAAACTTTTGAGGATAACAGCACCTTAGCTGCTATCTTCAGACTCAAAGAAGCACCAGACTCTGGAATACTTCTATCTCAGAACCTGAAATGCATTGATAGTTATAATCTATAATACATCATAGACTTTCTGGGGTGGGCTATTTTCATTTATGCAGACCAGGCACTGCTTATCTATTTGTTCTAAGCAGGGTTTTGTTCTTATTGGCAATACCTGTTTGAACAGTGAAATTCATTGAATTCCCTCCCTTTTCTCCTTTCAAGAAAAACTTTCCAGATACTTGCTACACTCATTTCTGAAGTGCTTAATAACTTCTTAGTAATTTTTAAGTGATGAATATCTTGTATATATCAGTCCTCTCAGAGTTTTAGCAGTAAAAAAGAGGTCAAGTTTTATGCTGATACATTTATTCAGAATTTTTCATTTTGAAATGTTTTATGATTGTCCTGCTTTTAAAAAAAATTTGGAGAAGCCTGCCTTCAAACAGTATGTTTGAATAATGGAGACAAAAGAAGAAAGCTACGGTTGCCTGTTACTGTTCTGCAGTAAACATGTTCAAACAAGACATCTCTGATTCGTTTTTCTCAAAAGTACATTTGTACTGACTAGGGAAGCATGAATGGTTGTAGATGTTGACTCATTGTCAGGTGTGGGAAATTACAATATTAACATGATTTGAGTTAAATTTCAGCAGCTAAATACATGTCCTCTGTTTTTTTGTTATGGAACTTCTGATGACTTGCACGTTCTTATTACATGTGTTACATTTCTTCACCCACATGGCACATTCTGCCAAGTGGTTTACTCATTTTATTTTGGTATTATACTTTCAGCATTTTTCTCCATTGTCTTTAAATTAAAGTCACTTATTTCCAGTACTGTATGTTTATTTTGGAAAAAGTTATTTTTTGTCGAGTTTCATGATTTAAGTTGATGTTTAGTTCTTCTTTTTCATTTTTTTCTGTTTCCATTTTGCTTTTAACATCATATGTACATCCATCATTTCCCCTGACAGTGACATACCAAAGGATCTTTGTCCTCTGTACAGGCCAGGAGAATGGGAAGACCTGTCCTCTGAGAAAGATATCAATCCTTTCAGCAAATTTAAATCCCTTAGCAAGGAAAAGAGGCAGCAGAATGGGGATGCATCTGTTGCTCTGGGTGCCAAACAGATAAAGTCTTCAGATAAGGAAAAGTCTGCTGATTTTGAAGTTCTTCAGTCATCAGAGAGTACGGGCTCAATCAAATCAAAGTCTCTGGAGTTTCCCAACAACATCACTGCCACTGAACATTTGGAAAAGTTTGATGAAGATGCATGTACCAAGGACCCTTGCAGGGAAAAAAATGCTTCGGATACCAAAACCAAAGAAAAATCCCTTCTAGGAGGAGGAGAGGGTGACTTCACTGAGCTGGAAAAGACATCATCTCGTATGGATCGAGGGTTGGACAGGAAAATCTCAGTAATGGAAGGCTTGCTGGCTGACACCAGGGACTTGGGGAGAACTAAACAGCAGGTAACCAAACCTACTACAGAAGTCCAGGAGCACTTGACACTTGATTCCTTGGAAAAAAAGGACAGTGTTGAACCTAAAGCTGACTTAGATTTAGAGCTGTGTGAAAAGCAAGATGTTATTCCAGAAGTAAACAAATGTGTCAGTACCCCGACAGGTAAGGTGGAGACTGAATTGGACACTAAGAAAGAGCTAGAGAAAGATAAACTTATTGAATTTTACCTCAGTAAAGATGGAAATGGGTCTCAGTCATCTGAAGACTTACACAAGGCTGAAATCCAGAAAGGTGAAAACAATAAAGCAATTGGCATAGACCTTACACTTAGCTGTTCAAAGTCCCAAGCCAATGAAGTCCATACAGTTAAAAGGATGGAGCTTGATTCCTGCTCTGTTGAAAGGAAAGCACCTTCATTAGAAATCAGCTCAGCAGCAGCAGAGGAAAAGGATCTGAAAGAGTCTATGGACTCTTCATTAGTACCAGCTGTAGACAAGACCTGTCAAGAAACACAGTTAGACAATCAATCAGAAATCAGACTGTGGCTGCTGCAGAAAATTCAAGTGCCAATTGAAGGTAGGTCTCTGGTTATCCTTGTTTCCTCTGAGACTTGGACAGCATTATGATGGTAACCTTTGAATTGATGGCTTTCTCTAAATATCTTCTTTATGTAATACCTGGTCTCTTTTTTTACTCTGTGTGTATTTCAATTTTATATTACCTGCTATCTTCAAATTCTCTAAGCTTGTAGTTTGCTAAGTAGCTTGTGTGCTCTTTCTACATTCAGTGATCACTGCTTATATAATCTTTACTTCTGTTTGCTGGCTTTAAGAAGGATAGTGAAATGTCATCCAGGTTCAGTACTGGCAAGGACACTTCATGGCCTAGGAATTGTCACTCTGTATTGGTGACCACTGCTGCCTCATTGAAGTCTGTCAGTTTTGTGTCTGATAGTATCCAAGGTAGTAGAGCATTGCTGTGAAGGGGGGCACTGAAGTATTCTTGACAATATTTGCATATGTCTGGTGTCTCTCATGCTATGGAAACCCTTAAAGAAGTGATAAATAGAAATACATGTATAGTCCTACTGACTGATCACTTTTCTCCTGATGGATCATTGCGTTATCAGAAATAATTCAGGCTGTTCCAGGAAAGCACATACCAGAATGAAATCTCTGTTCAGAATGTGTGCACACATAGTACCATTTCTGTGGCAGCCCAGTGCCTCAAAGCACTAGCCTGTCCTGGAGCATTGATCCTCCTCTCTGGGTAATTCAGTGAACCAGTGGACATAGCCTTGATTCACACCAGGTGGTGGGGGATGATTAAAGTAGAAGTCTTTATTTTATGAACAGTTGTTCTTAAAATGATTTTTCCTTTTTTTTGTAAGGGTTTATATCTTACTGGTGGTATTTGGCTGTATGTGTACAGCTAAAACAAGGCAACTTCACTGTGATTGAGGTTATAGTTTAATAAGCAGATTTTTTTGTCACACTAGCAATTTAAGGAGCTTAAACTGCTTTTGGGCTTGGCCCTGTCTTGTGCAGATAAAAGGTGCTTGTATGGCTGTGTGACCGACAGAGTTGGGAAACTGATTGAGCTTTTTGTGTGTGTGCATGCAGGATTACCCTCCAACCTGGATGGGTTTCCTGGAGCCCAGCACGTCCCTTTATTTGCCTGCTTCGTGTTGCAGGCAACACTGAGCCTGGTCATCTTACCTATTTCTTTACAGGGCTGTTCTGTACGTAGCTGTACACCTGAGGGGAATAGAGGCTGTGACAAAATGGGAATAAAAGGCCTCAGTTTAGGATCAACATGGTTTTGTTAAACCAGTGGTGCTGTTGAAGTCAGATGTAAATCTGTGTATGGTGCCTCTGAGTATTCCTTTGCACAAGCTTATTAATCTTTGTCACAGTGATTTATCAGCTGCAGTATTTGTACTTTCCCATAAGCAGATTGTTTATCTTGTGTCTTGTTCAGATATGCTTCCTTCAAAAGAGGAGAAGAGCAAGACTCCTCCAATGTTTCTGTGCATTAAAGTAGGCAAGCCCATGAGAAAGTCCTTTGTGTCTCAGAGCACGACCATGTCTCAACAGTACAGTAAAAAGAAAAAGCAGCCAGAGTACTGGTTTGCTGTTCCTCGGGAAAGGTAAGCGGCACTCCTGTTAGCACAAAAATGTCTGTCTGTTACTTTTTAAATGTGTAGTGCTTTCTAGATCTGAATCTTACATTACCTACATGGTCCAAGGTGTGAAGTGCAGCAGGGATGCTGAGGAGTGCCCTCATTTCACTGCATGCCAGTGGCATAAAGCAGTGTTTGTTTGTTGCTGGTCTAGTATGGCTCTCAGTAGGAAGGAAAAAGGGCTCAGGTGCTACTTGAAGATGGAAAGAGAGATATATGTGCAGCTAACATATGATAAAAGAACTGGGAGATGATCGGGGTTTCAGCTGTAATCTAGGAAGTGAGGGAAATGGGAGCAGTGGCTGGAGGGGCGTGGAATCCACTAAGGTGTCAGTGCTAAAAAAAAATAGGTATTTCACATGAGCAAAGGACATCATGTGGGAAAAGGGAGACACTCCTAACTAAACAGATGTGAGTATTTATGTCTTTTGTCCCATTAGAAATAGTCCCATTGCAGTAAAATTGAGGAACATAAGTGTTTTCCTGTAGGTGTGTATTAATGCATAAATGGTACTCTAGAAAAAAAGCAAACCAACAAACTAGAGATGTGGAGGTCTGTGATTTTACACATCAATCACTCAAGAATTTTCACTGGCTGTGAATGAAGAATCAAATATGTGATCCTTTTTTTGACCAGAAGGCAGCCAGAGCAATTCACTGGTCGGTTGATGAACCAAAATCAGTGATTCTGATAAATTAGATGCCAGGAATGAGGAATCTGACCTTGTGATCCATCTCAGAGATGTCTCATTCAGATGCAATCCACTTTTAAAAAATAATTTTTATTTAATAATTTTAATTTCNATGAAGAATCAAATATGTGATCCTTTTTTTGACCAGAAGGCAGCCAGAGCAATTCACTGGTCGGTTGATGAACCAAAATCAGTGATTCTGATAAATTAGATGCCAGGAATGAGGAATCTGACCTTGTGATCCATCTCAGAGATGTCTTGTTCAGATGCAGTCCACTTTTTAAAAATAATTTTTATTTAACAATTTTATTTTAAAATATGTAGCATGTGTGTTAAGTGTTTATATTTTTTGTGATTTAAAAAGGAGTGTTTTGATTGTCTGTAGTAGTGTGGAAGTTGCTGTCACGGAACTCTTCCTGGAGGAGAGGGAGAGGTTTAATCCAGCTGGAATGTGGTCCTTGGGAGAGTAGCCGGATAGCTTTTGGTTTGCTTGCTATCTGTGGATCTCAGTCCTTGGCTCCTCAGGGATTGCATAAGGGTGGGTTCAGAAAATTCTAGGTTGAAGTTTGAGTAAATACTTCAAGGAGTTGGAGTGATGCTGTAATGCAGCACAAGGTCAGGTAGTGCTTTGGGGATTGTGCAGCTAACAGTGAATAAAGCTGCTGAGCTGACTGAGCTCTCTAATTACTGCTCTGTGCAACAGGTGAATCTGTCAAGCTTCTAACCACAGACTTGGAAAACAGCTTTTCTACTTGTCCTTTTATGAGCAGAAACTTTGTGAATGGTGAACAGACCTAATTCATATATAAACTGAAGTTTTGACAACTGTTTAGTGTTTCAGTTTTTATAATGAGAAAAAAGTAACTTCCGCAGTGAGCTGCTGCAGCAGCACCTGGCCGTGCTGGCTGACAGACCGGATCTTTGATGTCAGGGCTGCTGTTTGGATCTTGATCAAAATTAGTGGTGAATGATTGGTTGTAAGTTTGGGTCTCCTTGGTGCTATTCATGCCTGTTTAACACCCCAGAACTGCATGACAGATCAAGTAAAATTGGAGCAGAAATTAAATGCAAGACCCACTCCTTTGTATTAATGCAAGGCTTGTCTTTGCCTCTTGAACAAGATGGTGTTTTCTCCAAGCTCTTGGATGCTTTCCCAAATGATAACACAACACTTCTACCTTCTGGGGATATTTTTGCATCAGTATTGTGCATGTAAGTGTTGCATCTTGAGAGTGCCATGAACAGTAGATGTTGGGGTAGCTTTGCCATGTATTTTAGAGAAAATATGAGATCATTTACTAAGTTCAAAACTACTTGGAATACAATTTATATTCATGTGTGAAAATATCAAGGATACCACTCTTTTCTTGTTGGCCCCAAAGCAGCATAAATAAAACACTTTTCTCCAGTCCAGTCACAGTAGCTTGTGCAGCATCTTAATGCTTTGTAGTAATTTAAAAAAAAAAAAAAAAAATCAAAAGAAGTGTCCAAACTTGGAGTGAGATTGTGAAAAAAGTTGGTCTGCGTGCCTGTATTTAGTGCAAGTTAAATCTTCCTCTGATTAGCTTTTAGTTACATTTTTTCCATGGTCATAGTGTTTGCTGTTAAAACAGCTTCTGTCATCAGTTGTGAAAATTGCTCCAAGTTCAGCCTGGTCCCATAGCCCACAGCTCCCACAGCAGAGCTGCTCTTCCATGTGCAGGCTGCTGCTACTTTCTGGGCCCAGTACTTTTACTTTTCTCTCTCTTTTTTTTTTTTTTTTTTTTT
>VWYP01020154.1:28237-42607 GCA_013400435.1 Pycnonotus jocosus | reverse complement strand
TTTTTTTTGTCTCTGGAAACGTTATTAATACAGAAAGAAGACTGTCAGGCTGATACTCTTTATAAAGGCTGTAAATCTTCTGTCTCGTTTGCCTTTTGTGCCTATTGTAGGGGTTCTCTGTCTGTAAATGGCTCCCCAGGCACCGCGTGTGTCCCGGCACACGTTGCCCTGAGACCAGCACAGCACGGCTGAGTTAATCAGTGACTGCAGCACTGCTTTGTGCTGCCTGCTTGGTCACAGCAGTGCTCACCTCAGCACGCAGAGGGAGTGCTGGGCACCTTGAGTTACCTTATATACAGATTGCTCAGTCTAGGGCAGCTTCTTGCCAGGTTCAGCTGAGCAGAGGGGCACCCATGCTTTCGGACACAAATAGAGATTGACTGTTTTGCTGGCAAGTTTTTGCAATGGGTATAGCTTACAGTATTAGAGGGTAAGTCTGTGTGTGCTCTTACTACGTGGATGTATGTTTAAATGGTATGTGTTTTCCCACCCTGGTGGATTTTGAGTAGTAATAGCTCAGAAATTAGGTCACACGTTTCCTCAAGACCTTTCACAGGAAAATGCCTTGCGCTGAGACAGAGATAGTAATGCAGAATTTCTTTGTTTGTAAATAATAGCATTGACTAGTTCCTCAGTCAAGGAGTAAATCTCTTTAATTTTCCACAGTGTAAATTTTGCAAACAGGTTTGGTTAATAAATGTATAATGTGCACTGAAGTTGATGTAAAAGACACGGCACTGAGATCATACTGCTGAGAGGCCATCAACTTTTTTGCAAAATTTAGAAAATTTTTGGATTAGCCCTTTATGAGGAGAATACTCCTAGATTCCTGATAATAAGATACCAAACTGTACAGAGGAAATTTATAAAAACCTCTTTTTATCTATAGTTTAATGTCTTATAATTAGGGCTCATAGAAGTCTCTATAAGCTTATAAAAGTGTATGAGGGCTTACAATACCTCAGCCCTCGAGATTTGTGAAGAATCATCATTTAGTCAAGCACATTTATAACAAAGTCATAGGATCCCTCTGGATTAATGTCTTTCTCTGGGCCAGAAGCAGTGGTTGGACTTATTTTCTTTCTGGAGTGACTAACCTCAGGTTTCTACAATTGTCTCTTTCCAAGTACTTTGTTTTATTGATGTCTCTTTTTCAGTGCATGATACACTCATAAGCATGTGATCACCCAAATAACTATTATTCTAGGATAAATTTTCTCGCTGTCAAGTTGGCTGTAAGAAAGCTCCTCAAGAAGTGGTTTTTGAGTTTAAAAATTGGCTCAAATATTTTCAATTGGATAGCTTGGAAATACCACTGTAGCATTATGTTAGAATTTTATTGGCAGAGCATCCCTTTTCAGAATGGCATCACCTCTGTAATCACTTGTTTCTATTTTATGCTACTGCTGCTGCTTCTTAAATCTGGACTGTCTGGATTTATTTATCAACTGTCCATTGCAGAGGAAAACTTAGGTACTACTTAAATAAACTGAACATGTATAAGTCCATGGGGCCTGACAGGAAATGTTCTGAATATGTTGAGGAAGTTGGTTGATGTTATTACAAAGCTGCTTTCTATAATCTTTTTTGAAAGGTTGTGTTCACCGGGACTGTTCCTTAATAATTGGGAAGACAATTACTGCAACCATTGTCAGAAAAATTGAGAAGTATCTGTGGGAGCACAGGGCAGTCAGCTTCACCTCAGTGCCTGGGAAGCAAGTACTTATAGACACCATTTCCAAGCACACAGAGGGAAAGAAGTGATCAAGATCAGCTGTCATCTATTTTACTGACCAAATAACTTTTCTGTTTAAGATTGTTAGCTCCTTGAGCAAGGACAATGCAAGGGATTGCTGTTTTACCATCACAATACTAAGGTTTTCAACAAAATCTTCTATATTATCCTTGTAGCCAAATTGGAAAGATATGACCTGGACAGGTAGCTACAGGTGGTTGTAAAATTGACTGGACCATTGGGCTCAAAGGGTTGGTCGTTGGTCTGAGTGGCAGCGAGGTACAAGTGGTATTCTTGGGGACAGAGAGTGCTTAATGCCTTCACTGGTGACATGGGCACTGAGACAGAACACACCTTTGTCATTTTGGGGGATAACACAAAATTTGGAGAGTGCTCATAATTGAAGGGCAGGGCTACTGTTCAGAGGGGCCTCAACACAACAAGCTGACAGAAATGTCAGGAAGTTCAGAAAAGGCAAATGCAACAGTTGTGCACGTGGGATGGAGTGGTTCCTGCAGCAGTAGGTGGGGACAGGTGACCTGGAGAGTAGCTCTGCTGGAAAGGAGTTGGAGAAGTTGAGAGCAAACAACATGTCAGTGGTGTGTCCTTGCAGTAACGAAGGCTTCACTTCTTGCTGACTCAAGTAAGGAAGTACAGCCAAAGTTGGGTGGTCATTATTCCTCTCTTCTTTTTAGACACTTGGTTAAAAAATGAAGAGGAGAGAACAAGAAACAGAAAACGTTAGATGGTACCAGACTCTTGTAGAATGGTACAGAGAACTTGTAGAATCACTGTTGGAGATTTTCCAACTCAATGGACAAGAGCGTGCAACCTCTTCTAACTCTGAAGTTAGCTCTGCTATAAGCAGGAGCTGGCCTGGATGATTTCCAGAGGTGGCTTAAAACATAAATACATTCTGTGATTCTGAGATACTAATGTGCTGCTCTCCTTCATCCACCTGCATAAATGTGCTTTCAAACTGATCTTAGACAGACAGCAGAAACCGCTACTTTTATTGTCCTTTCTTAGGGATTTGTAGGAATTAAGTAGTTAGCTTTCCAGAGTGGGACTACTGTATGTAAAATACACAGTGCTCAAGTCGGTTGTCTCTTTCAGTTAAAGCTGAAATTAATTAGCAAAGAGCTAATCAGACTGCTTTTTCTGAAACCTCTGTAAGCAATGCTAATTTATTCCTTTTTCATTATTTCCATGATGAAACAAAGTAAATCCTGTATTCTTTTTGTAGACTCGTTTGAAAAAATCTGGAATTACACTAGTGACCCTAACAAATGGTAACAGTGCTGAAAGGGTATTTTAAGATTATTTGTGCATACATATAAATCCAAGTAACTTAAAATATGGGAGGGAGGGAATGTCTAAATTTCTGAAAGATTTTTTTCTCTTTTCTATAGATCTAGGAGTTGCTGGATGTAACTTTCTGGTGAAAAGCTGGGAAAAGATCCAGTGTCATAAGCACTTACCATCTTTCTATCTGCCCTCTTTGGTCTGACTTTTTGTTGGCAGCTGAGCTTCTTGTATAGTGGATCCACTGTTGTATTCCTGTTTGAAATTGCATGTGTTCGTTTTAAGATAATATATAAATTCCTTCTTCAGAAATTGGTTTGTGATTTGTTATGGATGTTGTCAAGGAATATCTTTTTGAAGACAGTGGCTGAGAGCTGACTACATTTATGGAAGAGCATGTGCTGCTGGTACTATGTCATTAGCAAAGCTGTCAGTAACAGCTTATTTTCATAATGCCAAGACTTTTTTTTGTGGTTAGCCTCTATAACTTTTAAAGGGCAGCTAAAACTGTAGTGTAGACTTCGCTGGTGATCTCATTGCTTGTGTCATGTTGGAGATCAAACTAAATGGGTAAAGTGAATGTTCTACAGAGTTAACTTTTGTGACTATTACCTAATATCAATTTGAATTCTTAATATGAACTGTGTGGGACTGGACAAAGCCACATTGTTTTACCATGATGCTTTGGCTTTGCATATAGCAAACAGAGGAGAAAAAAATACATTGTGGGGAGTGAAAGCAGAGAAACTTTGAAGTGGTTCAGGCTGCCAGGTGTAGGGAGATCTGTTGCCTTGTGTGGTCTGGGAGGGTGGAGGTACACGGGTATCCTGTTTGTGTAGTTGTCCCTGCTTTGGCATTGGGCTAATCCTCTGTGCTGTGTGACAGTGTTGGGTTCATGGACTGCTGAACAATGGTTGTCTCCTCATCTTGTCTTCACAGGGTGGATCACTTGTACACATTTTTTGTTCAGTGGTCACCAGAAATATATGGGAAAGATGCCAAAGAGCAAGGTTTTGTTGTGGTAGAAAAGGAGGAGCTTGACATGATTGACAACTTCTTTAGTGAGCCCACTACTAAAAGCTGGGAGGTGAGTGCTTTCTGCCTTTACATGAAGCACATGCGTATCAAGTGTGCATCCTCTGCTAAGAATCTCAGCAGTTGTTCTTTTGAGAATTTTTATGGTGTTTCTTTATAACAGTTGCTGCTTTATATAGAGGACACCTTAAGGCTTGTCTCTGTCTCACAAATGTATTCATATTTCTTCAGTCTTCATTTCTTCTCTCCCTAGAAAGAGCAGGTAAACAGCTGGGAGCTCTCTGGTGTGCAACCAGCAGAAGTTGTGTAAATATTTTGCAAAGCTGTACAGGCATATGTGGTCAGTATAGCTAAATCCTAATGTATTTTCTAATGTATTTATATGATGCAGATAAAATCTTCAAAATTTATATATGCATGTAAACATCAACCCAGCCTCCTGTGTGCTGGTTGAAATGGATTGGCGTGTGGTGATATGCCAAACCCTTGCTTCTCTGGTGCATACAGCAGTACTGTTTGAATACTGGATGTAAGTGGGATAAGTTTATCATTGGACTTTAGCTTTTTCAGGTGTGGTCTGCTGCAATGTTTTAACCACTTGGCATGCCTGTGCTTGTTATCTCTTTCTTCTGCATACAAAGCCTAATTTCTAAGGGAAATAAGCTTGCACACATTTTTTAAAATCATGATTCTCAATGTTCAAACACTTTCTGTGCTAAGGACATGGGATAATGAAATAGACACATGAATTCCAAAGTAATATCTTGATGGTGATTTAAAAAGTTACCTGATTATTCTTCTTAAACATAAACTTGTATTCTTTAAATTCTACTACCCTCTTTTTTTTTTTTTTTTTTTGAGCATTTTTATCTTCACAGTATGTTCTGTTGAAAAATGGAGCTTGGAAGTGGGACTTGTAATTTGAAATGCAGCAACCTCTATCCCCAAGGAGCTAATATTTTTACAGTTTTGTAGCTTCTCAATGTTGGTGCTTTGTGAGCTGAAAGATAAAAAAAAGCCTTCTTTGCTTTGCTTAGAGCTGAGTGCAGTCATACATTGCTCTAGATTTCACTGTTCAGTTATTTGCATGCCATTTTCATAAAACCTCAATGAAGGAGAGTCAGTGATCTGAAGACACATGTAGGAGAGATCTGGCCACACTTGGAGCTTGTCTCTCATTGTTTTACTTAGATATTTATTGAAAGGAAGAAAAGCTGGAAACTGCTTTTAAAGGTGTGTCTCTTTTATTTGTAATGTATTCCAGCTTCACCGATTTAAAGTAGGACTGCCAGGAAATCCCTGTTGAATAAAGTCCAAATTTGGGCATGATGACTATGAAAGTTTCACTCTCCCTTGCGGGGAAACAGAAACTCTCACTGTAGAGAAGCATATAAGCAATTTTATCACAGCATGCCATGGCCAGTAGCTGTCTGTCAGTCCTGCAGCTGAGAACTCTTGCCACTAGAGCAGAGGTAGAGTAGTGGGTACTGAAAATAAACTGCTAGATGATGAAACAGAGACAAGTGCCTTTGAATATTCGAATTATTTACTGTGCCAGACCGGACCAGGAGGAACCTTTTGTGGAGGTATGTTGAATTGTTTCCCATTTGAAGAGCATGGACCTGATGACAGAACTTCTGTCCTAGTAACAAATGTGCTCTGTACTCAGGTGGGGGGCATTTCCACCTCATGTAGCTTCCTTTCTCAGCCCTATAAAATCTTTGAAAGACTTTGTACATCTAGTTTCTGTAGTGGTTGATTCTTTTCATCCATTTCTGCTTTTGTGTGGTCTATAAATACCTGATCTTGCAGTTGCCTCTTTCTGCAGTTGTTGACTGAACTTCATTCTCATGTGCAGTTCAGAGACTGAATAAATGTGTATACAGGGAAGAGAGGGAGCTTGTCTGTCTCTGGAGCCAGTTTGCAATTTACAACTGTGTTAATAGGTTTTCTCTGGTTGCCTAAGTGAGTTTGGTTGTATTTTGCTACAGATACCTCTTGGTTGATTTGCTGTTGGCTGATACTTTTCCCCCACTCCTGGAGGGGAGACTGTTCCTAAAAGAAAGTCCTCAAAAGGGGAGTTGTGTATTTTTGATTTAAGGTCTAAAAGATGTTAATTAAAACAAATATATATACAGTAATGGTCTGGGAGATGAGGAGGGAAGGCAAACCACTCAGAAGGTTGAACAATGATACAAAGTAGAAAGATTGTTTTCTTTGAACAGTTTGTTGTGGGCACTTTTTTGATTTTTAATTGCAGTAATTTTGCCATGCAAACCTTTCTGAAAATTGACCATATGAAAAATTTTCCAGCACAGGATTATCTGCAGTCTTGGAGAGGTTGGAGGGACAGGATGAAGCTGTAGCAGTATCATGGGCAGAAATACCTGTAACTGATCAGGTGTGCAGGGACACATAGCAGTGTTTGTTCTGCAGGCTATTTTGCCTTGTGATCCTGCCTTCCTCTTTCTTCCTGACCCTGCACTGGAGTGCCAGTGCCCAGGTGCCCTGCTCAGCTCCAAGCATCTGTGGAAGAGCATGGGCCTGACATGAGTGCATGCAGCAGATGTGCAGCTCTCCTCCCACTGGAGATGCCTGGTGTGACTGAGGGTATGAGGGCTGTGTGAGCTCCTCACCAGCTCTGGTCATCATGCAAAACTTCTGTGCGTTGCTATGTGGTTAAATGCACACCTGGAGACAGTCTAGCACATTTGTTTTCTCACCTGAGGGGCAGGTGTGTGTAGGACCTCCAGGCATCTCTTCCCAATTGTCTCGACTGTCGACAGCTTCTGCAAGTTCCAGCAGTGATCGTGAAGGCGTGGAGGAATTACGCAAAACTTGATCCATGTGTAACATGAAAGCCATTTAGAAGCCTTGTTGGCAGTGAGGTTCATAGCAGAGCACAGTGGGCTCTGCAGCTGCATCCTGGGATTCCTGCTCCAAGATAAGGCCACGGTGGTGATACACTCATGGAAGGAAAAGACAGTTTAAGATTTCCTGTTTGTTTTGCAGCTAGGCCTCCTTGCTTCCCCTTTTCTTTCTCATCAGCTCCATTTCAGAGCTTTTGCTGTTGCTTCCTGTGTGCCATGGTGGCACTGAACCCCAGCTAAAGATTTTCTCCATTTGCTTAAGGGTACCTGTGCTTGATAAGATTATCCCATATGGTGTTTTTTTCTCCAAACAGTGTGACAGCTGAGGAGTAAGTTTTAGATTAATTGGCTTCAACAGAGGATTGATGGTGTAAGAGCTGTGCTTTAGGTTGGACACTTCTTCTCTTGCCACAGATCATTACTGTAGAAGAAGCTAAACGGCGAAAGAGCGTTTGCAGTTACTATGAAGAAGAAGAAGATGATGATACTTTGCCTATCCTAAAGCATCACAGCGCTCTCCTGGAGAACATGCACATAGAGCAGGTACGGCTGGAAAACCCTCAGATTTCCTTCTTAGATGTAGTGCTGTCTGCCCATTGTGAGAAAGAGAATAGGCTGGGGCACTGCTTGTGTTGCTGGTGTAACCATTTCCCTCATTCCCTGCTCCCTGTCCAGCTTGCCCGGCGCTTGCCCGCACGGGTGCAGGGCTACCCGTGGCACCTGGCCTACAGCACGCTGGAGCACGGGACCAGCCTGAAGACTCTGTACCGCAAATCGGCTTCTCTCGACAGCCCAGTTCTCCTTGTCATCAAGGACATGGACAACCAGGTGAGGAACGCCTGGTCAGTGGGGGCTGAGCACAAAGGGCAGTGTTTTGGACAGTGATCATTATGAAATGCTACTCATACTGTGATGTCAAACCAAAATAAGACATGGGTGTGCTCTTTTATATTTTCTACTGCCTAAACTAGAGTTACCACAGGAAAGTACTTCAGCACTAGTAAAAGCTTTAGAATTGCAGTGAATGCAGTAGTGCCTTTGGAAACACCTTTCTTAGGTATCTCAGGTAAGGAGCTGTCACAAGGAATGGCTCTCTGGAGGTCTCATCTTCAGTAGCTGCTAGAGTCAGCAGTGCTGCTGCCATTGTTTTCATCTGGCTTTTAACATGCAGGATACAGGAGATGTGGAGGTATACTTGCATAGCTGATACACTTCACTAATTGGTTCTTCTAACTTGAAAATCAGCTCAGTTGTTCCTAGAAAGTATTTTGAAATGTTTGGGGTTTTTTCTCCTGAATTCTGCACTTTCCACAAAAGTACTGTAATAATTTTATTCTGACAGATATTTGGAGCATATGCTACACATCCCTTCAGGTTTAGTGACCATTACTATGGCACTGGTGAAACATTCCTCTACACATTCAGTCCACATTTCAAGGTAAGTGGGTGTCCACCTTCTGAAATAAGATTTTTGGGTTCTACTTCTGAAACATTTATGAGACTTTTATGATGATAGCATGTTTGAGTGTAGAAGATGTGCCAGATGTTGATGAATGCAGTTAATCATTCATTACTTCAATGCAATGCTTTAAGCAAAAGTGTCTGTAATTCTCTGAAGAGAGGACAGTCTGTCAGGGTGAGGGTTTTAAATTAATTGAAGGGGGAAGCAGGAAGGAATTAAGGGGTGGACTGTCAAAGTCTCACCTTGGAAGGCAGTGACATCAAGAAGAGGATGTAATTTCATTTATTCTTAGGATCACAGTGACAACAAAACAGAGATAAGAGTGCTACTGAAATACCCCTTCATGCTCATGGCTCATGCACTTCTTCCGTATTGAAAACATTGTTCCTTTTTAAGAGGGTACCACTTGATGGTGAGAGGGAAGCAGAATTTAAAGTAAGGATTAGGCTTTGTTCATAATTTTAAATATGTATTGATCCTTTACTTTCTACCTTACCTTTTTCCTCTTTCAAGAAAAAAGAGGAGCACACCTCTTAGCTGCTAAGAGTAGGTACCCTGTAGTTTGAGATTACAAGAGTCCTCACAGTTCAAATATGTTCATGTTTTTTCCCCCCTCAGGTATTTAAATGGAGTGGAGAAAACACCTACTTCATCAACGGAGACACTACCTCTCTGGAGCTTGGAGGTGGAGGGTGAGTGTTTGGTTTCCAATTCATACAGCCAGCTTTTAAAAAAAAATTTAAATGGAAAGAGGGACAACGGTAGGTGCAAGAAAAACTTACCAGTTAGGTGGCTGAACTTACTTGTAGTAAGCTGTTTAGCGGAGATACTTCAGCAATCTGATTTCTGTTACAAACTGAGAGCAATTTTGTTTGCTTAGAGTGACTGATGTTAGGCAAGTAGGGTTTGTTGCAGAGTTGGGGTTGTTTTTAGCCAGAATAAAAACCAGATGTTTTGGGTAGATACATCACTCATTGCTGAAGTGGTTTGTCACTGGAAGATAATTCCTAATGGCAATTTTGCCATCAGTTTTTTCTAGGGTTTATCACGTGGTCCTCACTAAGTTGTTGTTTTTCTGTTGATGCACAGAGTAAGGATACAGACAGGGCATAATCAGGTCATGAGTTTCAAAGATCAGTAGGTACAAAATCACAGGCTAAGGCTGTACAACCAACAGTTGGTTGCACCTCCAAGTGGGACAGCGAGCGTGGTTTGCATTGGGAGTGGATAACCAGAAGGTGCTCTGTCCACATCCAGCCAGCCAGGTGCCCTGGTGCAGCCACAGCTGGCAGCGTGAGCAGCCGGCTGGCCCAGGGCTGTGGGCACTTGTAGGTGCTACGCACTGCCCGCTCACTGGTGCAAACAAAGGCAAGGGGACTGCTCCACAAGCTTTTTGGTGAGGGCTCTGCCAGGACTGAGCTCTTCACATTTGGCCTTACCTAGGTTCCTCTGTATCACTTCTTTGATGGTTTATACAGCTCTCAGTGCTTTTACTGCCCCATATAACACCAAATCTGTTGTGTATTTCCTTTCTAGTGGCCGGTTTGGTTTATGGTTAGATGCAGATTTGTATCATGGGCGAAGCAACTCCTGCAGCACCTTCAATAATGACATCTTAACTAAGAAAGAAGATTTCATAATACAAGATGTAGAAGTATGGACATTTGAGTGAAACACTGACTGCCTTAAGGACTGGATCCATTAGGCACTTAAAAGCTATCCAGAAGGTGCAGGCTGCCTCACAATGTTACATGCTTTTTCCTCAAGTTTGTACCAGAGCATGACTACGCAAAAAAAACAACCCAAGAATAAAAGAATTGGTTTTGAGAGGCAGTAAGAGACAGAACAGTAAGAGATCACTCTGAAGTGTTTTTTACTTCCTCTTCAGCACTCTTCCATTGAAGATACAATGCTTATGAAAATATTCATGATGTATAAGTTGAAAACTTTTTATGTAACTGTGAAAAAGATCCTGTGGAAGAACTATAACTGTCTAGTACATTCCATGTGTATTTATGTTCAACATGCAAATGCTGACCAAAAATAAAAGGTTACTTTACCAAAATCTACAGCATACTGTTTGCAGTGGAAAAGAATCAGAAATTGGTGTATGCAGCACTTAAGGGAACATGTTTTTAAAAATACTTTATTTATTGTTACTGTATAGTAGTTTTGTTTTTTTTTTTGTAAATGTATTAGCTATGACGTTTTTTGTTTAATGTTTGAAATCTCATTTTGATAATTACTGTTGAGGTAGGTTTCTTATGCATTGGCATTTATTCTGAATCAATTTATTTGATTTCTGAAGTTAATTTTTATATTTTTATTTTGTAAATGAGATTTGGTTTTCATTATACCCTAATTAGAGGGTTTGTTTTCCTGGCAGAAACACTTGAGTGCATAATTCTGTTTCATTTTCTTTTCCTGAAATGAGGGAGAAGGTGGATAGTGCTTTTTCTTAACTCTGCTGTCACATTCCTGTTAATAGATCACTATTTTGGCAGTGTATGGAGACACTGGGCAACCGCCCCCTGGTGTAGACTTTATCAGTTGTGTTGCAGTCCACAGAATTGGGATAGCATGCTCTGAGCACCTGCCCGAGTGTTATTTGAATGTTTATGAAGGACATTTCTAAGAGAACTGATTTTCTGTATCACCACCAAATGATTCAAAGTAAGCCACCCACCGTGTTTTTATGAGCATTTCTCTACAAGTTGAAGAATTTGTTAAGGAGAAAATACAATTGACATTTAGAGAAGAAAGTTCTTTTCCTAACAGGCCAGGTCATGTTAGCGTAAAACTTGTTTTCCTAATAATTACATATATAATTTCCTTTAAAAAAAGTACTTCAAGCACTAGTCTGATTTAGGATTTGACAGGAAACTAAATATTCTTGTTTGTTTTTAATGAAATTATCAGATACTTCCCCATCCCCCACTACCAAAGCTGAAAAGACTCTATATTACAAAATCTGTAAAATTTATTTGCAAATAAAATATATTACAAAATTATAAAACATTTGGTAAATGGGGAGAGTGTGAGAGAGGACTGGCAATCTTCACTGCTTGCTAAGGAATTCTGCTTTGCCATTAAGCTGTGGTTTTGTTTACACAATCCAGGCCTAACTAGTATTAGGATGCTGTCCTGCCCTTAGACTTGAATGTTTCACTGTCCTGAGAAAGGCAGATTTTAGAGACAGTAGTGTGCAATAAAACAGTACAGTCTAATGTTGGGATATTATTAACTGAGTAATACAACTCAATTTAGTTACTGCTCTTTGCTTTTTGAATAGATAAATAATTTTTAAAAAGCCAGTTGCTGTTCTTTCAAAAAGCATTTCCAAATCTTAATGCTGCACAGAAGTTTCACAGTCCAAAAAAACAAAGCTATACACAGTAAGCCTGTAACACGCTGCACATGAGCTTTTCACATTTCCTTTCTTTGTGGTCTACTACAGCCATAAATAAAGTTCTTATTGTTAATGCTTTAAAATATTTTGGAATTTGTTAACAGCATTATGCTTTGAAGATACCCAGACTATCTAACACTCTTTGCTCTTTTAAATGGTGGCAGAAGACCACTTAATAGTTTAAAAAAACCCAACCAAACAAATACCCAGCAAAAAATTCCCACAACAAACAAAATGAAACCAAGTTCAACATTTTGCATACATTTCACTATTGCTACCTACAACTTACTCCATTATATTATCCTTGTCAAAGCATATCTAAACGCTGTGGTCTATATTCAAAACAGTGTTGTTCAATCAAAATTCTGTGACCCTTGAAACTATGAATATTGAATATATGTAATGCAGTGCTATCACAATATTTTCAATAAAGGAATTTATGCATTCAGAAACCTGTTACAGATGCTTTTTCTTTTATTCACAAACTTTAGAACATTTTAAAGATGAAAGGATGCAGCTTAAGTTACAGGTTATGCTGACAAATACCTGTGCCACCTCATAAAAAGAGAACTTCAGCAATACTGTACTTTACAAACACAGGTAAGGAGGTTGGATATTCTGGTGGGGTTGGTTTGGGGCTTTGGGTTTTTTGTATGTATAGTATGGTGTGTGCTTAAAGAGAGCTGTGTTTTGAACTCTGAGACAGACTGTGACAAAGGGCTAAGAAATGCCAGGAAACAGCAGTTACCTGGCAGTTTTTGCTGCTGCTCTCAGCTAAATTTAATGACATGTATCCATGTATCCATGGTTTTTGACCAACCTCTTCTCAGAAGTCAAAAATCCACGTGCATTATTTTTGTATGCACCCTTTTCATATTTCCAAAACGTTCACATATATTATTATGCCCAGCAAAGCAAAGATGTCTTAAAAGTACCTGGTTCTTGGATTTTATTGGTTTTCATTGTATACTGCAGTGGCATTAAAATTACGTGTGAAATTGAACAAGTGTGCTATCCGTGAGCCTTGCTCTGAGTGAAATGACAGTAACAACGTTCCTAAAGTAACTGGAAAATTATGGTCACTAGTAATTTTTCTCTCAGGGAGAACAAGATCTTGTTCTTGCAATATCAAATATGTGTTCCTTCAGTGCTACTTGGATACAGATTTTTGATTCAGGGCCATGTTCAAATACACACCAATCAAGCTTGTCAGTACCCAGGTAATTGCAGATGTTTTATTTGGTGCTGGTTTAAGGGCAGGTTTTGTGTTGGATGTTTTGCAGGAAGGCTGGCTTTAGAGCAAAGGAAAGTCTAGTTACATTTAGAACAATCCTCATTTGTAAATCTAAATATTTGATTTGCCTGTTTGTAACAGAAAAGGAACAGATTAGGCGATTGCAAAGGGCCTTGCCTAGCACTCTGCAGGTTGGCACATCTGGCAAGTGAGCTGCTTCAGGTAGAATAGCCAACCATGTCCTGTTTCTACAGGCACGGCTTGCTTTTTAAAAAGCATTTTTGAAAATCTCAGTCTAAATTTTTCATCTTGCTACCTTTAAAAACACTGTAGCCTGTCACCTGTGGGACAAGCAGTTTGTGCCTTTTGAGCTGCATGAAGAATACATTTAACTTGCAGAGTCAATGATTCTGCAGCTCTTGTCTATTGAACAGTGCAAACGATTTTAAATACAAACTGTTAACATTTTTAGAACTTGAAGGCTAACTCCCACTTACCAATACCCTCTGTTAGCTTCAGCAGTAGTTGATAGGAGGGTGGTGAGGCACTGGAACGGATTGCCCAGAGAAGTTGTGGATGCCCCATTCCAGGAAAGTGCTCAAGGCCAGGCTGGATGGAGCCCTGAGCAGCCTTGTCTCATGGCAGGGACGGTTGTTGGAACGACATCATATTTGAAGTCCTTTCCAACCCAAACCATTCTGTGATTTTATGAAATAATCTTACTTTGGCTGTGAAGTAGCATGGCTGTCATGAGTGGGCAACAATCTCAGGGCTGTCAGCTTATGCAATTAGAACTAACATCAGATTTTAGCCCTCACTGCTGGGAGTGTAGAAGAAAAAATGTAGACTCAGTTGGAAAAATCTATGGGATTATATTAGTGGCCCTGAACAAACTGCAACAGTGCTGAAATGGTGTTTTAAGATTATTTGTGCACATATAAAAATCCAAGTAACTTGAACTATAGGGGCAAAATGCCTGAATTTCTCGGACGTTCTCTGTTTGTATTGATCAGTGAACTGCTGGACGTAACTTTCTGGTGAAAAACGAGAATGATCCAGTATCATAAGCACTTATTATCCTTCTACCCCCCCTCTTTACTGCGTGTTTGATTTATTTTATTTTTTTTTTCCCTAGCGGCAATTCGACCTTTAATGAACTGAGAATGCACTCACATGGTTTTATTCCCCTCATTTTTTAAAAAACACTGGATAGCGAGCCCCGGTTGCGCTCCGCGTGTTCCCGGCGGGAGGAGCCGGGCGGTGCCCGCGGGGGCTCCGGGGCCGGGCGCTCCTCCCCCGGCGGGCGGGGCGCCGGCAGCG
>VWYP01020154.1:0-25823 GCA_013400435.1 Pycnonotus jocosus | reverse complement strand
CCCTTTTTTGTGCAGTTCTGGGAAAACATTGCAGTTTGCATGGAGTATAGATGCCTCTGCACTTTATTGGAAGCACAGCTTTATTTTTAAAGCATCTATGTGCTGCTTCATTGCATTTTCTTAGGTATGCATATGCAATTTTAAAAGCTCACAGAAGAATTTCATAAAGTGTATACTTTCAGATAAGTGCTGCATTATTTGTCAGGGAAAAAAAGGAGTGACAGATGAAAAAGAGAAATGGTGTTTCAATTAACTTTAAAAATTTTTGAAAAAATAAAATTCTGAATTGTTGAAGCCATTATTTATTGCTGCTAGGCTTATTTTGTCTTTTTTTTCCCTCTTAAGAAGACATTGTCCTAGAATTTGTTTGACAGGGTTTGGCAAGCTAAGTGTGTTGAGTAATAGAAGAAACTGCAGCCATTAAGAAATTCCACCTTAAGGAAATTTACAGGTGATGCAAGAAAAGAGTTGTAGGTGCATTTAGCAAGTCTTGCATCACTGTATTTCTCTTGTTAACATAGGGTGGGTTTCTCCAGAAAAAAAAAAAAAAAATCTTCTGTATGTGTTTGGCTTCAAGGCCATTCCTCTAATGTCTGCCTTGAGTTTTTGTATTGGGTTACTGTATTGTTCAGTTATAGTGAAACTGTGTGCTCGTAATAAGAAAGACTGACAATTTTATTTTAATTTAAATTTATGTACCATCTGTGAAATGTACTCCAGGCTTCACAGGACCTGGAGATCAAAATCCTGTAACTGTGCAGAGATACAACACTGGAATTAGTGTAAAGTCATCATTCTAACCAATTAGTACTTATTGTTTTTTTTAATAAGGGTGTGGTGATAGCATGGCTTTGGCCAAAGTTCTTATAATAATATCACACTGGAAAGCATTGCAGGTGTGGAAGTTGGTATCAGTGGCAGTTTTCAAGTAAATCATTGCACACACTCTCTTGATTGTCCTTTGTTTGACTAGGAGTAATTACTGTGTTTATATCTGAAAAACCCATGCCTGTGATCTCAATGTAGATTAGTCTGTTGAAGTTAACATTCTGGATAATACCTTTTTAAAATGAAATTTATTTGTGTTTTAATAGTGAAGAGAATGATGGAAGTTGGAAAAGCTGTTCTCCAGAAGAATAATTTTAGTGACTTGAATGATGTAAGGTATGTGATAGAAACCTTCCATCTTTCTGTTGAGTGTGTTTTTTACTTTTCAAAATGTTACTTTAGAGATGGTGGCAGAGCCTGCGCTATAATTTATGGAAGAAATCAGGCCTACTTAGTGCGTGAATTCTCAATTAAAATCTACTGGCATTGAATATAAACTCTTTTTTCTGATAAAGTTCTGGCATAAATTGGGTTCCAGCTCTGAGATTCTTTCTTGAACACATCTTGGAGTAGGGAGGGCACTTCAAACAACTTAACCAAACAGGCTGCTCTTTCATTATCTGCTGCAAATATGCTCTAAATCCTACATGCCAGAAGAGAGGTAAACTTTAGCTTATTGTAGTGACACTACACTGTGTTTCAGTCATACCAGAATTCCCTAGATTTTGGTGCTGAACACTTCAGTTTAAGGCCCTTGATAGCTGAAATAAACTGTAACATAATTTAAGCACTGTAGAGAAATAAGGAGCTGGCTCTTCATAATGAAAATTGATAGTTGGCTTTCCAGCTGAAAACTAGATAGGATATATTTAAGATATTTTTTCTTTTAACTCCTTCTTTTAAAAATGTGTTTTAAATACAGAGATGTGAAGGAGGAGATTAATGAGCTTTTGAAGAGCTTTTTGTGGTGTAATGAAAGGGCATGTTTTTGTCCTCGCTTCTATGTACAATGAGAATGTGATGAGTTGTTAGCTCTGTGGATCGTGTTAAATAACCTGCAGTGTTCCGCCTCTTCCTGCATTAACATCACCACTGTCTTGTACTTCTTTTTCTTTCTGCAGAATGGGTTTTCACTGGCCTCCGTTCTGCTCGATAGCCCACTTGCACCTTCACGTCCTGGCCCCAGCCAGTCAGCTGGGATTCTTGTCCAGGATCTACTACAGAATCAACTCCTACTGGTTTATCACGGTAAGTGTAATGCCGGTGAGCTTTGCCATAGGTTTTCAGTTGTGAGCTGAAAATCCCATGTCTTTCTTATAACCTTTTAACTTCAAAACTTCAAAAATTCTCTGACCAACTTTTTTTGTTGTTACTTTAGTTCTCAGTTATGTATATTTTGCATTAACTGAGAAAAAAATAAAACTAGAAACCTTAATGTTTATGTGTATGAAGGGGAATGGAGTGCTAATAACTAACAGCAAACAGTACAGTAGTTCTGGACCTTGCCTGAAGCTCAGGCTCTGTGATACGCTTCTGTGGACACTTGGTAAATATTTGAGTTTTCATATAAAAGGCTATATTCAAATGTGATGGACTGTTTTGCACATAACCTGGTTAAACCTGTGTAGGTGAAACATCCACCTAATGACTGCATTTACCACTTCATGTACTTTTTCTCGTCTTGTGTAGCCTAACCTAGTGCCTGCTTGACAAAAACATTGTTTGTACTGATTTATGTCAGTAGAGATTAGCAATGAAACTGAACTGACATCGACTAAAGCACTTTGAAAATCTCTCTCTAGGAATCTAAACCTCACTTTCACTGCTTTGATACAGCAAAGCACCTGTCCTTGCAAGGTAGCTGCAGCATCCTGGTATCATTGCACATCCCCAAATCAAAGTTGCTGAAAAAGATTTGTCTCATCTAAAGAATATAGACAGCTTCTTCACAGTGGGGCCTTGCTGAAGTTCACTCCTAGCGCAGAAAAAAGCAGATGTGTCTGTTGTGTTATTGTCCCTCAAATACATATAGCTGTGTAGTTTTACTGCTTATTATCATGGATTAGTTCAGGCAGATCCATACCAAGTCTGGTTATCCAGTATGGATGCACTTTGGTATTTTGTCCTGCTGTCAGATTGGAAAATGTTCTTGGGTTGGTGATGGTTTTGTTGTTTTGGGGTTTTTTTAATTACAGTTTCTTGAATGTTGTTCTTGTTTAATAAAGCAAAACAGGATTCAGATAATACAGTTTTCAGTTGCTGCATGCTTTACGTAGCTTTATTTGTAAATAATCTGCAGTAATTACTGAAGTCCTCTTGAGCTGCTCCTACCTGATTGCACTTCTTCTGTCTACAAAATTTACTGTTAAAATATGCCAAACTTGACCTTTTCACCTTTTAATGTAGTTCCTTTGGAGATCTTAATAAAGCCTCAAGCACTAGATCAAATTAAGAGATGAATTCAGTAGGACTGGCAAAAAAAAAAAAAGCAAAGGCCGACAGTAGACTGATCCATATCAGAAGTGCCCTGTTAGCCTCCATGTGCCCAATCTGGCCTGCTTGTTGGCAGACTTCCTCCTGCTCTGAGCCTTCCTGAGGGCTCTGTGAGCTGGTGCTGTTACATGCACAGAGTACAGCTGCCCCAGTTCCACCCACAATGCATAAATAGCCATGTATGATGACAAAAGTATGCGTTGGTGCAGTGATGTGACCAAAGGACAAGGTAGTGGCTCGTGACAGGAGCCACACACGTGAATGCCCTCTGTCCCTCAGCAGCATTCGTGGCTGGTGGTGCAGCTGGATGAGTGATGAGAAGTCACAACATGCTGTTCTAGAGTGACTCACACAGAATCCCAGGCCTCACCACTTGATTGTTCCAAGCACTGCTGTCTTCCGAGGTCTCTGAAGTCACAGTGCTTTAACACAGATCTGCTGTTTATTTGTTCAAACCTCCTCTGACCTCCAGAGGTTATGTTTCCTCTTCTGATCACCTCATGAGTGTTTGGTGGAAACTCGAGTCTGCTGTTGAAAGCAATTGTTGTATTCTTCTTCTCCTGTACACTTTATCTGTAAAAATGAAAGGCAAATGCTCTGTTAGGGTCACTGTTTTCAAAATGGAATTTTCAGTAAGCTGAAGGCCCACGGTGTAGTTAATGTATTGCTTTCTCTCTTTCATAGGCTGAACAACTGATCGAGAGGCTGCAAACTGAAAATGCTGCCCGCTGAAAGCTTGTGTTGTCAGCCAGTTTGGTCTTTGAGCTCTGATTTAAGGTTGCACATTTTGATGTTGCCAATAATATCCCAGAATAAAAAAAGCTTTAGTTCCTTATGAGGAAACACACACAGAATTTGTGGCTGCTAACCTCATTCTTCCATTTGGATATGTCAGTCTGTATACTTCCCTGGCAACAGTGTCATGTATTTTAGTTATAATTCTATATTTGTGTAGATACATACATAATAAACACATGCATGCACACAGGCAGAGAACTTTTCCTATTAAAAGACAAAGTGTAGCAGCAGAATGTATTGCAACCAAGGCAATGAGTTACAACTAACTGCATGTGAATGATACCAAGGGGAGTATTTGTTGTGGAATCAAGCTTTTATTTTCAAGATGCATTGTTCTGGGATTGCAGGTAACATTTCAAACATTTGTTCCCATCTACATTTGTATGATATGTTACTTATGCCTAGTGATGAGTAGGTACATTGCTGAAAGTACAGTACTGACTTTCTGGTGCTAAACCACTTCAATGTTACCTGACTTGTTTGCATCACAGTGACACATTAAAAGTGAATACAGTATGTGTCCAAAATGTGATAATGCTGTATAACATATGTGTAAATAGACCTAAAGATTTCTTTTTTCCTTCTTAGGTGCACAATATTTGAAATTAATTACTGTATGTTTACAAAGAATGTGAAGAGTTCAGAAGAATGTATTTAATATACTGTTCTTCTGCATGGCAGTAGATAGAAAACTCCAGATTTTCTGATTTTATTCTCACTCGAAGTCCCTTGCAGATTACTAATGCCTTGGCCAAATTTGGATTCTAAATGAAGTCACAGGAGAAGCTGGTCTGAAATGCTGTGTGTGTGTGTGTGTGTGCAGACTTACATAAGAGCAATGTGATTTGACTTTGGGATAGCAGGGACTCAGCCCAAAATTGGAATATGCCAAGTTGCTTAAGGAACCTGCTGAACATTTGCCTTGGCTGCATGACTCTAATCAGGAATGCTAGCACTTGTTTTTCAGTACCATAATAAGGCAGACTGTTTGGCAACTTAAAACTCCAGAACACATGGAGTGGATTTTCTTTGTTCACAGAGCTTGTCTTGGTGCCGAATTGACCAAGTGCCCTAGCCTGATGCATTCAGATGCAGCTAAGGTGAGAACTGCTGTTGCACCTGCAAGCTTCCCTGAACATAATATTCTGTATTTTCCATGGATCCAGCACCCATTGCCTTAGTGATACAGTGTCTTGTAATATTCTTACAGTACTTCAGAGTCTGCACCCTTCTGAGGAGGTGCATTTTCTACCTAGGAGAGTTCACAGCTCTCTGTAAGATCTTCCTAATGACTTGTTATTCTTATTAGTGGACACCTGATGTCATTTGCAGCCCTTTAGGGTTTTAATTTGTTACATTTGGTAGGAAAAGCATGACTTAAAGTCACCAAACTTTGACTGTGCAATAGATTAAGAGGTTTGAGCTGGCTCCTAAATTAGTGAAATACCTGAATATTAAGGATTTTCAAGAGTTAATACTGTGTATGTGTTCTGATCTGTAATTAACCTATGTAACTGTACTGAACTCTGTAATGTAATGTAATATTTAAAATATGAACATGAACTGTTGTCAAAAAGGATTAATAAATGCTAATCTTGGGATGATTTTCCAGTGCAGTGGAATAGTTTACTGTGGGGGTTGACCCTAAATAGCCCTTTGCTCACTCTTCATCCCTTAACCCAGTGGGGTGGGAGAACAGAAAGAACAAAATGAAAAAACTCATGGGTTGAGATAAAGATAGTTTAATGTGTGAAGGAAGAGGAAGAAAAAAGCAAAGGTCATCATTCATAACTCCTCACAGGCAGGCCAGTAGCAGTGCCCCCCCCAGCCCCCAGCTTTTATTCCAGACATCGTATGTCATGGAATATCCCTGCTGGCCAGTCAGTGTTAGGTGTGCAGGTTGTGCTCTCTCCAAGCTTTTTGCCCACTGAGGGGGCAGAGCAGGAGAAAGGCAGCCCTGGCATTGTGTGTGCACTGCTCAGCAATCACCAGAACTGCTGTTATCAACACTTCCAGTCACACCCAAAACCTGGGATGCTCTGAAGGAAGTTACCTCCATCCCAGGCAGACTCTCTATGTTGCCAAATGTATATGAAAGCACAAAGGCCAACTTTTATATCTCAGCTTTGGAGAAGGGCCCCACGAATGACAAGACTGGAAAGGTAAAAATCTGGGTATAATGTCACTTCCAGAGTTTGCTGATGACAAAGATGGGGAAATCCCACGTTCCCTAACAGCAACAGCCAGGCCTCAAAACAGCTGAAACAGCAAAGCATTAAGCAGAGGCACACTAATTACTGGGAGGAATGCTCAGCCTCTCGTTAGTGTTTTTCAGCACAGAACTGTGGTCTGTTTTCCTTCTGCATTGACAACCATTCTTGGACTCAGCAGATAATTTTTTTAATTAGGTAAAGAAATACTTTCTGAAAAGCCTAACCTAATACTTCCAATATGTTTCTGAATTACTGGCTAGCCCCGGAAGAGACAGTGGGCAGATCCTATTACCTTTGTCACTGTCTTCTGTAGAAGCTTTTAGTAATTTTAAAACTTCAGAAATCATCTGTAGAGCTTTCTAAGGAGCAAAGATCAATAAGGAGCATGAACTCAGAAGCTCTTACTCTCAAGAGCCTGGAGAAGCAAAGGAAAGTTTCTTAGCCGCTGCTGCTGGCTCTGTTCTTTGATCCAGTATTAGCAGTCTTGAGAAAAGCTGCTTTTTTGACCTCATGTTTAGGAATGACAAAGCTTTATTTGTACTGTTTTGCTCAATTGTTTTACATAAACTCCCAACCTAACACGAACCCAGAGGACAATGCTTTTATGCTGAAAGGATGAAACAGATACACATAAAATGCTGTTAAAAATATAAAGAAATTGTGCTTAAATTGGTAATAACTCCTCAGACTATTCCAAAGTCTTTTAAAGTGTGAGTTGTAAATAAAAGTAGGAGAATGGGAGCAAACCGTGAAAATTGTATTTGAAATCTGAGAAACTTGTAAACAATGAAATGGTGCACAAAAACTTGTAATTTCAAACTAATGTGCAACATTTATTGAAATGGTGACAGTGTCTTCAGTGTTTGACAAAACAAACCACAGATAATCCCTACATGATATACAAAACAGATGCAGAGTTCACAGGCTTCGAGTGGAAGGAAAGACTACTGAGGTGATTTGTCACAAAGTGAAGCTTAGTAGAGATTTAAACAGCTGAAAGATGCTTAGTAGGGCAAGAACACCTTTTAAAAGTTTGAAGGTTACTTACTACTCCAAATAATCTGTAATACTAAAACCTCTCACATGCTACAATTTTTGCAAAAATAATTTAATAAATTCTGTTCCACTTACTCTAATGGGAGTCTGCTGGGAAAAAAAAAAACCAACAAAACAGTTGCATGTTGAAAAGTTTAAATTCCTATTTTATCTGTAGATATTAATCTAATCACAGATGAAGCATAATTTTTGTAAAACTTGTAGCTAAACTGAGTCATGTGCATTAGATATGATGCATTAATGACTATACAAGCTTCAGGAATATTTTTTATTCTAGAGTGTACCAGTGGACAAGCTGACCAGTTCTATTATCTATCTTTTTGTCTTTTTTTTTAAATACTGGAAGCACGAGACTTGATTTGTCAACCTGTGTGCTGAGCCAGTTTGGCAGCTCTGTGTTTATAATCATTACATGGGCAAACAGAAAGGTTCCAGTCACACTTTCCAGAACGCTCATCTAAAGCTGGCAGGTTGGAAACATGGCTCTGTAACTGTTTAAAAAAAATCCCTCTATAAATAATAGTTTTGTTATATAGTAATCCTTGGTTCTATTAAAAACATAGTAAAAGAGCAAGTTCTTTTGATTTGCTTACAAAGTAGCTAAGACCATGTCATTAAGGGTTTGCTCTGCTCCTGTTTTGATCAGAGGTGTACTTAAAGTGCTTGTAGATGTGCTCAAGCATCTACCATTTACATGGCAGTGACAGCCTAGATTGCTGATATTTAATTATTTGAGCCAGCCTTAATTAAAATCTAATAAATTTCTGTCAGTTGGACTTGCATCTTACAGGGCTCAGGCTACATAGTGCCTCATGTGTGTCTTGCAATCAATTACTTGTACATTGTCCAGCAATCTATTAGTTTTCCTGATAGTGCCATCCATCCTATTATTCAGCTGGTGACACTTGAAGTGCCTGATGCTGCTTCCTGCAAGTTATGAACTGACACCACAGCAGAACTGAGTGGATTTCAGAATTGTTAGAATTAAACAAAATTCATTCCATATCTGTACTATAAAAAGCTCAATTTGTGTTGCAATCTGAGTGCATGTAAAGACTTTCTCTAACAAGAGCTGAAATACCCTGAGGCGTGCTCATGTCATTTGGCAAAAAATGCTTTTCCAAAAAGAACAAAGCATTTTAAATATGTTACGGTCACAAACTGTATCTTCTTTTTCAGCTGCAAGATGTAGGTCTGTTTAGAAAGAAGCAGTAGGTTTGAAACCTAAGGGAGCACACCAACAGTGCCTGGTGCAGCATATATTTCTCCTTTTCCAGTGTGGTAAAATTATGTGGTGATTAAAACCCATTCTCTACCTGCATCTGACTGCCCTGTTCCCCATATAAACTTATTTCAGCACATTATTTCATTCATTTTTTTCTCTTTTCATTGTTCTTTCACAAGAAAAAAAAAAAAAAAGAAGGCAGGGTAAAAATGAAATCCTCAGCCAAAGACTTAGTTTGGCGCAAATCCCCACTGGATGACAACATCAAAATAAAACCCCATTCTTTTAGGCTTTTTGCAATAGAAGTTCTTTTGTATAAATAGCATAAAATTACATATCACTTTTATCAAGTTCCTAATTTAAATTAAACTTTAATATCCTTTTGATTCAAGACAGTATCTTATTTTGAAGTCCCATCAGGTAGTGTAGTTAACACCACACAGAAGCTTCTATTTGCACTGCTAAAAATAGAACTTTACATTTCTAATTATACAGCTTTATTGGTGGGAACTACTGTAAATACAGCTCTTGATTATGTTTGATAGCACTATTACAACTATTTTACATAACCAATCCTTTTCTTTCTGAAGAGCTCACAACTGCTCTGAAACAGGTAAATGAGGTATGGGACTGTGCTGCTACTTTTATTTATGCATTTGGCACTACAGTATCTCTCCTCTTGTAAAAAAACATTGCTACATTTTGGTGAAAGAAGAGCCTTTTTTTCCTTATGAATGCACAGGTGCCACAATACCAAGTTTCTGTTGACTTTTGCATCCTTACCTTGTGGCACCCTACCTTCTATGAAGGGGTATAGCTGAATTTGCCAGAAAGGCTGCAGAGGTTTGTGGACTTCTGAAACGTTAGAAGAACAAAAAAGGTTAAAATGGTGTGAGATAGAAAACAAAAAGAACAAGAGACACAGAAGGTTTGGAGAAGATACGATTTTAAGGTTAGACTACTAAATACCAGAACTAGTGGAGCTGTCCAAAATCCAAGCAAGATGCAACTAATTTAGGAACCATCAATTATCCTTCCTGTGATATTTTTATAAGTTTGGGAATTTCCATCTACTTCATGAAAATAACTTCCATCTATTCAGTTTAACCATGTGAGATTGAACCTAAACTTTTGCTATATACCAAGCTCTTTGTTGGAAGAAGTATATGAGTTCCCACAAGAGTTTACATTTCCACATTTTACCAATCCCATTCTCCCACGCAGTATTTCACAACCTGCAGGAATCAGTGTTGTAGGATAGCAGGTTAGTAATTTATACTCTCAGTAACCTAAAAGCAGTAGGCCAGCTCAGTTATTTGAAGAACTCTCATTACTTGGAAGTAGATGATGATAATAAGGACAATCCAATGTGAGTGTGATGGAGTAGCTTGTAATCTGCGATTTCTGTCCAAATCTCTACCATTTTTACAAAAATATGCTTTATCCTTCTCGCCCATTTCCTCTCCTGCTCGTGTCCCAGTAGGTAGCTGAGTTGAAATTCTGTAACCAAAACCTGTGAAGATATGGATATGTTTTTCCAAATGGAACCATGAAGTTCATTCCAGGACAAAGCCTTATTGTAGTAAAGTGATGACCACATCATCATCTTTTCCTTGCCAAAGCATTTCACCTTCAAAATGAACCAGACCGTGTTTTCTAGCCCTTAACAAGATTCCCACTACTTTATTGGAAATAGTCACATACGTTTCAAACAGCTGCCCGAATGTCACAGTCACGTGTCCATCTTCTCCCACCTCTCCAGTTCTTCTGATGACCAAGCACAGCTCTTCTACTTCCTTTCCCACGTGTGAGTGAGCATCCTTCCCTCTCTGCTCCGTCCGAGACCCTTCAGGGGGTCTCCCATAGGTAGGATCTCCTCTGTGAGTATGCGCAGGTTTAGACGCAAGCCTGTCGTCACTGCTGAACGGATTCTTCCTCTGATACTCAATGTGATCCTCTGCCCAGGTCTGCCAGCTTTTCCTCAGGTCACCCACTGCACTGGTAGCTTTAGCACTTTGCCCTTTATCTCCTTCCATTTCTGAAAATATTTTATGGCACTCAATCAGGAAACGAGTCAGTGACTGGCTGTAACTGTGGTTCCTGTGTGCACTGTCAGCTGTGAAGGAAAAACAAAAATCAGCCTGATTTCTTTTGGAAGGGTTTTGTCCGAGTGAGAGGTGAGGCTGCTGAAAAGGAGGTTAAATATCTGAAGATTTTAAATCCACTCATAATTCTACGGCAGTGAAGAAAGTAAAAGTGATTCAGGTGAAATTCAGAAGTAATTTAGGAACACAGGGCAGTAAATTATGCTTACAAGGTTACACGGTGTTCCACGGGTCCTGCAGTTACCGAACAAACGCCGCAGCCTCCGTGCAACACATAGCGCAGTACTCACTCTTCTCGCAATGACGCCTTTTCAAGAACTTTATCCTGGTACCCGGCAGCCCCGCTGATTTCCCAAACAATCTGATGCAGTGCTGGCAGAGCTGCGGAGAGAGCAAACCATTCCCGAGCGGCAGCAGCGGCACGCCAACCCATGCACAGGGGTGGGAAGCCTCTCTCCTGCCTGGACGCCGATTAAAGGTGGACAAATTCACCTTGCTGTGCCGACAAGGTTCCCGCTGACTGTGGAAGTTATTATGCACAGAAGATATTATCTGGAGCCGAAACGGCAATATATGGTCGGAACAGGGGGATTTTTCCTCATCAGGCACTGCAAGGAGAAGTAAAAATCCAGTTAGGGAGCGCGTTTCTGCCTGCAACACCCTATTTAGCGAGGAAGACAAAGGCAGAATAGATTGTTCTCCCTTAAAAGGCTGCGCTGCACAGCCATGTCTGCCGGCCACAGCCCGCGGGCAGGCAGCGCTGGAAGAGCCTCACCGCTCCCGGGACTCCCGGTACGCGGGCTGCCCACCACCTGTGGCATTGCATGCGCTTGGATTATGGACTGTCTGTGCAGGACGTGGTTATTCTGGTAAATTAGGGACAGACTTTTATATCCCTACAGAGGTGCTATAGCCGTGTCTTTGCTGGGTCGTATCGTTCACCTGTTGAAATACGCAAGCCAGAGCTTCCAGGTAGCAGCACCTAAGTAGAGCTGATAGTTTTACCGACATCTGAAGTTAAAACACAGGATTAGTGCTGGATTTTCTACGGGGAAATGGACAGAAATGCAATTTCTGAACAGTTTAACAGCTGAATTACACATCGGGTATTTTGAAAGGATTGTTTTAAAAGTAAGATTTTATGGGCATTTGCCCACATACGTATGTTGGTGCCGTTGCACATGAACCCATGAGCAGGGACAGGATTCCTCAAATTCCCCAGCAGAACCTCCAGGTCAGTAAAAAACCACTTGTGTTGCCTCTGGGTCTAGAGGGGTGCACGAGGTGAGCATAGAAGAGGCAACACGACCGCCAGAGAAGGGAATTGGGAGTAATAAGGAACAGCACACATGAAATAATGGCTTTTCATTTGTGGTCTCTCACTTTTAAATTGAAACTCGTGATTGTTGTATATTACCATTGTTATCCTTTTTGTGAGAGGAAGGTGGTTAAGTCTAGCTTCTTGGATAAATTTCAAGTTGAGTAATTACATTTTATGTATATAAAATTCCCCTGAAGGCTAAAAAGTAAAATTTCTTCCTTTCCTTCCCTAGAAGAGTTATGTAATGTTTTTAAGATGACTACCCACATCCACACTAACAAACTGCTTGATTCTCCTCAGTGGCATTACAGGCATTTTGTTTTTATGTCAGAATCAAATACTCCATAAATTGTACATTCACTTTCAAACTAAGTAGAGCAACATGTAAACACTGCCAGAGATTTTGCATGGATCCTCAAGTCAAAAGCAAGAAAAAAACAGGGCTTTTGTTAAAGTCTTTTGTAAGAAACAGTATCAGTGAAAAACAGGTGTTCACCTTCTGAGAACAGACAGAATGCCCCAAGGTAAAGCAGTGCAGATAAAGTAAGCAAAACCAGTTTCAAAGAGATTAAGCTTAAAAATAATACCAACATCCCCTTCTAAGGAGTTTCTAAAATGGAAGCAATACAGCTAAGAACTTTCAAGTGAGACAGATTGGAAAAATAAAAGCAGACTTCTTCCACTAAAGCTCTGTCAGCATTTCCAAGATTTCGGAAGCAATCTCAGGCTCACAGGGTTTGTCAGCAGTTCAGCAAGATGTTTATTGCTGGGTCTCAGCACTCAACTACTGAGGTGAACAAGCTGGATTCACATCTACCTTTTTTCTTTCTCTTCCAGGAAAGCTCACCTTTTGGTGCCAGGTCGCTTTAGATTGCTTTCTTGTCAATCATCAGGGCTAAAGCTCCACAGTAACCTCAGTTTTGATTACTGCGGGAAGGGATAACTGGAGAAGCTGCAGGATGAGATTATGGAGATGCATAAAGAAGATGTCCCGTGCAGTGCTCACAGCAAAATCTTAGCCATCTAGGAGAAAAAAACCCAAACCTCCAAAAAAAAAACAACAAAAAAACACACCTGTCCAAAATCAGCACATGCAACACAGAACGTGAGTTCAGTGCTGAGCTGGCCTGGCCCTAATAAACAGTTTACCAAAATCTGAGTAAGACGAACCTTTCAGATCAACACAACAGAGGGGGATCAATGAGTACGGGATTACAATTATCAAGACTAGGTATTACAATAAAGCATAATCGACAAGACAAACCCCTTTTTGCCCCTCTGCCGGACCACCACACCTCTGCCCCTTTCCTGGGAATGTGTTTCTCTACCTGCTGCGACACCTACGCCGCCGGCGCTGACCTCCTTCCCACGGAAAAAGGAACGCGACTCCTTTGGCACCTGTTAATTCTTAGCGTTATTTAATGCTCCAGATCCTTAAATGTGGCCGGCAGAGGCCGCAGCGCGCCCCTGGCAGTGAAACACCCCCGAGCGAGCGTGTCCCCAGTGTACACGGAGTTATTTATAAACCACACGCAGGCACGGCTCCACTGGCACGTAGCGTGCGTGATAAAGCACACCCAAAATATAACTGCAAGGAGGACGAGGAGGAGATGAAATGAACTGTAATGCCTGAAGAACCCGAACAGCCCGCTGTGCCGCTCCCGGCGCTGCAGGGCCCGCGGGGTCTCTCCGCCACACGCCCCTCCCCGGGCTCCTCCCGCCGCTCCCGCCCTTCCCTGCCGGCGGCGCATGCGGGAGGCGGGGGATGGCCGGACATGGCGCTGGCGGCTTCGGCGCTGCGGCGCTATTTGCTGCTGCTGGCGCAGGAGCACCTCGAGTTCCGCCTGCCGGTGAGCGCTGCGCGGGACCGGGGCCGCAGCCAGGATCGGGGCCGCGTGAGGCGGTGCCCTTTCCTCTCCTCCGGGGCGCTCCCGGACAGGCTGGCCCCGGGGGAGCCGGACCATGGCGGGGGTCCGCTCTCTTCGGGAGAGCCGGGGGCTCGGAGCGCCCGGCGCCCCTTCCCTCGCCGCTCCCCGCGTCCTTTGGGAAGGGACCTTTAGGCATAGAGCTCCCTCTGCCCCTCTGCCCCAGGCTCACGGAGAGCCTCCGCGTGGTGGCTTCAAGGCAGCACTTTCCTTGCCGCTCGCTTTTCCAGAGCCTCTGGCACTAGGAGAGGCTGCCAGCAGAGTACCCGAGGCTGCATGTGAGAAGCGGAAGCGGGGGTTACAAAAATGCTTTCAAGTTTCTGGCTTTGGTGGCTTTTAAAGTTTTTTTAAGTTACACGGCAGCGTGCCCTAGGTGCAGGAGAGGCTGATGCTGCCAGGGCCTCTCTGGATGAACAGCCCAGGGGGCTGGTGGAGTCACTGTCCCTGCTGGTGTTCAAGGCAGGACTGGATGTGGCACTCAGTGCCGTGGTCTGTTCCCTCATCGATTGGACTGTTACATGCTACAAAATGTTTAATGTGTCTTGAACCATTTAGTTTCCTTGTTTTCATTAACGTTTTCTTCTGTGCATTGCTTTTTCCTATTTGCTTTGTGGGACTGGAACCTGAGTTGATGTATTTATGATCAACCCGATTTTTCTTTAGGCAAGGTGACCGGATGAAGTAAAAAGAAGATGATACACATGTAACAGAAAGCTTTTCTTTTTATCACCAGGGTTTTGGTGACACTTGATTGATATTGTTGGTGAAGAAAGTAGAGCCATTTTTCATTTCTTGTATTTTGGTGACTGCTCAGCTTGTTTGGTTTTGTAATGAGCTATGTTAGGGACATGATTTGTCAAAAACTTATGGAACAAGCAAGGACAGATTTTTTAGCCAGATGATCTGTTGATCCTAGCCCTGGTCAGTGTTACTAGTGAAATACTGCTTTTATGAGACCTAGTCAGAAAAATATTTTAAGATGAGAGTGGATAATATTGTAGGAGAAATTAGGAGGAATATTGTAAGACTATAGGATTGAACAGTAAAGATTCTGATGAAGGAGAAAATGCAAAATGGTGGGGTTTGATTACTGAAATTTTCCTGACATTGGCCAATGAATTTTGAGAAAGCTGTTTTTATAGCAGGGGAGTCTTAATTTTCAGTTCATGAACAGTACATACAATCTGAATTCACTTGTGAACTTTTGCCCAGTCCACCATCTGCATTAGAATTTGTGTCATGTTGCCTTTTGGTCTTTCTGTCTTTCTGTGTAACATTAGTTTATGATTCTAAAGCCTGATGTTTATATTTTCCTTTTAGGAAATAACATCATTGCTCTCCCTTTGTGGTGGACAGTTCAGTGGCGAGCAGGAAATTCGTGTAAATGTAAGCAAGTACCAAATATTTTACTTGAGTGTGTGTGTGGTATGCAACTATATTCTTTACAGTATTTCTGTTAAATATAGGCAGCTGAATAAATATTGAAGTTTCTTAGGAAAATCAGAAATCTTCCCATAACTGAGGACTTCTCAATTCCAGTAAAGACTCAGAACTGGGAAAAAGATGCACAAAATGCACCTCAGGATGTCTACACTTAACAGCATGAAAAGAAGCAGTGCCATCTGCTGGGAGGCTCTCTTTGCTTTTTAGAGTATCTAAACCCTGAAAACACTGAGCAGCAGTTTAAAAATTGATGTTTGCCTCTAAATCAAAGAGACAGGGGAGTGCAGCTAGGAAGTCATATGATCCTGATCTCAGTGCTTGGTCAGAGAATGTTACTGGGATTACTGAACGCTAGGTAACAAAGTGTTTCCAGTCTTTGGCAGGTGAATAATCAAGAGAAGTGCAAACAATATTTTACCAAGTCAGTTATGTTGGAAAAATTAAATACATAACAGAATTTCTCAGACATTCAAGCTGAGTAAACAATTTTGTCTCAAATTAATTATTTTATCCCCATATTCTCTATATTATTGAAGTTAACAGATTTACTTTTTATTAATTTTTATCTTCAGTATGCATGTTCTCTTTTTACAGAACAGAACTGTGTAGTTGTGTAATTCATGTGACATCCTCCAGCTAGGTATTTGCTTCACTTACCTTTTCTTGATTGCAGTCTCCATTTTGGATTCTCAATATTCCTTCAGAAGAGATGGCAAGGGGACTAATGAAGCGGACAGTATGTGCAAAGTAAGAGATGAAAAATCTTGTCAATAATAACACAAGCAGTGGAATTTTGTTCTATTATGGCAAATATCAATTTTGTATGGAGTCATAAAATAAAGAGTCTCTGATTCTCTCTAGAATTCAGAAGGTGTTACTGGAGCCTGCAGACTCCTGTAGGACTGATTATGTAGCATGCCCATCCTCTTTGCTCAGTGTATGATCAATTCAGGGTCTTGAAATGATGTTATTCACTCCAGAGACAGTACTTTCAGTGTCACTCATGTTTTATGTGCCTTCTATAATGTTGAGTTAGTGGCTTGTTCTAAAATGTGTATGGAGTTGAAAGATAAAACCAGTGATACGTGAAAACTGACGATCATGTTTGGAAGGGAAAGGTTGTGTCACCCTCCCTCAGTGCTGGCATCTGAGCCTTCAGCCCTGACTGCTGCAGCAGAGCTCCCTTCTAGGAAATTCAAGAGCACAGGAATGTGCTGGAGAGTGATTGTTCCAGCTGGTCCTTTTTAGAGGTGTCTGAATAACATGCTTTCCAGTGAGGGGCATGAGAGAGGCCTTGAAGTATGGTTCAGGATGAGCAGCACAGGTGTGTTACGTCTCTCTGACCGTACTAAATTTATAGTGTCTGTTCTGTATTCTTCAGAGCCTGGGCCCCAGGGCAGAGTGCTTGTTGTCTCGAGTATTCAGTTTTACCTGCAATGACTTGGGCTCTCTGCTCTTGCCTAAAGAAAAGCACTTTGCACTTCGAAAAGCAGATGCAGGCAACTAAAAGTGGGAGTAAACTGTGACAAAACAGCTTGCAGACATTCTGCAGACTGTACACTCTCAGCTAATGTATGCTAATTCTAAGTACAAAGCATAACTAGCCCATGGCTTATTTTTCTGTCCTACTGCTGGTTGTGAGGAGATGTTAGTTTTAGAATAAGATCACTGGAGTGCCTTCATTGCATTGCTAATCAATATAAAAAGCTCAGAAGCTTTTGGTACATGTTGCCAAACAAGGAAAAGCATCAATGAAATATCAGCCTAGGATTAAAAATACTTGTTGCAAACAAAAATTAAAACATTTGTCAAGAATTAAATGCCACGCTAGTGCTCCATGAAGTAAAGCCTAAATAAGTTGGCCAAGTAGGTTAAAAGGAATAAGTATCTGTAAGGCATTTTCTCTGCTCTGTGTGACCCTACTCTCAAAAACTTTGTAATTTCAGGTCCATATTTGAACTGTGGGGCCATGGAAGATCTGCAGGGGAGCTCTATGCATCTTTGAAGAACTATCCAACAGACAAGATGGTATACATACAAAGCATCTGGATAATGTAGTTCCTTAAGCCCAATGAATAGCACTGCATCTGTACTAATTAAAGTGTCATTGCCTTTTTTTTTTCCAGCTTCCATATCTACAGTCAGACTCTACTTACAAAATACGTATTCATACATTTAATAAAACACTGACCCAAGCACAGAAAATAAAAAAGATTGATGTAAGTAGATAGTTATGAAATCTTTGTTTAGTTTAATCTATTAATGTTGTTCTTATTCCTTGCCATCAGTGTATTTGAGTGTCTTCAAGATCTTAAGGAGGTTCATGGCTTGTGTTTTAGCAAGTCTAAATGATATTTTTCTGTCTGAATTAACATTCTCTCAAAATTCATGACTCTTTTTTTTTTTTTTTTCCTATATACCAACTTTTTAAAGGCATATACAAAGCCAAACAAATACTATTGCTGATTTCAGCCCAGTGTGCTGGGGAAACTGAAGCTTATTGCTGAAAACTATAAGATTCAAATGGCAAGAGTTAGGTATTAGATTTTTTTGAAAATTTGTTATTTGATCTCCTTATTAGGGTTTTATTGTTGCAGAATGTGGAACCAAGTGACTTCAGCTGCAAGCTGTGGATTGTGTGCTGATCTCCTGTTCTGTCATCATGTTCTTGTCTGTACTTGTGTTCTCCTCCTAACTATATCAGTATTTCATTTAGGACATTTTTCCAAATTACTGTTTATTTCTGCTCTTCCACATTCTATTTTGGCACCTATTTATTTAATTTACTTCATTTACAGAGACTGAAATTATCTGTATTAATAGTAGCTATTTTTCTGTTTGTTCTGTTTTTGTGTACATGAGATAATGCTAAGTATGTAAACTGCTGTGGCTGCACATCACTGAAATTTCATATCCCATTGTCCATCATCAGTGTTGTTTCTATAACTTGAAAATTGCCTAATTAATATGCACAGTTAATTTTCTCTGAAGTTGAGTTCTGTTCATTTAATAGAAAGTGTTATGGTTCCCAGTTTCTAATCCATAATCATTTGAGCTATTTTTGTTTAGAAGAAAGGCATTTCAAAAGTCCAGTGAGAATTGGATGAACTTTTTAATACTAATATACCATTTCTAACAAGTAAAATTGTGGGGGTTTTGCTGGATTTTGTTTGTTTGGGTTTGTTTTTTTTCCTTGGGGAGGAAATATACCTATTGAAAAAATTTGACGCTGTTTATTTTTGACTCTGTTTTTTTTTTTATTGTATAGGCCCTTGAATTTCTGCCATTCAAAGGAAAAGTAAATTTAAAGAATCCAGAACACATCTTCTGGATTTTGGAAGATTACGGAATGAACCCAAATGATGTTCCAGAAGAGCCCATTCATCTGTATTTTGGTAGATGGGTGCGTGAGCATGTTTACTTCAGTTTTTACAAGCTTGTATTTTCAGGAGAGTGTAACTTCAGTTTAAATGTAAAAAGTGTTTTGACTTTTAATAGAAGCAGAAAATATCATTGTCTGAATTTGTCATTGCATAATACTCTGAAGCAAATCTGGGAGTCCTTAATGTGATTAGGAAAAAGTGGCTTTACTAAACAATTCAGAGGTGGAAAAAAAAAATGAAGTTGTATCTGGAAACACATCTTTGTCTTGCCATCCACTGAGAGAATTTAGCACAGCAGTGACACTGCACAGCTGAGGTGGTTTGTTACATTGTTTTGGACCTAGCTGCAGCTGAAAGCTCCTGTTTCAAACGCATAGAAAGATGTACAGAACTGTAGATGGTTTGTGGCCATGCTGAGTGGCATCTGCCTCACGGGAGCATTCTGTAAGTGTTTTAAGTGCTCCTGGCAGGCACCTCCATGGAAAGGTGCAGACTGATCCCTGAGGCTTTGGATATCACTGAATCCAGCCCACAGGCATGTACCTGCCTGAGGGAACACCAACAGTGCAGAAGGAACCAAGTACAAAAACTGTCTGGAGCCTGTCATCTGTGGGCTTCACAGCAAATGTTCCTGCCTGCTGGCCATATGCACTCTAAACCTGTGCATTATTAGGATATCCTGAGGAAATTTGATCTAGTCTTTTATGTTTTTGTGAGGAAAAAGTGGCTCCCAGAATGACACTAACCACTGATGGGAATATGTGCTTGCAATGTCCTGGGTCAAGGGCAGCTGGAAGGAGGGAGAACCACTGCAATAGAGTGGTTCTATTGTGTAACTACAGTCAGGGGCTTGTGTACAGGGAAGTTAGAGATCCAAGTGATGTTAGGGACTGTGAATATTCTTCATGCCTGTGATTAATGTGCGAGCATCCTGGGTTGTGGCAATGCTGCAAAACCTTGCAGCTGTTTTCCCATCTGTGCTGAATTCCTGAAGTGTTTAAAAATGAGTAAAGCAACCTGAAAAAATAGGCAGGTGTATTTTGTTCACCCAGTAGGACTGATGGAGAGCAGAGGTGGGGGATAGTGTTGGATAGTGCTTGAATGTGTTTTGTTCCAGTTTGCTTTGGTCTTCTCCAACATACCTTGGAAGTCTGATGTGAAAATGCTAGCATTTGATCTTTGTTTGCTTTTCCGTTAAATTCTCATCTCTCAACACTATCCTAAGTTTAGATTTTGAGTGGGACAGAAATGCCAGTGAAGAAAGAAATTCTGTATGACCTTAAGCATCCGTGTGTGTCCATGCATGTGTTCAGATGCATTTCTAATCCTCGTATTTTTGAAATCCTTTTAACTCTGAATTGCCTGAAGTTGTTTTTCTGATCCTTAGAATAATTGCTAAGTACTCCAATTGTAATTCTTTGAAAGAATTTTCCTCTCTAAAATGTTAGTACATTTTTAACCTCTGTCTTGAAGAATTTACCCAGGTGTTGAACCACGCTGTCTGTTGCTTGGAAAGAAGTCTGTCATATTTTCAGACATCAGAAAGCAAGGTGATGTGTTACGAAGTGAAGTTACCTGGGTTTGGATGGTGTCACTTAAGCGAGTCTGTAAGCATGTCTCTCTATATCTTGTATCCAGGACCTGACAGGGGTTTTAAATGTTTCAACAGATTGCAGATGGCCAAAGAGAGCTCATTGAATCCTACAGTGTAAAGAAGAGACACTTTATTGGAAATACGAGCATGGATGCCTGCCTCTCTTTCATCATGGCAAACCATGGCAGAGTAAAACCCAATGACATTGTTTATGATCCATTTGTTGGAACAGGTATATATTTTTTTTTTTTTCAACTGATGGGAAAAACTGGAAGATTGTATTACTGCTTGCACCACTCTTTTACCTGGTGTCATGACTTCTGGTGCCCAGCTGATACTTGAGATGATACCAAAAGCAAAATGTTGTTTATAAAATTAATGGTTTGTTAACCTGAAAGGGATTTTGGGGGAAGGAGAGCAACTTCCAAAGATGTAAACAGTTTGTCATGCTTTTAAAAAGTCTGTCTTCACTGTTGTGTTTAATGCCACATGGCCTAAACTGCTTAAGATCAAAGTGACCAAGAATTGGAATCTGGCTTAAGCACTTCTTGCAGTCACTTTCAGGACATTACAGAGAGCAGCATTTTAGAGCTGGCTCTTTAGGGAGTGCTGAGAGCACTTCTGGTCATACAACACAACATAGCAATAGTGAAGTCATAGCAGCATTCTACAAGGAGCACTTTGTTGTGTCATTGCAGCCTGTCTTCAGGGTAATTGCTGACACAAGGCACCCTTCCCCACTTCAACTTTTCTTATCTTAGCCAGGAGGGGGAGCTTTTATTCCACGTATTGCTGTGCATGGCATGGAAATATTCTTTGCCTCAGGGAAACTCAGCTGTATGTGAAATAGCTGATGTATTGTGTCAGCTTCTGCCATATAATTATAGCAGAGGATATTGTGTTAAGCTGCCTATAGTAGTTTCTTCAAAAATGTAGCAAAGGCTGTGTTTCTGACTTAGAAACCTAGAATAGAATTGTAGAGTATCCTGAGCTGGAAGGAACCCACAGGGATCATTAGAGTCCAACTCTTGGCCCTGCACAGGACACCCCAAGAGTCACAGCATGTGCCTCAGAGCATTGTCCAAATGTTTCTTGAACTCTGTTGGGCTTGATGCTGTGACCACTTCCCTTAGGAGCCTGGACCAGTGCCCAACCACCTCTGGGTGAAAAACCTTTTTTTAATATCCAGCCTAAACCTCCCCAGACAGAGCTTCAAGCCATTTCCTTGGGTCCTGTCACTGTCACCTCAGAGAAGAGATCAGTGCCTGCTCCTCCTCTTCCTCTCGCAAGGAGGCTGTAAATTGCACTGCAGTCTCCCCTTCTCCAGGCTGAACAGACCAAGTGTCCTCAGCTGCTCCTCATGCAGCTTCCCCTCAAGGCCCTTCACCATCTTTGTTGCTCTCCTTTGAACCCTCTGTAATAGTTTTCTTACATTGTGGCTCCCAAAACATCCCCCAGCACTCAAGGTGAGGCTGCCCCAGCTCAGAGCAGAGCAGGACAATCCCCTCCCTTGCCTGGCTGGTGATGCTGTGCCTGATGCACTCCAGGACAGGGTTGGCCCTCCTGGCTGCCAGAGCACTGCTGACTCATGCTCAACTTTAATCACGGTGACCACATGTGAAATGCATAGACTTAAAAATACATTAATGGGAAGATGAAGAAAAATGTCTGCACAGAAGTTAAGGAGAAGGAAGACTATACTAGTAGGGTGACTAGTAGGATAAATTCTTACTAGCATTTGTCTTCTCTCTGCCATAGAAAAAGAGCATGGGTGTAATATTTTCAGAAATAGAAGGATTTGGTAAACTCTGTGTTTTTGTCTTACATTTTGTTCATATAGGACCTGGTATTTTTCATGCATAATAATATCTTAAGAGATTTTCTCCTCTTTCTTGTGCTTGTCTTTTGAAAGGTTCAGGAAATTCTGCTACTTCTCTCTTAACAGTTGGTTTCATTTTGGTGTCTATGGCTTTTTGTCTTATGATAAAACTTGCTGACTTAAATCACAAAGTCTCTGAGAACATTTTTTCTCTTGGGAGTGAAAATTGAAGAAAAATAAAAAGGAAGGGTAAAGACAGAAGAAGAAAAATCTGATTAAAATGGTGAAGCTATAGAAATTCAAGATAAATGTTATGTTTCAGTTCAAAAGGTAACATATACAAAATTATCTCCAGATTGCCTAGTAGTTTGAATTACTGGTTTGTTTTTGTTGTTTGGTTTTTGTTTTTTTGGGTTTTTTTTGCTAGATGTTTGTAATATAAAGGCTAGAGATTAAAGGGTACAGTGGAGATACCGAGTGGTGTGCCATTTGTCAGTAGAGTGTATTTATGACTAAATAACAGTGGCTTTTGCACTTATTTCTATTGAGTAAACCTCAGGAATTTCAGTTGTCTCTTGAGGACCTTCAGAAGACTTTCAAGCTTGTCAGTACAACAGTGCCCTGTCACTGGGGTTTCTGGGAAGTAGTTTGAAGTTGAGAGTGATGCAGTGATTTTGAGCTGATGAGTTTGGAAAAATATATAATCAGGATCTGAGGAGCATTTTGCAGTTCAGATTTCTTTATTGGTGCAGCTTTGGTACCTGGCTGTGTTTCTGCCTGCTTTTTTACACTGAAAAAGTGAATAGTACCAAACCAGAACGACCTTGCAAAATTATTCTTGGTTGTTGCAAACAAACTGGTTTTTGCTGCATAAGCCAAATTACAAATCTTTCACATTAGTGTAAGAATGGACAATTGGCATTTTTCCTTGGAATATAAAGTGCTCTTTGACCAGGCTGGCTTTTAGAAGACTTGAATCCCCTTTTTATTGTCGAATAGTATTAGAATGGCCAGGACGGTGTTTTTAATTTCCATCCATGTTTAGATATTCTTTCCTCAGTGTTGGGTAGAAGGAAGCCTGGAAGCTTCTAGAAGAATAAATCAATTTTTTTGTGCTGAATATTTTGTGCTTCCTCCTAGACAGTCAGTTCAGGTTATTTCAGTAATCTTGTTATCATTCTTTTGGAAGATGCTTGTGATATGCATAGTTGCAAATGACAGGATGTTTTTCTTTGACATCCTGGAGGACCAGACCTCATCTGGGCTGAAGAGGTGGAGGAGAATAGTGTATGATAGAAAGACATGAAGCTCTATGCCACTGTCATTCTGCTACAAGTCACGAGGGACAGAGTCATTCCCTGATTTACCCTTTGTATGTGTCTCTTTCATACACTGATCAGAGGGCTGGCTGTGTAAGAGCATGTAAGTATCCATGCACCACCAGTGTGAGCACAAATTGAATTAGTACAAGCTGAGATCTATTTAAAGCTGTGAATTCATGATTTCCAAGCTTCTTTTTTTGCCTGTGGTTAAAAATATTCGTAGATGGGCAAAGGACTCTCTTCTCACTTTTTTTTGTAGGACTGGGTGGTATGCCATACTTGGGGTCAGGGCTAGCTAAATTTGTCTTGACCCTCTGGATGTACTGCCCATCTGTTCTGAGGGATTGCAGCCAAGAAGGGAAATGGGTGATTCATTTGGGGTGAGTAACTTTGTTTTTCCCTGATCCATTTCACAAGAAAAAGCAGAGGAATTTTAAAAGGGTTTTTTTTTCTCACTCACCTTTGGTTTTGGTAGAGTTTGTTACCATATGGGGCAGGAGTTTTCTGGTGCACACAGGGCACATTAGGGATTTGCTGGTGCTCAGTGGGTGGCTCAGGACAGTGCAGCCACCTGAGATGCTTCTTTCCATGTCCTGGTGAGTGGGAGAACTGGTGTCACACTCCCAGCCAGCTTGTGCATTGTCAGCCCTTCATCCTGCAGCAGTCATCCCTGTTATTTAGCAGGACTGTTGACATCAGTGGGGTTCACAGCTGTGTTCTCAGTTGCTGTTCTGTTCTAAACCAGTCTGGTAGGCACAGACCTCTTTATTAGTAACTTGACCACACAGGTGTCTGTTCATCTCCTGCAGTCTGTCTGTTGTTTCATTTGGAAGCTGTTAAAGAGTTAATGTCATTTATTCTTTTCTGTGGGCTGTTCAGCCGTTGTCAGTTTCAAGGGGAAATCACACTTTTTTTGATAGGGTGGTTTTTGTTTTTTTTTTTAATTGGGAAGGCCGGTTGCAATAGCAGTAATTAAAAAACCTGATTTTATTACAGAATAAGTACATTAGTAAAACTACTGACAAAGTAGGCAGCCTACTCACAGACAAATGCATTTATATGTAGTTTTCACACTTGAAAAGGATTATAGAAACTTTTTTTAATATTTATGTTTACATTGGAGATATTTACGTTTGTAAGGTTCTTCACCATTGTTTCTTACAACGTAGGAATAGCCACCTTATAGAAGTTTGATTTTTAGACACCATTAAAGAAGCTTGTTTTGAGAACAGGTTTTTGAGAGCTGCCATTTGTTTGGTGATGATTTTTCCAATTGTTTGATAACAGTTTGAAATTCTGCTCCTTGCAAAGTCGAATAAAAAGTTTAGGTTCATGTAATGAATGATTAAAGGTTCTTACTGGTTAAAATACAGAAAGCCATAAACAAAACTCCTGACCCATTTCCAGAGATGAGGAGTGACATAGGGCATAGCAAGATAAGGAAAATCATGTAGAGCAGACAAAGGGCTTAGTGTTACTATGTCTGATTATAATTACATAGTGATTCTAACTGGTTGATAGTTCTACATCTTCTTTTAGTGTTTGTTTTGGTTTTGTTTTTTTGTTTTTTTTTTTCCTTTTCCTTGGGTCTAGTGTGCTGCTGGTATAGGCTTCTGAAGTTCCTGAGGAAAAATTCCTAACACAGGTGACATTTATGACAGAAGTTTGTACTTTTTCTCTTTTCTTGCCTGTGTAGGTGGCCTTCTAATCTCCTCAGCACATTTTGGGGCATATGTGTGTGGTACTGATATAGATTACAACACAATCCATGGATTAGGTATGTTACATATTTCAAAGCCACTGAAATCGTACCCTCTAGAATTTAAGAATACTGATAGTAGCAGATGATACCTAGTGGATTTTAAAGCAGCATTAATCTTCACAAGATTTATTTGGTCATGCTTTGTTTTATTCACCAATTTACATGTATGCTAGTTAAGATATTACCTTATTTTTAAGCAGGAAATATTTTTGAAGAAGAACAATGAAGATCAAAACAAAATTCCAAATAATAATTACCACAGCTGTGTGCTCTTCTAACCTATGATCTGGGAAGCTCCTCAAAACCTAACCGAGGAACCCTAATCTCATTCCTACTTCTCTGCAAATATGCAAATTATATTTGACCTAGTGGACAGGGTTGTGACTGGTGGATGGAGAGAGCATCTTGCAAACCAATGTTTTTGTAAACATGTTCTTTGACACCCTGTGCAGATGGTGCAGCAGAACTTTTCTTATGTATTTTTGTTTTTCCTTACTACTTGTGAAGTTTATTGCAAGTACTTTTGACAGGGTGGG
>VWYP01020152.1:0-11467 GCA_013400435.1 Pycnonotus jocosus | reverse complement strand
GTTTCTTTTGTTTATCCTGTGTAATAAGTAACCTGTTAAAGTCCTATGTCTGTTAAATTTATGTCTATTAAATAAATTACTCATTTTGTAATAGACCTAAATGGCCGTGATTAAGAACCTGCAATCAAGAGCGATCTGGGGTGCAGGCTGCCCCAAACAGAGCTACTGCCAGAAATCTGAGTCAAAGGCAGAACTTGTTTAAGCTCTCCTCTCCATTCGTAACAGTACTCACCTCCCAGATGCCTGCACAACTGATACTTGATAGAAGTGTTTGTACAGTACCCGTCTCGTGATACACCACCTTTCAACCTCTGACTGTATAAAATACCATGCAGGTGTTGAAACATCAACCTCACCTAGATTATTATATAACTAACAGCCCATCAAAATAACACCCTTGCCTATAACTCCATGTCGAGTGATGATTTGAGAGAATCGCAGGGTGGAAACAACATCTTGCCTTCTGACACCCTGTCCCCTAACCAATATTGGTATCTTAGTCTGCCAACACTTCACTCCTGACCTACATTGTCACAACACTTTTCCACATTTTAAAGATGTTTGCATGATTGGCTATTTCTGCCAGATGAACCAGACACCAAAAGTCCTGGCAGTCCACCAGAGCCATGGCATTGCTTATGATCCTGTGCTCACTATTGGTGATTGGGTGAGTTGCTATATGGGGGAATTGTTGTTCATCTTTCTTACTTCCTCAATAAAGCTTTGGTTTACAATGTATTGTCAGACTCCATTACTGTTTGGACCACGACAACAAATATATGTCTTACAAAACAAAAGACTTCTGATGCCTGCCAAGTTAAAAAAAAAAAAAAAATGAGAACATATATTCACTATATAAGCAACTGAAATTTTTTTCTTTGTAACAGCTGCACTTTTTAAGATGTCTGATGATATAAAGACTAATGAGATTTCTTTCTTTTATGGGAAAAGTATAAATTTAAAAGCTTTTAGAACTCTTAGTCTTTCTTGAAAAAATTATTATTGAAAAAGTTGAGAATACAATCAGGACTGCCCCAGGAAATCTGTTTTACCTTGATATGTCAACCCTTGTCTTAAATAATTAAATCAACATATATATACAGTCATGAAGAACATTAGAATGTTTTCTTTTTTTCACCTAAATTTTGTAAATGAATACCAAAAACTTGCACAGAACAGTGCTGGTGAGTAACTCATGTAAGTTTGATGAATAATCAGAATAGTCTTTAGGAAAGAAAAAGCCCAAATATTAAATTTCCCCCCTACTTTTTAAAACTGTATACAAAACACTGGGTACTCCTGCACTTTTCCTACTTAGTTCATATATCACCACCCATGAGTTTTTTACTTCTGTTATTCTTTGAAATAGCAACACAAGTAGGAAATACAAGCCAATATAAATCCTATACTTTAAGTCAATGGAATGATGTTTACTACTTTAAGGTCTGTTCTAGCAAAGAACCTATGAATTTTGTTTTAATTCCCATTGTATTTTTATGGCTCTGCTACACAACATTAACCATGCAAATAGCTACAATAAGAACATTTCTCTACAGTCAGCTATTCCACCTTTAACAAAAATAGATGGGTTCCACTGATCTTCCGTGGAAGAGATCAGTTTGTGTCATATTATTTGAGGATTAGCATCTTAATCCATGTAGAACTTCTCATTTCATTCCATGCAGTTGCATACTACTGCTGGTAGACATCTGGAAAACAACCAGGACTGGACAAGCCAGCCTGCTTTGAAAATGTCTTAAAAGGACTAGCAACCTTCTGTTTTGCTGTTTAGCATGAAGTATTCAATCTATCATTACACTTTACTGATCCAAAATATTTAATATCCAAATAAACATGTAAAAACACACACACCAAAGCTCTCTACAAACTTGAGTTTTAATCAATTTGCAAATAAAATTTAAAATTAACTTTAGGGAAAGTATTTTTTCTTAAAAACTGGTGATTTATGCTAATGCTTGCTTACCTCATTGTCGGACTCCACAAGCACTTGATCATATTCACTAAGTGCTACTAGGAACATGATAGATGTGACATTTTCAAAGCAATGTATCCATTTTCTTCTTTCTGATCGCTGGCCTCCTACATCCACCATTCTGCGAAATTAACAATGATTGCATCAACTCTACAAATACCTTTGCAGATAAACATACAAACTCATGAAACACTGAATTCAAGAATTTAGTTGAAAACAATTTGGTTCTTCTTAAAACTGCTACCATTCATATTAAAGACTGATGGAATGTGTTGTAAATAAAAAAGTTATCATATTTGCTTTTTAGTTTGATGTGCTTTCTGAATTTACATTATTATGGGTCTCAAAGCCCTCAAATTTCTGTTATTCAAAAAACTTTTGATTCTGAGTCCCGATTCTAGAATGTATGCTCTGTATATTCAGCAGAAACGTATCCACAGAATTAAGTTGGTGGCCTGCTGTTCTCCCAAGAAATTGCCAGTCAAAATTCCAACCTTGTCAAGGCTGTCTAATTTTAAGAGTATAAATAGAATATAATCTGTATTTACTGAAGTTGTTAATAGCCAAAATAAAAACTCAAATTTACTGGCAGAGTGTACTCCAAATTTATTATGGATCTCAATGTAACTAGACACTCAGGTAGCTAACTTGTACTTGTAACTCCATAGTTATTCTTTAGCAATTGTATTTGTCCTCAGAATAAGCTGTGGGGAAAATTATTTGTAGGAATGGCATTACATTTGCAAAATATCACTTCTCTTTAAAAATCAAGTACAGAAGTGGTACTTTTCCATTTCATAATTATTCATAATAGAACATTTGTACTAATTTTATTGAAAAATTACTTCCAGTTTTCCTATCAATAATAACTACCTTCAGAAAAAGACAAATCTGTCTCTCATCCTCTTGACACCTTTAACAACAGCTGCTAATCGTATATGGACGAAAACATGAAAATAAAATTAACACCAAGCTCAAATTTAAAAAACATTGAATAATTTGTACATGTAACCAATATCCTATACATGGTATTACTAATGTAAAAGGAAACAAAGGAAACAAAAGAAACAAAGCAAATGGGTCTTAAACTTTTTTCTACCTGAAAATGACGCTTTGTAAGTCAAATGGATATTCAATGATCCCTGTTGTTGGGACTCGAACTCTAAGCACATCTTGCTGAGTTGGCAGATAGGCTGAATCTGCTATGCGGTCCAAGTCGTTAAAGTAACTATAGATGGGAAGAAACAACAAGAATGCAAGACAGTGAGACCATAATCCCACTGAGGAAAAGAGAAAGGTTGTCTTAGGAAAAGAAATGAGGTGTGGGATAGGAAGAAGTACAACAGAAAAAAAAAGCGGTAGTGACATAAAAGAGGAAAGGAAATTAAAAGCAATGCTCCATTCTCTCTCTCCTTTTTATTATAATTATTGTTATTATCATTATAATTATTAATGGTATTATTATTATATTTTACTTTGTTTCAAATATTAAACTGTTCTTATCTAAACCCATGGGTTTTACTTTCTTCCCCCCCAGTTCTCCTCCCTATCCCACTGGGAGAGGGGGAAAGCAGGGGAGTGAGTGAGCTGCTGCATCATACTTAGTTGCTGGCAGTAGATATAACTTTCAATTATTTTATCAACTTAGAGGGAATTAAATATGTTTCTGACAATCAGTCTGAAAGCTTTGCCTGCATCAGCAATACAAAATTTCATTTTAAAGACTCTAAAATAAATAAAATCTCCTTATATTTTTCTTAAAACTCATGTTTCCTCTGATCCAAAATAATATAATTAATTTTTAAAAAATCATCAGTGGGTAAGCGTGTGTATCATAAGGATTGTCATCAGGGTATTTCTGCTCTACTGTACCCACTGCTTTGTACCACATCTGAATATTTTGGAATACAGCAGAAATTAATTGTTTCTCTTTAGTCATGTACAATCTTCCCAAAATGCCAGTAGAACAAATCAACAGACATGCTCAATGACATTAAAATGACTTTTGTATTAACTATGTAAGAGTATACTTTTATTTTTCTAGAACTGCAAACACATTTTCCATTAGGAGGAATAGGGTAATGGTGTAATTTTTTTAAAGTAACTTTTTTGGGTTGACAGACTATTTCAAAATGCTGAGCAGGAATATGGAAAGTATAAATGAATAAAAGTAAATATTTACATAAAAAGGAAAAGATGACTGGAATGCTATTATAACCTAAATGCACACCACCAGCACACACAATTTTCAAATATTATCATAGGTGTTACAGTAGTACAGAACATTTAGAATTTTATTTTTTTAGAAAAGCATGGAATAGTTCCAGTTGGAAGAGACCTACAATGATCATGTAGTCCAACTGCCTGACCACTTCACTGCTGGCCAAAACTGAAAGCATATTATTAAGGGCATTGTCCCAATGCCTCTTAAACACTGAAAGGCTTGTGGCATCAGCCACCTCTCTAGGAAGCCTCTTCCAGTGTTTGACCATCCTCTCAGTAAATAAATGTTTCCTTATCTGAACCTCCCCTGATGCAGCTTTGAACCATTCCTACACATCCTGTCAGTGGATTCCAGAGAGAAGAGCTTAGCACCTCCCTCTCCATGTCTGCTCCTCAGGAAGCTGCAGAGTCATGAGGTCACCCCTCAGCCTCCATTTCTCCAAACTAGACAAACCCAGAGTCCTCAGCTGCTCCTCATAGGACATGCTTTCCAGTCCTTTCACCAGCTTGGTGGTCCTTCTCTGGACACATTCAAAGACCTTCACATTCTTTTTAAATTGTGGGCCCCAGAACTGCACTCAGCACTCAAACTGAGGCCCCGCCTTTGATAACCCTTTGATAAAGGGTTTCTCATAGTTTCGTTTTATCATATTTTATAAGTCTTTATTATTGCAGTGAATTATATTCAGGGCTTCTTCATATCAAAAGAGTTGGATCAATGAGTTGAATGGATCAACTCTTGATGTAAATGTTTTTCTTTGAGTTCATTAAAGGAGTGTGAATATCTCTCTGAGTTAGTCAGTCTAGCATGGGAGGAGCATATACATGGCTAAGCTCAATATAAAATATAAGAACTGAACAACTAGCAGAAGAATTTTGAGGAAAGCAACAGACTTGAATTGGTTTCAATCCACATATTCCCTCCTGACACCAGAGGATGCCTAGCATCCTGACAGTGAGCATATAATAGAGAACAGTAATGGCAATCACTGGTATTGTGTTTGGCACAAGCAGCAACTTTAAATAAAAACATCAAAACATCAAACACCTTTTCCAACTGCAACTGTGCAGGCCTAATCCTCACTCCTGCTGCTTCTAACTACACCTTTTCCCAAAAGTCACAGTCCATGCTTAACTCTTGCTCTTGTGCAATGTCTCCATGACCTATTGCTGTGAAAATTATTTGAAATAGCAAAGAAACACTATGGAAATTGCTCATATTAAGACAACTTGATTGACTCATACAGACTGGGGCATGGGAAGTCTGTAAGCTCCTGCAGGGAAGCAGGATGGAGTTCTTATAAATAACTATGTAGTTATTGGCTTTCGCTATTATGTATAAGCTTTTGCAAATTCTTATTAATCACAACAATTTTGATGTAGTACAATTTGTAATCATGTTTAACTGTTTTTGATGTAGTATAATTTGTCAGCTTTTGTGGCCAATGCTATGGCCACGTGTAGCTTATATATATTAGTATGATAAATATATTATAGTTAAGGCTTTCACAAAATGTTAAAATAGAGACTGTGTAATGTTAACTTTTACAGAATGTTTTTATCTTTGTAACTAGCTGACAGTAGTGAGAATAACTCAGATAAGTTTGTGGAAATAGCAAAAACTGTCTGTATGATTAGATAACATTGAAGGAACCACACAGATAACATCAAAAGAAAGGATGTGAAAAGGACTTCTACCACTGACCCTGCGGCGATCAATAATTCCCTGTTTGTCGTTGTGAGGAAATGGCATATACATTGTGAGGAAATTACATACACGACTTCCAAAAATCAAATCTACACTATTGTAAGATGGATCAAGGGTTGAACCAAGCTAAAGAATTCCCAGAATATGTAATAGAACTCAAAGGAATATTTGAATATGTATAATCGTCATGAATATACATTTGATCAATACAATGAAAAAGTATATAAAGAATGTTGTTATAGCTAACTGGTGTGCTTCTGGCAATTTGCCAAGTACCCCAGCACTGGGTATCATCCCTTTTGTCCCTTATTAAACTTTAAAAAATTTTCAGGAGTGAGTCTTGATTCTCAGAGTTACCTCTTCCACTGGTTTATTTGCAATCATAAGAGGACTTGTGAAGACATTTAATTTAAAAGATATATAACAAAATGATAGGGCTACATGAAATGTCCTGAGAATCTCTGAATTCAGACTACTCTGGATGAAGAGTAAAAGTGAACACTATGAAAAAATTAATATCTTTATTTTATTTTCTGTCATTACTTATTAAAGACACAATTCACCATGGCTTTTAAAGCACTCATCTTCTGCAGTTCTAATCAAACTTCTGACTGTTATAGATAACTGTAATTTTTGGCTTTTGCTGTTATGTGTTGGCTTTTGCCAATTATTATTAATCATTGCAATTTTGATGTAGTACAGTTTGTAATCACTTAGTTTAACTGTTTTTCATATAATATAATTTGTCATCTTCTGTGGCCAGTGCCCTGGCCATGTGTATCTTATCTAGGCATTAGTGTGATAAATATATTGCAGTTTAGGCTTTCGAAATAAAGATTATGTTAACTTTTGCAGGATTTTTTTTTTCTAACTAGCTGACAGTAGTGACTTAGATAAGTATGTGGAAATAGCTTAAAACTGTCTATATGATTAGATAACATTGAAGGAACCACACAACACCAAAAGAAATTATGTGAAAAAACTCCTGCTACTGACCCTGTGGCTATCAATAATTCCCTGTCTGTTGTTGTGAGGAAATGGCCTATACATTGTGAGGAAATGACATACATGATTCCCAAAAATCAAATCTACACTATTGCAGGACAGATCAGGAGTCAACAAAGCTAAAGAATTCCCAGAACATGTAAAAGAACTCACAGGAATATATGACTATATATAAGCCTTATGAATATGCATGTAACCAGTGTAATGAAAAAAGTATATAAGAAAATTGTTTTAAGCTAACACTGTGCTTTTGGTAGTTTGCCTGGCACCCTAGTGCTGGGTACTGTCCCTTTTATCCCTTATTAAGCTTTTAAAAGTTTTAAAGAGTGAGCCTTGTTTCTCACACTGACAAATACAGTACTAATGTGAGAAAATGTGCTGTCTTGATTTAAGACAATTTAAAGGGGAACAATCTAAAATTAGTTCTTTCCCTTTGTTTTAAGCAATCCCTTTCCATCAATAAGGAGAAGTGAAATACAAATAGATAAAACTGAAAAAATAACAGTTTACTAACAAGCAAAACTGCAACAGGCAAAAAAACCCCAGTAAATAATCACTAGATACAAAATTGCTAAATCTTACAAACGTCCAGAGAACAAAGAGACACCCAAAATGGTGGTGGCAACATTGGTGTGACACCTTCATAGTAACTGCAAAAGAATTAGCTAAGAAAGATATGTTATATTAATCAGTTTCAACTTTAGCACATGTAGATGCTGTAGTCCTCCCACTTGAGGAAGGGGCTAATAAGCTAGCTCAATCTTTTCCTTTATTTAGTATCAGCTTATTAGAGTCTCCAGGGCTTGAGAGCCTTGGCAGAGTCAAAGTAGCTGCAGGCAGGGCAGATGTGAGGCTCTGCTGACATATTGGAGGGCAGCCGAGCTTTACTAGGCACACGCTGTGTTTCGGGGGTAGGAAGTTGGAGCTGCGGGGGGGGAGCTCTGGTAAATAACGGCTGCTCCAACCTCGGTTTTTTGCCTGCCACTCTGCCCTGCTCCGTATCCTTGGCAGACATTTGGGCGGGCAGTGTCCGCGGCATTTTTGCTTCTGTCCCTGGGTCTCGCTCGGCTTCCAACTGCCCCAGACAGTCTGAAACAAGTCTCCAGGGTTTTATAATGTCCATAGCAGCTTCTAAAGCCTGTTGCTCATGCTTTTCTCCCCATTGAAATAAAAAAAATGTTCATACCTTCATAACTGGGTTTTCTTCCAGCAAAAACCATCCTCCTATTTCTTCAGCTCCGTTTTCTATTTATAAAGGGTATTTACAGAGGGGAGTATGGATTTTTGTAGCTTTTCACCACAAAACAGATCTGTACACTGTATATTTTGGACGTGTCTGCTCACATGCCTCTTAATTATTTCCAGCTTTTTGCTGGTTTGCAGCTCTTCACGCATGCTTTTTCTGTCTCCCCGCATTCTACTCATGGGATGGCTGCTGTCATCACGTCGGGGTCACCAGATATTACGTTTGGGGTCGTTGGTTGGAGACAGAGATGAGCCAAATTGGGTTTCTTATTATAGCCAGATTTATCTGTCCAGCTACAGACTAGCCGTACTGTGACAGAAATTCCCTTTCCAAAATGGCTCCTGCCACTGGCAACCACATGTAAGGAGACAAAGGGAGAATAGCATCTAACCCTTCCCCCAAGATGGCAGCCTTCACAGGTGACCACATGGTCTGGGAGACAAGGGGGAAGGATGGCAGCAAACCCTCCTTGGAAGGTAGGAGCTTGTGGAGCAGTTCTAATGGCAGATGAAGACTTGCTGGCATGTGTGGAGTCAGAACTGCCTCCTGCTGCTTCCTCCTGCCACCCGCTGGACTCTGCTGGTGTTGGTGCCGCTGTCCTCCGCACTGCAGGTGTATTGGGGGAAAAGAACTGGTCTGTTGGCACCAATGCAGGGTGACCTGGCCCCAGGGACTGGGGCTCACTTTGCAAAGTTCGCTCTGAAACAGTTTTTGATTGCGAAATGCACTTTTTTTGAGTGGCTACTTTTGCAAGCCCAGGGGAAAAAAAACCAACCAAAATAACCCCCTCAAATGTGAAGGTTCCACCTTCAGCAAATGCTGCCAGAAGACAGAGACATCTCTGCTTCCAGGCTCCAACTTTAAAAAGGACTGTGGCAAAGTTCACCCCCCCTCCAGTTCTGTTTTCTGGCTGCAGGGTCTTAAAGAGACAGTAACAATTTTTGGGCACAGAGATATGGAATACAATAGCATTTTGGGTTACCCGTAGACATGTGCACATATACAAATTTTAATAACATAACAGGCATGCATTAGGGATTTTAGGATAAGGGTCTAACGAAAAAAAGACAACACCCAATTAAAATCACAAGCCCTTAGAAGATTTACCACATACATGCATGCACAAATTCTGCAATCAGACTTTGTGACACAATTGCTGATTCAGTATACAGAAGAAGTTGCTACACACATGCACTCTTTCAAACAAACAAGGAAATTGTCATGAACATGGACTTTCACAAAAAGTGTTGCCAACAATTGCCAAAACCAGATGTTTTATTAGTTTATTAACTTCAAAATTTAAAACTATCATAAAGATACAGATCTTGGAAACATCATGGCCATTGTCCTAAGGTGGAGTCCAAATCCAGATAATCACTATTATTACTGAGGAGTCAGTTAAACAGTTAGCAGCACCTGTGCAAACAATTTACAGCAGAACTACATGGCACTAGGATTTTTTTTTTTACTACCTGCTAAGAAATATCTTATTTTGATGAGACTTATTGTACTTATGACCTCTCACCCAAATAGTATGTACTCAGCTAAGCATTATACAAAGGAACAAAACAAAAAATTATAAAAAGGAAAATTGCATACAATTACTTTTAAAAAACCCCAGTAACATAGCACGGTGTAAATTTACACTACAGACCAAGTCTAAAAAGTTAATTATAGCTATAATTACTTTACTTTTGTAAAAATTAATTTGAATGGCTGTTGAAGTAATGTTCTGAGGTTGCTATAGCAACAGTCAGAAGGTGCATTACCAAAGTAATGTGTATATAAGGAGCTGCTGACAGTAGCTATTTCTTAACATCAGAAAAAACTGCTCAAGTATACTTGGGATCTGCAAACTAACCAATCAGAAACAGAAGAAAACCTTTTGTTTCCTAGTCAATGTTAAGAAAGAAACACTTACTTTTAATGAATTATATATTCCTTGTGACAAGGGCCAAAACGGCAATCAGTCTTCAAAGAAGGCTATGAAGGCTGCTTATAATACTATTGAAAGACTTTCAAAGGAACTGTTTGTCCATATTACAAAAAGAAAAAGAATGTGATAATAGGAATAGACTAATTAGCTTTACATTTTCCCATATTTTTCTCATCTAGAAATCAGACAAAGAAGTGAAAAGACTCCTGAACTTAATAAAAAAACGAATAAGGATAGAAGAACAGAACAACATTTTACTCTTACCAAATAAAGGGAACAATGTAGACTTGGAGAAGTAGATCAGGGTGACAAAGCAGGAGTCATGCAAAACAACAGTATTGCACTTACTCAAGAGCTGGGGTCAAGGAATGGCCACCTAGAAATTAGGACACTGGACATTGAAGACCACCAAAGAAGATCCCAAAAGACCATATAAGGACTTACAATAAGGGGTGAGACTATGTAAAATAAAGTAATACATATAGATCAAGTAAGCAGAGATAGCTAATGAATATGTAATCAGTGTGTATGATAAAAACTCTGTTTACTTGATGCTCAGCACACTCAATTAGAGGAAGGATCCTCCAAGTACCCAGCACTGCAATAAAGGATGCATGCTTTCCAATACTCTAAACTGTGTTAGCAAGTTTTTATCTGACTGATTTTGGTATCAAAACAAGAGTAGTTTAAACTAATAACACTCTTCATGCATATGGTTAATATAACCCTATTCAACATAACCTTGTTATTCAACAGTCAGCTTTGAAAGGAATGAAAGAGGTTTGTCTATACAAACAAACTGTGGGTCTGCTGATAAATAAAGTTAGATACAGAGAGATGAAAGAAACAATGGGAAGAACCATAAATTCAATAATAATTCCATTGACTGACACAAGGAAAACAAAAAGAGGGGATATACATTAGAAGGGGGATTGTATTAAGTGATTCGGGAAGCCCATACCTCTCAAGTACCTCAGCCAATAGGGAAAGAGAGAAGGAAATGCAGCTGGGAAATTAGGATAAAAAGGCAGCTGCATCCTCTAACAATTTGAGACACCCCATGGGGGAATGCTCCATGGTCTATTCCTTTATTCAAATAAAGTTACAGCACTCCTCTGCCTCCTTTTTGGATATAAGCCTCTGTTATTTGTGGATTAATTTTCCTGACATTTTAGGGGCTCTTGTCTGGGATATTTCCACTGTCCAGTGCAGTGAGCAGAGCTGAGGGCATGCCTTGCCCAGTTTTGGTGGTCAGCTCCCCTTGGTGGCGGCTGGCACCAGGTGATACATTGGGTTCCCGAGACTGTCCACAAGACAGATGAGTGGTGGACCTGGGGGGTCCGTGAAGAGTCCACA
>VWYP01020151.1:12840-27096 GCA_013400435.1 Pycnonotus jocosus | reverse complement strand
TTTTCAGTGGTGCCCAGCAACAATATAAGGAGTAAAAGCAATAATCTAAAGCACAAGCAATTCCACGTCATCATAAGGAGGAACTTCTTTACATTGAGGGTGGCTGAGCATTGGAACAGACTGCCCAGAGAGGTTGAGGAGTCTCCCACTCTGGAGATATTCAAAGCCCACCTGGATGTTTTCCTGTGTCACCTGCCCCAGGTGACTCTGCCTTGGCAGGTGGATTGGACTAGATGATCTCCAGAGGTCCTTTCCCAATCTAAACATTCCTTGATTCTGTGGTTCTGTTCTCATCTCAGAGGATCATGGGCTAAACATCTTATTATCAAAGGAAAATCTATCTCAAAAGCACAACCTTTCTGCCATAGAAGAGCCATCATGTAAAATCTTGGATTAAAATGGTCAGTATCACAAAACTGGTAGAGCTTCATCGAAGTGCTCAGACTTCCATCCGATAGTTTGCAAGGTACCTTAAAATCTTACTAGTATCTTGTTTCATGCCCTTATAAAAATAGTTGCACTGAGTCCTAAAGTTCTCATTCTTAAGTGAAAAGTAAGAATCTGTTTGAGTATTTTTGCTTTTTAGATCTTTCTTTGGAATGTAAACCTGAAATGCAAATAGAGTATCCCAGAATAGAATATGCAAATACCCCAGGCCCATAAATAAGGAACTGCAGTACATGTGTGAAATTTTTTTTGTTTGGTTTGGTAATTGCACAAAAAAAAAAATCCTGGAATGATTACCTTAAAGTTATAGATTGATTTTCCTGTCAAATATTCGTTTAATTTATTCTATCTGATTATAAAGCAGAAGCAAAAAAAATGAGTAAGTGCTAAAGTGCAGGGGATTCTGAGGACTGAACTAAGCCCTGAAGTAAACTCTGAGGATACCTTTATAACCAGCTCAAATAGCCTATTGATACCAGAGGAATTTGCATTATTTCTTCTGTGAGTTCAGTATCAAGAAGGACACATTATATAGAGAGACCAACATTCTGTCAGAGAAACTCGTGGTATACAGTGCCAAAGGCACCTGAAATAAAAGATACCAGCTAGCTTTATATGCACATCATTTTATGTTTCTCTTCACCTGAGCATTCTACTGTTTTGTTCCTGTGCGTAGAGATAAATGTTTTTTACTGTTGGGTAGCAGTAACCATCTCCTGCTTTTTATAAAGACCTGTTCTTATGGTGTGAGATACACCTCATATTGATGTCATGATTCACTTTATCTAACAACTTTTTGTTGAAAGATACAATGCTTCTTCCACTCAAGCAGAAAACTAGAATTACCTAGATTGATGCTTCTTTTTAAGTTATTTTCTTCAAATCTATCTCCCAAAAAGCATTGTCCTTTTATAAACTGGCTGTGTTTATTTGCTTAGCACTCCATGAAGTGTACTGGAGATATTCACTTATTCAAAACATATTCAGAAAGAAAATTATGCAAAATTTATACAGAAAGGCAATAGAGGATTGTCAGTAATTCTGTTGACACCTCGAAACACTAGGTTTGCACCTGCTCTGCTGTATCCCAGATAGTACAAGGCTAAAATACCAGCAGAATTTCTGGCAGAATATCCTCCAGCAAGTACAAGAGGAAAAGCATTTCTATTCACCACAATGACTGAGAAAAAAATGTTACTGGTGTCAATGGTTGTGAAGGATGCCCAAAGCAGACTGTGCTCCTTAAAGTATCAACACCTTATCACTGTCTACCTGATTGGAGGTTGTAGCCAGGTGGGGGTCGGTCTCTTCTCCCAGGATGACAGGAGGAGAAACATAGTCTCAAGCTGTGCCACGGTGGGTTGAGGCTGAACATTAAGAGAAATTCCTTCACAGAAATGGTCATTAAACATTGGAATGTGCTGCCCCATGGTGCAGTCACCACCTCTGGAGGTGTCTAAGATAAGACTGGATGTGGCACTTGGTGCCACGGCCTGGTTGTCATGGTGATGTTTGGTCAAAAGTTGGACTTAATGATTTTAGAGATCTGTTCCAACATCATTTATTCTGCGATTCTGTGAGGTCTCCTGCCCAACCTGCTACAATAGTCATTCTGTGCTCCCTCTCATTAAGTTCTTTGAGAATATGTAAACTAATACAGATTTATTGCTCAAAATACAGTTTCAAGACTTCTGTATTTCATATGATGGTGCTTTTTGTTCTTGTAGTACCAAATCTGTCTAGACATTTAAAAGCAGACTGTCACATTTGAAAGTATAAGACATTTGAAGCAGTCTGCAGGTCTGACTTTTGTAACAGAACAAAGTTTGGGTCATTTAATGTTAATTTTACGTAAAATAACTCCAATAGTTTCCAGCAACCAATATAACAGTGGCTCATGATATGTTACAAGGATAGATTTGAACACTGATTTAAATTATCTGGTTTTATTAGCATGATGAAGTTTCAACTCTCCTGTGGGTTTGAAAAACTTCTTGTTGTGTGATAAACCTCAAAGCACCCTCCAACAGGTAGAACTTAACCCAAACTTAATTCCTGGCTTGTACACTTACTTTAGATAAGTAAAGTTATATCAATGTTACTTTGAAATCGGGAACACTTGTCACTCAACATGATGCTTTGTAACTTTAAAAACCTTCACCTATCTTGAAAGCTGTCGCTTAATATACATTAACCCCCCCACCCCCCGGAAACAGTAAAAAGCATTTTCACACTGTTTACTACAGACTTCATTTCAGCCTTAATATTATTCGTATTCAAATGAATACTGCAATGAATCCCAAAATGGTAATGTGTGAATTTCAGGTGACTTTTTCCAACTACCGTGATGTGAAATAAATTATGCAGAAGCCAAAGTAATTGGAATCACTTTCTAGAAACTCACAGTTCAAGGCTGGGATATTTATAATTCTAAGGACATCATGTTATGGTTTCTCAGGCTATTGGACATGAGATGAAGATTAGGAAGGCTTAAGAGCAGAATGCCAAATAGGAACAACATAAAAGCACAGAACCAGGAGCTACAAGTTGTAAATAATTTTCATCACTATTTTGTTTATGTGGTTATCAAATTTTCCCCTGTCAGTCTAGCCAGTAATATCTTTCATATATTTAATAAAGGTTCACTTATATACTGAACTTCTTGTTCTCAAAAATCATTTACAATTTCATAACTTTAGGTAATCTAAAGACTTTATGAGCACTTAATCAGCAAGTATATGTTCAGTCAAAACCTTGTTTTCAGTCTGCTTACGAAAACCATGTGAAAAACACCTTTAACCAGCTTAGGAAGCTCAAGGACAACACAGAGTATGACTTACTAATTTTCTTAGGTATATTTCATGTGCCAAAGTGAGTGGGAAGATGTAATGGTTTTAATTATCAGGTCAGGATTGCAGGCAGCAGCAGCATTTCTGAAAACTTCCTAAGAGAGGACTGGACACCAGAAGAAAACAAAGAGTTTTGCTGCAAGTGATCAAGCACAAACACTATGTTTGATAGATCTTCTTTCAAAGTAATTAATGAGGACAGTACAATCTCTAATTGTAGGCTAAACTTAGCAGAGTACTGTTATGAGGATTAATAGCTTAATGTCTGTAAAAGGTTTTAAGCACAGAGTCATACAAACACTAAGTGGCATTATTGTTTTAATAGGAAAAAGGATGAGTCATAATTCATTTTTGTTTACCATGGGTTGCTACAGAACATCTGCTTTCCATACAAAAATATGAATAGATGTATGTTATGAGATCTAAACTGTAACATAGCCTGGTGAAAAACTGAAGCCGTCTTTTTCTGTATATGGCTCATAATTTATATTTCTAACTCACTGTCCACAAGTCATTGCAGAGATAAAAAAAAAAGAGTAAAACAAATGAGTTTATATATTTGTTGCTTTTTTTTCCTGAAGTAATTAATATGACAATACTCAAAATTACAGTCACCAAGTTACAGATTCCTTAAAAAAATCATATTATGAGGAAAGATGTCATCAGGATTTATGTACTTGACAGGACTATGTCAAGTATGTCAAAATAACTCCCAGCAACTGAGATATTAAAATTGCTTCCTAATATGGAACTAAAGCCCTCATAAAAAACAAGAACTGTTGCAGCTGTCTTAAGATAATAAAAATATATCTGGGCTTTTACCAAAGCACTTCATTATATAAGTTATCCATATTATCTAACTATCCATGATCAAATCAAATCAAATCAAATCAAACTTCCTTTTTAAGGGAACAACAATGTAAAACAATGGATGTTTTATTTTTAACCTGGCGGGGAAGAAATAACAGAACATACTGTTTGAGTGCTGGCCTGCATCCTTACTGGATGTCTTTCATTATGTAAACCTCTAAAAATTAAGATACAACAGCAAGGGAAATTCACTGCACAACTGAAGGGAGCTGCCAGAACCCTCATGGCAAGGTGTGGAGTGCCGAACCAGCTTTCCACAGGGGCAACAAGGCAGAAAACCTAACTACTCTAAGCTCAGCCTTCAAACATTTCTGACAGGACTATTTAGCGTGACCCAGAATCCTTTCCTATTTCACCAGCTCACTATTAGAGGAGGTATCATCTTTCTCACCATAGTGAGTCAGATGAGTGAAACCCTCACGCTGCGCTGAACATCAAGCTTGTGAATATTGGGCTCTTTCTCAGCACTTTGTTGTTTTAAAAATGACTAAATGTGGAAGAGGTCCTTAGAACATTCATGAAAGAGCAACATCCAGCAGTCCATACACATGACACAGATAATTTAGGACAATCATAACTATAACCAGTAAAGAAACACATAAATTTGTTTCTTAATCTGAAGCTACTTAAAGTAATTTTACTCTATTATCATGTCATTTTAGAAGTAAGGTCCCACTTGCAACAGATTGTTATTTAAATTACTTCTCTCCTGTTGTATTTAAAGTGGCACTCCCACTAAAATGAACCAAATTGTTACCATTGTGCTGAAAAAGCAATAAAAAGAATTTTTTACAAGGGCAAGTATTTCAATTTTCTCTGCCACAGGAAGGCACTCAAAGTCACACTGTGTTTGCTTTGTTTGTTAATTTTCTAGTCATGCTTGCTTCAAGTTTTCTGTAATCCATGGGGGGTTTTGTTAAATAGCTGTAAAATTGCCCATCCCAATACCATGAATCTGATGTTTCTAAGGGGCAGCACTGCTCCACAGCTGCTACTGTCAACCTCAAGTTCATCTTTTAACAATTATATCTCATTCTTAAAAGGCCTGACAAAGAATCACATAAAATTTCCCAATGTCTTGATGAAAAGGAAGTGCAAGCAGAGATATTTGAATGAGGAGGATGAGAGAGAAGAAATAAATAAACCTTTAGAAGGTATTAAATTAATAAACTTTTAGAAGATATTCTAGGAAATGATACAAATAGACAACCACTTTTTCTTACATTTCTTATTATGAAGGCATTGTGATGAGGTAAGGCAGTGGACAGACCCTGAACAGGCTTCAGCTCTGACCGCAGGCTTCTTGCTGAAAGACCTCGAGCAAGAAAACTTTTTCAGGTCATATTATTCTGTTGTTTGTCTGTCCATGTATTGTTTCCACAGTCATAACCTTTCATATGCGGGTAACAAAATATGGTAACACATCCTCTTGTTTCAGTTCCACTACATAGAACATATATGCAAAAGAGGAATTACAAAATATTATTACAATATTGTTGTTAAAAATGTTCTCAGAACACACAGTGCCACCTCTGTTTGGAGGAAAATGTTTGGAACATTTTGTTTTGACTTTAAGTTAAAATCAGAGAATAAATTAGAAGATATATTAAAATGAAAATAAAAATATATAAGCCACCATGATTTAACTTTTTAAAATGTAAATTTCTTCATTCAAAATTGGGAAGAAATTTGGATATCATTAATTTAAAGGAAGAGAAAGACAGGAAAAAATTACTATCCTTCTAGTCCAGTAGATGGATCATGTCCCCAGCTTACAGAAAATCTGAGACCTCACCTCTCTTTTATTCTAAGTCATATTCTTCAAACTTCCCTTACTGAAGCAAATGTCCTAGTTGCCAGCATATAATGATGCTGGCACCACTTTCTCTTCCTCCCTAGCTTAATGAAAGACTCCTAAGTCACACCATGGCTTAAAGCCCAGCTTCATTAAAAATAAAGAAAAAAGAACCCTAAATAGGAACTGAAAGATAAACTACGTTTTTTCACTAGGCCTCTCATTTTTGAAACAGTGTCCACAAGAAGATTTTTTATCATTTTTAAAGACAATTTTTTACTTTTTTTTTTTTCTTTCACATCAGCAACTGACCTGAAAGGAGTCACTAGCAGCATGAAAATCTCTGTAAGAAATTAATTTGAAGTATAAAAAAGTGATGCTTGTCTAGAGCTGAAGCTATTTAAAAAATTATTATTATATTCAGATTAGGCACCAATTTTTTCAAAAATTTTTTAAAATGTTTTAGAAAAAGTCTAAATGTATTTCAAGAAGAAAAAACCAATGTTTTTCCTCCTATTGTCTTCAAATTAATAATTTTGTTTAGGTTTATTTCTCTAGTAAAAGCAAAGGACATCTTAAACAAAAAATAAAATTTTAAAATTTAATCTTTCCTTTTTTGGAAGGCAGAGATCAACTGAAATAATAAATTTTACACTATTTGTAGCTGACAGTTTCTAAAAATAGCAATTAAAGTTTCACTTCTTTAGTGAAAGAAATTGACCTAGAAAATCTAACATCTTTTGCTATTTCTTGTCTCCTGCCAATGCCTAGCAAATTTGAAAACCAACTCAGAGGGACACAAGGGAAAAAGGAAATATTTCTAGCACAGATGTATTTTTGCCAAACTAGGAACAACTTTAAAGGTCTTGACAATGGAATAAACTCAGAAAATCCAGACTAGAAAGAGAGAATATAGCAGAAGTCATGAAGGTTTTCTACATGTATCATGTTTGTGTATCTGGTATATACATTAATATATGGAATGGAAGTGGACTGCAAGCTTTCACCCTGAATAAAGGAGTCCTGAAATATATTCACAGAAATTGTATACAAAGATAATCAGAATTTTTAAAAAGCCATGGTTAAATTCAAATTTAAGAGGAAAAAACTTTGGCAATTAATGAGAAGGAAAGGTTAATATGCAAAATAATTTTAACCTTATTTTCTTATGCTTTTTGCAGTCATCTTCCATAGCAAACAAAAAGTTAAATGGACTCTTTTCCTCTGAGTAGGACAGGATTATTCACAGGGGATGTCAAAGTACAGTTTGTGGTAGGAGGTAACCTCTGATTTCAGCTGGGCCATATTGGTGACTTAACACGTAACAAAGAAATAAATGAGACATTATCTGTCTACTGTCTTTGATAGTATGAGACTTGTGGCTGTTACTTAGCTGAATATGGCCTCCTTGATACAGAAGGTAAAGGAGAAAAGAATGAGAGCATCCCAAATTGTTGTAGGTCTGACTTGAAGTTATGAGATGGCTTGATTCATTACATTGGATCAGTACTTAAAAAAACAAAACAAAACAAAACTTAAAAAACCCACAGGATACAATCCAAGTTACCTTTGTTCTTAAATTAATCTCTGTGTTTCTGCCAAATGGAAGGAGCCTATTTATCAATGTGAGACTTCAGCCTCATTTAGTATAATAAAAAATGAGCTTTCAATGAAATGTAATGAGATTTCAAAATATATCAAAGTATCAGTACACTGATCTATTTTGGGATAACACTGGTTTTGAAAGTCATCCTTTCCTAGGCAATTTAAGGTCTTATTGAATGACAAGGCTGAATCTATTAGCCTTCGTAGGTACCATAATATTTGGGCTTTCCTTGTTCTCCTTTATGTTCTATGTATAGACTGAAAAATTAAGTAGAATGATCATCTCATTTCTAATTGTTAGGGAAATTTTGTTGTACAGACTTTCCTTGTCCCTTCCTTTTGAGGACGGGGCTCCTGATGCCAGTTCACATCAGTTTTGGCACTGAAGAGGTTGCATGAGTATCACTGCTTGCGAAAAACATCATCTCTGAAAATCTGGTAGTTTTTAGCATCACCTGTAGCAGACTCAGAATAATAACCAAGGTTCTCCCTGTGCTCTGCATGTTTGGCACAGTGTAACTAAGCTAAAGCAAATACCTCCAGACAAAGATATTTGCTCTTCCCTACCCCAAATCTTCCCTTTAAAAAGAGTCAGTGTGCAGGCAGCAATGCATTTTCTTACTCATTCAAAGCCCAAACACAGGGTCTCACTGTTTATTTATTGATCAGAAGCTCCTTTTGAAGTCTTGAAGTTTGACAGCAAAAAATCTTCATGACGTTCTTTTTCTGAAAAATCCGTTACCATGAATTGCAACATCACAGAGTCCTACATAGCTAATTTTTTTCCAGATACATACAGAAAATCATTAGCATAATATGTCTCAATTTCAGATTTAAAATCAGTAAAGAAATATTAGAGGCAACATCAAGTTGACTGGGGTTTTTTATATCCCACAATACAATGAAAAGATCAAGAAGTGAGTTTTTAATTCAGAAAAAACAGAGAAGACAACATATGCTGTTAGGTTAATGAAAAAGAAACCAACTATATTTCTTGTTTTACATTTTCCAGTTCATATTTATTTATGTAGAGTTGGAAAATACATCATATAAGTATAGGTACTAAACTTTTTGTTACTTATTCAGAAGTGACAGATATTTTATCCAGTAAATGAAACAGTTGTTGACAGTTGTTGACATATTGAATGTGCTGCACAGTGTCCTCTATTTTTCACTAAATTGGATGTTCAGAATTAGCCTAAAAATATTCCTTGATCATGAGAGTATAAGAAATGTACTCCTGACTAAGGCTTTTCCGTAATTCATAGCAATGTCTCCATAGAGCAGACTAAACAGTGTATAATATATGTCTGAGGAGTTCTGTACAACACCCATTACTAGTAACAATATTGTGAATAATTCAGACAGGCTACTTTCTTTTTTCTTTGACTGATTTTTGTAATGATGGTTACTTTTAGAGAAATAATAATGTAGCCTTTGATATTAACATCTGTTGCAAATACTTTGAAGTAGAAGACTGTTTTCCTCATAAAAGTGAGGCCAAAACCCAGAAATTTTACTACTTCTTTGCCACCTATCAAAGTCAAGGAAAATTGAGTTCTAATGTACATTTGTCATTGTAGTAGGAATAGTGTTGCATTTGTGACATTGTAAGGATACAAGCAAGTCAAGGTTTTCAGGGAGAGATATGTATCTCAAATTATCCTGACAGAATTGGAAAAAAAATAAAAAGTTCTCTCTTTGGGTCTTGTCTATTAATATTTTCTTTGACTTTTATTCTATATTTAAAAATGTGTACTACTTCTGGAAGCATGGCTATTTTCAAATAAACTCCTGACAAATAACTTTGAAGAACAGTAAATTTGAGTTTTGTGAAGATATACTGTGGATTAACAACATGAAGAAGAAAAGGAAAGAATTAAAATAAGAATTTATCTATAACAAGTTCAGCCACATAGTCTGAAAATGTATGAGGAGTTCGTAATTGGATCTGTATGTCTAAATTGCCCAACAAACGTATTAATTCAGCAGTTAGTCAAGTTTGAGATTATAAGATTGCTCCTGCTCAAACCTCAAGCCTTCCTCTCTTCATCTTCTGCACCCCTTGTCCTAGAAAAAAAGGCAAAAAACACTTCTCACNAAAACCCAGAAATTTTACTACTTCTTTGCCACCTATCAAAGTCAAGGAAAATTGAGTTCTAATGTACATTTGTCATTGTAGTAGGAATAGTGTTGCATTTGTGACATTGTAAGGATACAAGCAAGTCAAGGTTTTCAGGGAGAGATATGTATCTCAAATTATCCTGACAGAATTGGAAAAAAAATAAAAAGTTCTCTCTTTGGGTCTTGTCTATTAATATTTTCTTTGACTTTTATTCTATATTTAAAAATGTGTACTACTTCTGGAAGCATGGCTATTTTCAAATAAACTCCTGACAAATAACTTTGAAGAACAGTAAATTTGAGTTTTGTGAAGATATACTGTGGATTAACAACATGAAGAAGAAAAGGAAAGAATTAAAATAAGAATTTATCTATAACAAGTTCAGCCACATAGTCTGAAAATGTATGAGGAGTTCGTAATTGGATCTGTATGTCTAAATTGCCCAACAAACGTATTAATTCAGCAGTTAGTCAAGTTTGAGATTATAAGATTGCTCCTGCTCAAACCTCAAGCCTTCCTCTCTTCATCTTCTGCACCCCTTGTCCTAGAAAAAAAGGCAAAAAACACTTCTCACTGCTGAAGATGGGGAAAAGATAAGAGCTTTTTTTCTCAATCAAATTTATGAGGCTCATTGAAGTAACAAATGAGTATCATAAGGCCCAGAAAGGCACAATTCAGTGAGTGCCAATATGCCTTTTGCTACCTTATCCCTCTGAATGCTCTGCTCTCCAGGATATAGAGATTAAGAGTTAGACCTAGGACATGAATACACAGCTTTCAGTTGTGCACAAAATGAAAGAAAAGCTTTAACTATATGCAAGGGTGCAATATCTCCCCATTGCATATGTGGAAGAAAATTAACTATACTGTGACTGTGTAGGACCTCACACCCATCATCTGCTCTGCTCTGGATTTAGGATCATTACTGAAAACAAAATCAGAGATCATTGCTTAGAAGCAGAGCTATCTCCATCAGCAGAGCTTTCTCCATCCAGAGCTAAAATCTCCACCAGCATCCCTCTCTGCTTCGTCCTTTGAATGCAAGTGCTGAGAAGGACTGGCTCTTCTCTGCTGCCTTCAAAACTGAACAGCATCCACCTGACAAATCCAGCAAAACGAGATTCTTTTACCAAAAGAGGAGTTAGTCTGCTGACAGCACAATGCTTTTGTAATTTGGTAGCACCTCTAGAAGCAATAGCCCCAAAATCTCTCATATACACTTCCTACATTGTGTGTGTGTGTGTATGTTCACCTGTACCATGATATGGTATTTTAATGAAAAGGAACACAGGGACCATGTCTTTTCTACCCAGTGGAGAGCAAAGACGTCAACATAGGGCTCTGCCTAAGAGAAAGTTTGTGCTTATTTTCTCACTTCCCCAGTATTACACACTAGAGCAAAACCATTTTGTACACATGCAAGACAAGTACTGGAGGACCTTGTTTAAACACTTATTTTCTTGTTCTGCATCCCTAAACCTTTCTAAAGCTGTTGAGCAAATATGAAAACTTACCACTTTCTCACTTCCTTCTTCCAAGATGATACCATAAATACCAGCTCTCACCCTCGACAGGATGGTGGGCTTCAATTCTATCTGCCAGTGCAGCAAACCATAATTCTAGGCAGAACCTGGAACTGTGCAGGGAATAAGAAATTCTTGCAGGGGCTGATATGGAGCAGGACATCAATTAGAACAGTAGTTTTAAACTCCTTTTCTTCTTCCTCACTCACCATATCATGAAGAAATTGTAAATTTCCAGTTATCTAATAATTCTTACACCAATATCTCTAATGTTTTTCCTGTAAGTCCTTAAATACACACACATATACACACACCCCAATGAGGTATTCTGCTGATGTGAACACTAAGCACAGTGAAAACATGCTGGGGTTTTAAAAAAATCTTAGGAAGAGTGGTGAGGAAAAGCCCAGGAAAATTGCAAAGTCACACTAGAAGTTTTCTGTAAAAATCATTGGTTGACCTTACCATGTAATACATTAACCACTGTTACATTTTCTTCATTTTCCAAGAAGTACCACTGATCTTGTATATTCAACTCAGAGTTAGAAGGATAGTGAAGCAAATGTCAATTAACTAAAAAAAAAAAACAAAAAGAAAAAAAAAAAAAAAAAAAAACAAAAAAACACCAAAAAAAAAACCAAAACCAAAATAACAACAAAAATAGAAAAAGGAAGTTGTGCTAAATTCTTGTTTCTAGCTTTCAAGTTCTCAATTATGCTCACTTTTTCTTTATTCTCTATTTAGACTGTGGTCCCACACAGCCTCCGTATGTGTATGTAAAGAATGATAAGAATTTCACTGTCAATGTTTGGGAAAGACTGGAGGAGCACTACTATAGCAATGAATTTATTTGACTTTGTAAAAACTTTCATTCTTGAGGGACTTAAGGATAAAGATAACAAACAAACAGAATACTAAACTGGATTTTGCATACATTAATTTAAAAATATGTGTTTATGTAATATCTCCCTAGATGACAAATTCACAGTCAACAGCCATTTATTTTATATGCTATAGTATATAATGGTAAAGAAGTACAACACTGTCCTAGTCATTATCAGACTTGGCTATTCTCTCTGTTAGAGAAAATCTATTCATTTCTATAGAAAAATAACTTTGGTTATATTTGATACTTCTCTTAACCTTCAGTGAGCAAAGTATAAAATCATCAGTATACAAATATTTATCACGACATTAAAGTCATGAAATTCACTTACCAAAATAATGAAAGTCATATATCCTGATCAATTAGCATTAAAAATAAAAAAACTTTTTTATAAATCTTGTATATAAACTACAGCTTTTTATTAGGAGCTCAGAGTAATCAAATTGCAGCTTACTATATGACAATTTGAAAATAATGTATTAGCCACAGTTTTAAAAAAGACCACTAATCACACAAAACTATTTCATTCCTTCAAAGACTTCTGCAAAATACATGGATCTAAAACATGTACTCATTAAGGCACTTTTCAATATAGGCAACTGAAACCAAAGACAGGTCTTTATTGACCACTTGTAAACTTAATAACATTTATCTGCTGTCATGGCTGCTTTTTGGAGTAGAAACACTCATTTATGAGCGTTGATTTTTGCATGCACATGTGCAGTGATGGGAGTAGGTGCCTGAAAATCCAAACCATCACTGTTCAGAAGATTAGTGCTATCTTGATTTTGAGACAGCCTTTGAAATAAGGTGTACATAAATACTAGGAAAGCCCAATTAGTATATCTTTAATTTGTTAATGCACTTCATACTATTTTCACTTACTAAACCAGTAGCAATCTCCCTCTCATGGCACCTTGTCACTACAATACTATTTCATTTTGATAATGAAACAATTTGTAATATAAAAATTAATTCAAAGTTAACATCCAAAGAGTACTTTGATCATGTGTAGATAGCCTCGCCAAACAAATATTTTGCCTGGAGGTTCTGCTGATTGTGTACACTGGAACTGTATTGAAAATCTGGGGGAATACTAACAATAAGAGCTGCACTGGGGACAGATATCTCTGCTTGCTGAGCACAGCAATGTTCAGTGAGTAAAGACTCCCTCAGGGCATATCTCAGCTATGAACAAGAACCAGTGCTGCATCTTCAGTAACACAACAGAAATAATGCAGCTTCTAAATGACCAAAGACCATTTTTTAATGTTGCAGGTGCTTCCTAATGGGTAGTTCTTTGCAGGTTCCAGTTTTGAAGTGATAAAATTTCTCAGTTTATATTAATTCATGTTTTGTTTGAAGTTGTGCAAGAATCTTTGGTAATGAAAAAAGGCGTTTTCTATTTCTTAGGACTTTTCCACTCCTACTCATTAAGATGCTAAAGACACGTGAAGTAGCTGGTTCTTCTATTAGTGATTCTCATACATGTGAAACTCACTTCAAAATTATGAATACTTTATCTTTTAAGGGCCAGTCTGAGCTTAGCACATGTAACTGCTAAAGCATTAAAATCCTGTTCTTCTTTCTGAATCCTTCTGCTTGTTTCAAATGCACGAGTTAGCAAGGTGGAAAACACAGGATACTCCAAATTTTTCATTTTTATTGGTTCCCATACTTAGTCTCTAATTCTGCAACATGCTATTGTTTTGGCTTGACACTGACCAGATGCCAACCACACACCAAAGCCACTTACTCACTTCCCTGTGCCACTGGACAGAGGAGAGAGCCTAACAAAGAGTTCATGGGTTGAGGTAAGGACCAGGAGAGATCACTCATCAAATGCCATCATGGGCAAAACAGGCTTGAATTAGAGATAGCAATTGAATTTATTACATTAATAAAATCAGAGCAAGATAATGAGAAATAAGACTCTCAAAAACACCCTCTCCCCACCCTTCTCTCCTTCCCAGGGAGGTGTGGAATGGGGATTATTCTCAGTTCATCACATTTTGTTTCTCCCACTGCTCAGGGAGAGGAGTTCTTTCCCTGCTCCCAACAGGGAGTCCCTCCTACAGAAGACAGTTTTCTGTGAACTTCTCCAACATGTCTCCATCCCACAGGCAACATTCCTCCTCAAACTGCTGCAGTGTGGG
>VWYP01020151.1:0-12803 GCA_013400435.1 Pycnonotus jocosus | reverse complement strand
CACTCTTCCACGGAGTACAGTCCTGCTGCTCCAGCTTGGGCCCTTCTCTCCATGGGCCTCCCATAGGTTCACATCTTCCTCTCAGGCATCCACCTGCTCTTGGCATGGGGCTTCTCCACAGGTTCTGGGTGGATCTCTGGATCCCTGTGGATGTCTGTGGGCTGCAGGGGCACAGCTGCTTCACCATGCACCACAGGCTGCAGCAGAATCTCAGCTCCAGTGCTTGGAGCACCTCCTGCCCCTCCTGCTCCACTGACCTTGGTGTCTTCAGAATTGTTCCTCTCACATGTTCTCAACCTGCTCTTCTCTGGCCACAACTAAAAGTGCACAGTAAATTATTTTTTTTCTTCTTAAATACGTTATCACAGAGTCATTACCATTATGGCCAAGCCTTGAACCAATTGGCCCAGCCTTGAACAAGTGGCATGTCAATCTTTGGAGATCTCTGGGATTGGCTCTGCCAGATATGGTGGAAGCTTCCAGCAGCTTCTCGCAGGAGCCACCCCTGCAACTCCCTGCTACCAAAACCCAGCCAAACAAACCCAGTATAACTATTTCTTTCACAGGTTATTCTGAGTTGGAAAGAGACCCACAAGGATCATCACATTTAGCTCTTAAGTAAGAGGTCCATACAGGGCTTCAATGAGGAGTTAAATCAATCACTCTCTACTTACAGGGTACAGCATCTCCCTCTCAATTTTTTTTTATCTAGCTTAGTGATGACAAACCTATAGATAATAATAATAATAGTAATAATAAGAAGAATAGCAATAATATAATAAAAACTAATAATGCTGGGATTATATCAAACTCCTGAGCATAGGTCTCAACTCTTAGTCAAGTTCCAAAATATTACAGTAAATATATTAAAGATACTCTGAAATTTAACTGTAAGCCTCAGCTGAAACCACCTCAGCATGAAGCTGAGGAACTTCAGAGTAGATTCTGTCATCCCTCATCCTAATATTCCTGGCATTTCCAGTTGCTTTAAGAGCTATTTAGTTACTACTTTAGTGCTGTAACTCATATGCAGTTTTGGGTACACAGTTTGTAGACCAGGAATGCTGGTCAACCTGATCTAAGTCGTCAGGGTTTACCAGGAAGCAAGTAACCCAAACATCCAAACAGAAATAGGAATGGGATCCACAATATAAAAAACCCTAAACAATAAAAATAAACAGTGAAAATTGAAAAGCAAGAGTTTGATCACAGAACACTGTGAGTAATGTTGGGACACGTGTCAGAGTACAGATTGGAAAATGGACATGCACACATTCACACACACTCACACTATTGCCTCACGTCTTCTGACTTCTAGATACAGAATTGAATTTTGCTGCTCACAAAAGAACACTTAACAGGTAACATAAGAAGTGTTCTATATGGCAAGACAGATGTATGGGAGTGCAAAACTTCACTTTTTAATGAAGATCGTACGTCTGCTTTTTGCATGTTGGTTCCCTCTCCCTACCCCAGGCTATCAAAATTATAAACTACATTATGAGTGCTCCCATCTATCTGTAGTCAATTCTTTGCAAGTATTGGTAGCTGTGATATAATTAATTATAGATACCAAATGAAAATATTTTCTCTTTGACAACAAGGTAAATAATTGGTAGAGGACAGAATGGGAGCAAAAGATTATAAGGATTCACTGCACTATGACATAGCACAGGAACAATGAGTTATTCATAGCTTCCAAGGCTGGAATGACAGGAAGCATTTTGCAGTTTAACTGCAAAAGACCAAATATACTCTTTTATAATGAAATTCTCCTTTCACAAACCAATTTCTGCTTTATACATCCCACAGGCTTTGTGCATTAGTCACAACTGAAGGCATATTTTGGAAGGAAAATACCACAAGTCATCCTCTTTTCCACAGCTACATTACAAATAAATAATCTTCTAAAAAAAGGTTTCTATTATTTTTCTGTTCAGTGCTGAGGAAAAGGCACCTAAATTAACTACCAAGCATATGATTTCTCTGCAGTCTGGTAAATGAGCCATCTACAGCCATTTTTCCTTGTTTCTTTCTTTCTTCCATCACTTTTCATCGTTATTAATATGCAAAGCAAATTGTAGGAGGGATTTTCTTGTTCTCTTGCTCACTAGCTGGCGGGTTATCCCACTGCAATTCTATTTATAGATCTGCTTTCAACTGCAATAGGAAATTCACCACTTGCTGTTCAGCATTTTATTCCCAGTTAGCCTCCTGGGGACACACCATTTTAATAAATTCTATGAATGATACTGTGGCTACTTTTAATACTCCATCTGTCTTCTTATGACACAAATACAGTTTTTTCCTTTTGACAATTTCTAAGGTAAAAGACCATCCTTGTTAATTTCATAATAGAAATAAAACGCAGGTAAATGATCTTGCTTCTGTGGAAAGATTTTTATACATTTTTTCTGAAAAAATTAGCTATTACAGTCTTGAAGAAAAGATATCACTGGAATATTGCAGGCACAAGTTAAAGGATGTGATACTAAATTTATTCTTGAAAAGAAAGATTACTCTTTTGATATGGTGTCATCGCTCGGCACAAGATCACCATATATAAAAAGATGTATCTCTGTTATAAACTGCAAGCTCAGTTCTTGGTTGTAGCTACATATTTGATTCTGTTTTTCAGTTTTTTGTACCTCTTGCCTGCCCACATACTATTCCAGCAACACACAAAGATCTGAACTGCACATTTGGAGGCTGACGGTGACTTTCATCAGAGCAATCAAGTTCAGGCTGCTGTAGAGAGGATGCACAAAACTCAGCAACAGCTGAGAAAATTCCAGGTATTGAAAAAACTGAGGAGAATACCTCCACATTTTCCCTGTAATAACAAGATCTGGAGCAGCAGAATAACCCATCAAACAGCATGTGGAAAATGTCCCCAGGTAGAGCTGATTTCAGCTTTCTTCAGCTATTGTGATTTTCTCTTTTTTGCTTCTGCTCCTCCACAACCCTTTCTGGTCATGACATGCTGCATCATAGAAGATGACTGTGAATCATGCCAGCTACGAAGAGCTGGGAAAAAGCACTTGAAGGCTTAGCTGCCATGACACCCCACTTCTTCTATATGTGCCAAACAAAATACAAAATCATACCTTCAAAGGGAAACAGAGGATCCCCACAAATTATCTTCCGTCTTTGGGTAAATTTTTACTGTAGCCCTTGAACTGATTTAAATAATTTTCGTGTTTAACTACACTATAATTAGTGAATCCTGAATTGGGCAGTGTCCTACCACTATAAGTCAATTTTTTATATACACTTGTACCAGTAGCAATCCTCAGCCCGGGTTTGGGTCCATGATCCAGCCCAGCTCTGCTGCCCAGAGGTGGCATCTGAGCAGTTTGATCCCAGGGTGGCTATGTGACCATGATGGATCTGGTTTTTATCTCATCACCAAGAAAAACCTCACTCCTTGGAGAGGGTCTCTGTTTCTGGCATCCCTGCCTCCAGCCAGTTTGACCCCTGTGCAGATGAATCTGCTTGTGCTCCATTCCTCCTCCTCCATTTTGTACCCACAAATCACTACTCCTGAGCAGCTGCAATGTGGGTTTCCCCTTCACATCTTTTAGAATGCACATTGTTCTCTCTTTTCTCCAGCTGTGGTCATCAGACCTGTAGCCTGCTCTCACTGAAGGCAGAAGCAGCACTTGCAGGATTGGAGCATGAGCTCTGAAAGGCACGTGGCAACAGACTCTGCTCAGAAGAGCCAGGCAACTTGATGTCAGGGCTCTCCTGTTGAAAATAAACTTGCCATGGAGCACCAGAGGAAACACTAGAGGGAAATCTTTCACACCCATAACACCTCCACATTTTAGAGAATTCCATGCTCAGCTCTTAATGCTGATACACAGAACATCTCTGGGGAAAGATATGCTGAGGGTAGACATCTCCTATGTAGAAAATCCACATCTTGAAGCATGAAAGGCCTCCACTTACAAGGAAAATAGTAATAAAAAGGCTTTAGTTTGCATGCAGGTGAAATACACTTATACAGCATGCTGCTAATGCTTCGGGGCATCTACCTACTAGCATCAGGTTTGCTGACATAGTTGAAATGAAAATTACATCGTAATTACTTAGCCCTTCCTTTTGTCTTTCTACTTACCTAATCCGTGGAGCAAAAAGCAACTAATGCAGACTGACCAATCATTGAAATGATTAGAGAAAATATTCAAAATTAGGTTTCTGCCCCAGTCACATCTGTCTGTAAGGAATACAGGTGCATCATTTTCTATGGTGAACCCATGCCTGAACCCCTGAATTGCCAGAGAAAATCATATTGCAATTCTGTCCTGGTTTACACTTTGAATTCCTGCTTTTCAGTTTCAGCCTGGACCACTGGGTAAAAAGTTCATCTGTGCTTCCAGTGTTTAAATTGGGTGCTGCTGCTTCAAAATTCAATATAATTTTTAAAATGAGAGATTTGTTCTAATTGAATTGAATTGAAAGAAAAAGCCAAGACATAAATTTTTTTAACTAGCTTTTTTTTAATAACTGTGTTTCAACTGGAAATTCAAGCAGCAAAAAGTGTATGCCTTTACAGGTTTACTAGTCTTAGCTTTCTCCTTGTCACTTCATGAAGATGTTTGCATTTTATTTTGGCAAGAAGTCATATCATGCTGGAAAATGAAAGGAAGCACAGTACAATGACTGGAGTGATAACAAAAGCTTGGGAGAGCATATCTTGGCCTGATACCTATTTCAGGTATGTCCCATGGCTTTTAGCTCTGCTGACAACACTGTCCTTTTAGGATGGTTTGAAAACAAACTCCCATGGCATCTACCACACAGGTTTCCCTCTGCCTGCAGTGCAGAACATTCTGCTGCAGCCAGACAATCTAGTGCCCTGCTGTGATGAAGCCTGCAGAGGACAACCTGGAGCCCACTGACAATGCTGTGGGGGTTTCCATTTCTGTTCAAAGCGTCAGCCTTAGCCTCATGTGAGCAGCACCAAATCCACAGCTGCTATGGGTGTTCATTCCTGACAGAGATGCTTACTTTGTCAGGCCCTACTGAACACAGAGGCAAATGAAGGGGAGAGTGCAAGCCTGGGCCTGAAAAGCTCAGGGTGGCTTCTCTATTTCTGAGCAAATGCCAGTCACTTAGGGTGTCAAATATGGGAATTGCTCTGCCTTGCCAGAGAGAGAAGGGGTGCAAGAAGGAGCACAAGCAGACAAAATTGAAAACGAGATGAAACATTATGTTCCTGTGCTGAAAGAAATGAGTAGCACTGAAAAGCTGGATGAAGAGTGAAAGTTCAAAGAAAATATCCTCTCTTCTTCCCCAGCAATTTCCACACTTACAGACAAGTAACTGTAATATATGGTTAATGACAGGATTCAGGCTGGCACTGACTCAGGAATAAAGACTATTTACAGCCCCTCAGTGTTCCATATAATACTGTGAGAAAATGGGCAGAGGTCTTCAGAGTATAATGGTTTGGATTTTCCTACCCTCTTAATCTCACTATTGCAAATGTTCTGGTTCCTAGGTCCATTCTAAAAAGTGATATGGTACATTTTCTCACAACTGTTACATGATTTAAATGCTTTCTCCTTTGTCCACCCACAGAAAAGTACTAAAACAGGAGGCAGTGGTGTTCTGACCACATGTTATTACAGAAGAAATTGAATAATTCTTCCAGAAGCTTAGGACATTAAAAAATCTGTTCAGACTGAAGGCATTCCATGTCACTAATAGCTGCTAGGAAGTAGAAGCACACCACTTAGTTTGTAAAAATAATTAAGTAACACAGCTTGAGGCAGCAAACACCAACCTGATATACTATCTCCAGTATTTAAGTCATGGTTAAGCACTAAAAAAGTTTGTCTGTGCTTCTCATATGACCACTCTTCAAGATTTTCAAAATTTAGTTGTGCCTGGCCTTGCACAAGCTCAGGTTACATTTAAGTTTGCTCTCTTTGAAAAGAGGGTTAGACTACACAAATAACACCTAATCTCTTTTTATATACAAATATATATATATATATATAATTGCACTTTTACAATATTTAGATTAAATTTATTAATAGAACCAATAAAGAAAGCCAAAGTAACAGATTTTTTTCTCAGCATAAATATATCTTCCACCATGAAAGTAGAAATAAAAACCTAGTTTGAGTGACATATACAGAGTTCTCAGCCATGTGTGCTAGAAAATAAAGGATGATTGATATGCACTGAAAAACACATCAATGATCTTGTAGTAATTGATGCAGAGCAGTACATACACTGACATGTAAATTATATGCTATTATCAGCAGACACATAATGATAGAGAAAAATGCACTAACAGCACTTCTCTTGCACTACTTCACATTATCTTAGTGTGAAAATTTTAGCAAAACAGAACATCACATGTAAATTCATCCCTCCCCTCATCCACCATTTCTGCCTTTACAGAGCAGTGCAGTTCCACCGACACTCGAAAAACCTGATTTCTGGTTTACACTTCAGTAAAAATCAAAATTATATTCATCAGCTGGAAGAAATTAATTTCAAGAACATGACTGACAGAAAAGGATGAATGCAAAAAATTTTGCACATAGATATGAGTAAAAGGCTATATAATTACATGAAACAAAGGCTCAACACAGCAGAAGAAGAAACTCCAGAGTTGAGTATGTGTCAAAAACAATCTAAGAGATGTAAGCAGAGTCAAACCTGCAAGGCATATGAAGCAATCCTTTTGCTCCACTCACTGCTGGTAAGGCCCCATTTGGTAGGATTTGCACTAATAAAAAACCCCCAGTAAACTATTAGTGTAAAAATGTAGAAACTATGACCCCTGAGAAAGAACCAGTGAGCTGGCATTGTTCAGATGGACGGAAATAGATTGAGAACATATTAATAACTGACAATTAGCTGTCCTTTTATCAGCATAATTATGATAGTTAGTTCACAATAGCTGAAGAAATTTATGAATGTTTCTACAAGTGAGGAATGTTCTCAAGCAGAAAGAAGTTCACAAGGCGCACGGGGTGAGGTTTTGTGAAGACACATGAGATACACTATCTCAAATGTTACACAAGTGTTAATTACTGCTTAAGCTGCTTATTTTCAGTTGTCTAAAACTGCAAAAATTGGAATGTTAGCAGTAAAAATCTGCAGATGGGTTTATTATACACCTTACTCTGGAAATTTATTTCCGAGTTAGAGTGAAAACAAGTGGGTCACAAGAAGAAAAGGTAGAGATCTTTGGTAGGTTCTTTCTTCATTTTCTTAAGGGCTGTACTGTTAACTAAGCATAGAAAAAGGTAATGTTAAAATTGAACTGAAGACATTTTTTGTAGCAGTTCAAAGCAGATATAAATAAAAAATGTTCTCAAAAATAAAAATTCTATAAATGTCCTTTGTTCAATGGAAGTTTTATTTTAAAGAGTATGAAGACCCAAAGGGAAGCAAAAGAGTGTTTTCAGACATGATTTAGTACGTGATTGTTCAAAGGTACAAAGAAAATTAAGGTTTTTTACAGAAAAAATATATATCCTGATTTATACATGGTGTAATAGAGCTAGCAGGGGTTTTTTTCATTAATTTAGTTTGCTCTCTCAATTTGCATTTTGTAGAGAAAATTTTAAAAAAATCAAAAAGTGAGCAATCTCCTCTGCATAGGATAAATAATTTTTAAAAAACCATATTAACCTGATAACTTGCCTGGTGAATGCAAACATATCTGGAAAAGGGATAAATAAAGTAAAATTTTCTAGAGGGGGTATTTTCTGCAAATAGTCTTCATCACTAAGTCGAGTATCTACCAAAGCAATTGAAATCAAAAGACTTAAGGGAATCTGTCAGCCTCTGAGTACAGTTTCCGTTAAGCTTATTTCATCTCCGCTTATTCTTAAATTTCAGCGCTATACAGCAAAATGATGTGTTAGGTTTTAATTATAGAGATTATTACTAGAATTCCACTTTGAACTTTTGCATATCAAGAGAGGATTGTCTGGATTAAATTCCTGTTCCTTGTCAACCCATTCAGTACAAGCTCAAATATTCATTATTTTAAATGACAGACTGAACTTACAGTTCCTGTATCTAGGGCTTTCTCCTGCAGGGATCTCTAATGACATAAAAGTTTTTGGTTAATAAACTTTACAATTCACCTTATGTGGATATATATTGAAAACACTTCATGCAGGCTATAAAAAACCTTTTTTTTCTTTCATTTGATATATAACATCAATTAAATGTGATGCATCCACTCAAGACAAAATTAAAATCAAGTATTTCAGGCTTTTGAAACTGAATGAATAAAGCAAAATCAGCAAATGTCTTGACCAAAGCACTGTAATTAACCTCCAGATTTTGCACAATATGCTGCATGAACTTTGCTGGAAATTCAGTGTTAGGCCAACAGTAAAGTTCTCCTGATTTACAAGGAGTTGGGATTTAATCCAGGCTCTACAAAGAATCCAAAGAACAATTTTATTCCCAAACATCCATCTTTTGTTTGACTTTCAAATCTTATTTGATTTTCTTCATGAGACAAAGGAAAGAGAACAAACAAACCATTGAGAAAAGCTGCCTCTTAGGCAGTTCTTTGTTAGTTTTCAGGGAATTAACTGTAGCAAAAGACCATCCACAGTAAAGGAAAAGATAGAAGGAATAAAAATGACTCAAAGCTCCTCAAAGTAGTGACCTACCTTTACAGAAGATGAAGTGTGAGAAGTTTTTCAGACACTAAACATGCCACAGATGTTCAAATTGTTCTCATTTATCCTGTGTATTTTCATTCTATTCTCACCCTCTAATGCAATGAGATAAAAAGGTTTATAATGGGGAACGATAAAAATTTGTTGAATGCCTATGGAGGACTGCTTTATACAAAAACTTTGAACAAACACTGCATTAAAATAATTTTGATATTTTACATCAACCTGAATTCTACAAGAACAAGGGAAAAAGAGAAAGGTCAATTTGGTTGACACTCACGCTTCCAACTCATTTCCACCTAGCTATGAAAGCCAGAGCAGATTCAATCACAGCACTATATTAATAACAAAGACATGCTTAGTTCTCATGTACAGCAGCAAACCGAAAGTCAGTCTGCACACACAACTGCCTCATCTGAAGTGCATAAAGGTACTTTTACAGATCTAGTAAATATGGGCTTATTTTTTCCCAGAATGTCTTTATTGCATTATTATAGAAATATTTGCATTAAAGTTTGCCGTAAGGGTTTTGAGAGCAATAGTACATGTTACAAAACTTTATCATGGCTTCACTACATGAAAACATCAAAATTCTACAGAAGCTCAGTATAAATGGTACAAATCAGAGTAACACAGAAAGATATTACCATTGCTAAACAGAAAAAAAATTGGTTTTCTGAGATAAATAGAAGATGTCGTTAAATAAAAATGGCATCTGTTGCAAATATCCTGTTGGCGAAAATTTTGAATTTCAGTGTAGCAGAACAGGAACTATGTGAAAGTGAAAAACTATAAGTGAGAAACTTCTATAGGTTTTTTCAAAGACTGATTCAGTCTTGGTAAACATTGTTAGAGTTTGGACTTTTGCGCATTTCAAAAATCATAATGCAGTTTCTGTTTCGGCTGAAGAAACCATGAAGAAAATCAATACATGAGTTTCAGACCCGCATTTTATTTCATTTTGCCCATGACCTAATGAAGGTCAGACAGGACAGACTGAAAATAACACCTGTTACTCCAAGCTCACGAATGACACAAATGTCACAAACCATCAACTCTGAAGATATGTAGAACCAGAAACAGATTGTTTTGCTCTATCCTTCCTCAGTCTGGTTTTTGAGAAAAGCCAGCAGAACACCTCCTTAGAGATCACCACCATTTGTCTTCAGAGATATCCCGAGAAGACTCATTTTTCACACAGCAAAGCCTCTAGGCTTCACAAAACTCTGTTACAGAATGAGGTGTTTGGAAAAGTATACGCAGAGGAAATTTCAAGGTATGAAATCTTGAACTTGGAGGAAATTTAGTCATGGAAAGCAGTGTTAAACTGCACAAACAATACACTAGCTTCTACCACACATATCAGACAATCCCATGTACATGATAGGTTCTCATGTATACTGAAGTGTCTTAGGCCTAATCCTTTTCCAGGAGCTCCATTTTGCCTAGGGATCATAGTCTGGCAGCCATCTGTTGCTACCTTAGCAAATCTCTGCCACTTAAACGAATTTTTCATTCCCATGTTTTCTGAATAGCTCCGGTTTAAATAGGTCTTTTTCAGGAAAGAATTTCAAATGCTTTATAGCTATCTGTACAGCTTCATTTTACCCTTAAAGCCTGCCAGGTCTTCATTGAGCTGCTGGCAGAGGAACACAACAGCACAGAAAACCTTATCTCCCTGAAGCAGGAGACATGTGCATGCTGTTCTCTGTGACATGGAAAGAGAGTAGTTAAGAACTGAGACAGGCTACCCTTGATGCTGCTTTTAAAAATGAACATAATTTAACTTTTCCTAGGACAGCTCTGAGAGGAATGAAACAATCACACAAGGACACTCCTCTCACCTCTGCTGATGCTTTGCTTTCTCACCTGCACAGAGAAGCTGCATGCAGTATTTAGCAAATAACCTTCTGTTGTCTTCTGTAACTATTGACCATGGCTGCTTGTGTTAAGTGGGGTTTTTTTTGTAATTTCAGTCCCAATTTTTTCAGCTGAAAGTATCCATAAAAACATATTGATAGAAACAAATTTTTTTTGTCCAGAAGGGAACAGAAAGATGTTTCAATTCTCCAGAGACTTTGCTCTAATTACTAGATTCCCTTTCTTCATTTTAAATACCTAAGATCAACATTTCAATATGTCAGTACAGTGGCAAGAAGACAAATATGCAAATTATAACTTCTGTAAATTTCAAAGACCACATGAATTGAACCAGAGTGTAAATAATCTGCAACGATTGATAGAACATAGAGGAGCATTTTGTTCTAGTCAGCTATTTCATGGTCAATAAAATACAGATTCTGTCACTGATAACTTTTGTCTTCAGCAACATGGAGAACTGTGATTATCTGTGATTAGTTGTGATTAGTTGGTACTGCAACTCAGTACTATTCTTATTTTCTCTGCAAGACTATGAACAAAATAAACTTTCAAAGGAAATATCTTCTCTAATCATTTACAAAGACAAGTTGTGCAATCAGATGTTTTGCATTTTATATAGTGCTCTAGTTCCTGACACTTTCTTTATTGCCACTATTCTCTGTTAATGCAGTCTTGACATTGTGGTTTCTAAGTCAGAAAAAATGTGTTCTTGGCAGTAGCTTCAGTTTTCCTCTCACAGAGACCTTTTGATAACTGAAGCTCTTTTGATGGAGCTGCAATCAATTAGAAGAAGACTATGCTGGAAAGTTTTCCACTTGAAAAAAAGAAAAAAAAAAATAGTTCTCATATCCAGACAGTGAAAGACTTTAATTTGCTTGCTATGCGTACCATTCAAACTCATTTTAGCACGTACCTGTTCTTACTTTCTGACAACACTGGAAATATAACAGCAACCATGAAGAAGTAGTGTTGATATTTCTACCATCCCCAAGAGGAAGGTCATGAAGAAACTCTGGTGCTGGCCAAATACTTTTACTATTCTTCTCACGAAACAAGGTGAAAGGGTTTTTCTTTGAAGTCCTCTCAGATGACCTTTCTGTACCCATGGAAAATCACAGTTTTGAGTATTGGTTATGCTACAGGGTGTTTTCTATACACATGCACATACATTTAGACACAACCACTGAATCTATACCCAAACCTAGATATGGTGGCACCTTCACATGCTGGCAACTACAAGGCCAACAGAGGAAATTAATTTCATTTCTGAAACTCTTATACTTGTTCACTGGTGTCATAATTAACACTCAATTAACATCAGCACATATTTCAGTCAAGAATTAGATTGTGTTATTTCAGTTACACATCAAACAAGTAAGAGCAGGAACTTGAGACATATTTCAGAGCAACTGAGCAATGAATGATTTTTTAAAAGACAGCTAACTAGCTAACTGCTAATCCTGCAATAAGGCTGGTAAGAAAAAAAGTGATGGAAGGTTTTAAAAGCCCCAGGAAATCTTAGCCTACTTTTAATCTGGCCAATATTACACGGAGAAACAGCCTAACAATAAAGTAAAAGTATTTAAGGAGAGATCTTATAGATTATTTTCACAGCATTTTAGAATTTCAGTTAGCGTTCCATCTTTTTCATTAAAAGTAAGACAAATAAAAATGCAACACTATTATTTCTAATGATAGAAAAAGGTGTGCTGATTTTGGCAGGTATAGAATTAATTTTATTCACAGTACCTAGTATGAGGCTATGGTTTGTGCTGAATGTTGATAACACTGAGATATTTCTGCTATTGCTGAGCAGTTCTGACTCAGAAACAAGGGTTTTTCTGCCCACAGAATTGCCCAGTCAGTGAGGAAGTTGGGGGTACAAAAAAAGTTGAGAGGAGACATAGGTGGGACTGATGATTGCAACTGACCAAAGGGGTATTCCAAACTGTATCATATCGTGCTCAGTACATAAATCTAGGGATAAACAAGGGTGATATTCAGAATGATGGTGTTTGTCTTCCCCAGTCACCATTATGCATGATGGGGCCCCTGCCCTCCCAGAGATGGCTGAACACCTGCCTGCCCATGGGAAACAGTGAATTAATTCATTGTTTTGTTTTGCTTCTGTGCATGGCTTTTGTTTTGCCTACTAAACTGCCTTTATCTCAACCCGAGTTGTTTTATTTTCTTACTTGCACTCCAATTCTCTCCCTGATCCCAAGGGTGAGGAAGTGAGCAAGCAGCTGTGTG
>VWYP01020149.1:0-22871 GCA_013400435.1 Pycnonotus jocosus | reverse complement strand
GTTTAGAGGGGAAGCAGAATAATCAGCTTCAAATGTGGAGCAGAAAAATGAAGAATATAAATCTTTCTCCCTGTCTGGGGTGGGTGTTCTGTGGATAACAGTAGGGAGGCTGGCTTTAGACTCTGATGAAGCTTTTTAGTGGTTTGGGGAGTTTGGAAGTTGATGAACAGGCTGGAGGAGCTTCTGTCAGGTGGGATATGGGTAGGAGTGGATCCTGCACTCAGTGGGATGGGCTGGACAAGCTCTCAGGTGTCTCCCAACCCAATTATCCAGTTTTTGGAGAGCCTCCCCATGCACAGGGGAGGTTCTGGCTGGGGCTGACTCCGCAGCTGCCACTTTGGATGAGAGGAGCTTCCCGACCCCGCTGAGCTGGCAAGGACCCAAAGCCACCTCCTAGAAATGACAAATCCCTGTTCCTCACCCCTGCTGGCTTCATTCAAAGGGTGGATACTGTTCAAATTAGCAACCACCTGCACTTCCAGGGAGCCACAGCTCTTCTGAGGACATTTATCCCGGGGCATGGGCTGCATCCTGCTGCACCCTGTTGTTCTGAGAGCTGCAGGAAAACAAAGCACTTTTTAATTGCTTCTTTCCTTGGACACCAATGGGATGTGTTTTTCTGTGCAAGTAGGGGTGAAATATGGCAAGGGGTTTTTTTTTGGGGGGGGGATAATGTGGTGTTGTGTTGTCACAGGTTTCTGCTTCAGCATATTCCATCTGCATGCCTGGAATGATTAAAGAGCAGCAGCACACCAAAGGATATTTGTCCATGACAGGAAATGGAGACCAGTCCCTGAGTCCATCACAAATGCCACAGGTCCTTTTCCCAGCACAGAAAAGGTAACAGCACATGCAAAAACACCCTTCAGGATTCATCTTACGCTGTGCAAAAAACACCTTGGAGACAGTGCAACATCTCCTGGTCCCCAAAAAACACACAGCAGCCACAGGACCACACCTAGGACCCCTCCTAGGTCAGGCTGGAGGCAGGGTGAATCCATTTAGGTGGAATTTCACTTCAGATGCTGGATTTAGGGATGTCTGCCCAGGCTGGACATACAAGAACCTCCCAATCCACAGATGGAGAAGGAATGCTGATATCCACCCCCACCTGCACCTCCCAAACCTCCCTGATAATGGATCATGTTTGATTATGAGTCAGGTTTGTTGTTAAAAACTGTACAATTAACCTGACAAATTCAGAGTTTGTTGTGCAACTTCATTAATGCTTTTAACTCATTGTTACATTTCCTGCAGGCTCATGGTTTGAGGGGCCAGCAGAGTTTAATCTCTGTAGCTGTTATAAAATGCTTGCTCATTGTTAAAATGCAAAATGGAGCCACCCAAGGAGATTTGGAGATGTAAAACCAGCCAGAGCAAATCTCTTGCCCAGGTGGGCTGAGTGGGTGTGGAAGGTGTCATGATCACACCTTAAATGCTACAGACAAAAGATGATAAAATCAAGAATGAGCAGAACTTCTCAATTTATCTTCTCTGGATAGCCAGAAAAGCAGAAAAAAAAAAAAAAAAAAGGGCACAAATGTAGTCTGAACTCCCATCCTGGAGAGAGCAGGCCTGAGCTCCAAGACTTCAAAAAAGTAAAGAACACACTCCCAACCAAGCTATTGAAAAGCTCTTGTCAGGGAGATCATAGAATCCTTGAATGGTCTGGGTTGGAAGGGACCTTCAAGATTATTCAGTTCCAACCCCCTGCCATGGGCAGGGACAGCTCCCACTATCCCAGGGTGCTCCAAACCCCTGGAAGTGTTTGAGGTCAGGTTGGACAGGGCTTGGAGCCACCTGGTGCAGAGTGTGGCATCCCTGCCCATGGCAGGGTGCTGGAACAAGGTGATCTTTAAGGCCCATTTCAAGACAAATCATTCAATGATGCAGAGATTTTAAAGCAGTTCACATGTCACAAAATTCCCGATTCTTTCCACAAAGTGTGTGATTTTATGGAAAGCTTGAGGGAGGATTTCATCTGATTCAGGCAAGACAGTNGACAGGGCTTGGAGCCACCTGGTGCAGAGTGTGGCATCCCTGCCCATGGCAGGGTGCTGGAACAAGGTGATCTTTAAGGCCCATTTCAAGACAAATCATTCAATGATGCAGAGATTTTAAAGCAGTTCACATGTCACAAAATTCCCGATTCTTTCCACAAAGTGTGTGATTTTATGGAAAGCTTGAGGGAGGATTTCATCTGATTCAGGCAAGACAGTCCCTAAACCAGAGGTTGGGGAGGTAGGACAGACAGCCTGGGAGTTATGCTGCCCTAAATATCAGTTTCAAGAGTTCAAGGTCAGGTTGGATGGGGCTTGGAGCAGCCTGGCCTAGTGCAAGGTGTCACTGATAATCCTTAGAGTCTCTTCCAACCCAAGCCTTCCTGTGATTCTGTGACACATCCAAATCCCAGGCTGGATCACAGGATGGAGAAGAGCAGTGATCTTATTTAACCCTTGGTAAATTTAATCCAGAGCAGAAAGCTGGCTGCAGCCTCACATCAGCTTAGAGCTGTGGGGTAATAACAGATGTGGAATCCCCAAAGGAGGGCCCCAAAGAGGGGAAAGAGCGGGACAGAATGTTTGAATTGAGGCTGCACACGTGTCCCACTGCCATGAGTCATGTTGGGCTGGGACAGGGCAAGTTTGGCACTGCTGGGAGCACAGGGGGCATGAACCAGATGGCAAAAACTGAGGGCATTTTGGGTTTGGGACAGTCATAAAGGAAAAGCTGAATTTTTGGAGTCATGCAGAGGGTGGGTGCCTTATCTCAGAGCACATAAATGTGCTCCATAATTTCTCTGTATCAGAAGTTGTGTGCAAACCCCTCAGCCCTGAGCTACCAAAGGTTTATCTGGCTGAAGTTTTCCATTTTAGGGACACAAATGTGCAGAATGGGAGCATTATCCCCTGGGAGGAGGGTCAGGGAAGCTCCTGTAATGCCGTGTGCCCAGCAAAGCCAGGATTCTTGCTGTGTGACACGCTTCAGCCCAAAGCCTCCTGCAGCACACGCTGAATATTTATGAGTGCAAGACAAGGATCAGCATGACACAGGTTGCAACTTGGCAAAAGGAAAGATAAAATATTAAAAAAAAAAAAAAAATACTGGTTGGAGGAGGGGTGGGATATCAGCTCTGGATTTGCCAGCCTGTGGAGAGAAGACAGAACCAGGGTGCTGCAAGGCCATTATTCTGCTGGCTGTTCCCAAAAGGAAAAGCAATAAATAAATAAATCTATGGACCATGAAGGGTCCCTGCTGCCACAGCTGTGTGCCCAGGAGAGCCCCAGGCTGGCCACCCTCTAGGGGACACCTGCTCAGCTCAGAAACCATGAGATGTGCTGGCATTGACTTCACACCTCTCAAAAGTGGCACCCACCAAGTGCAATGGCAGCTCTTGAAGGTGTTTTGTCCCATCAGCTCCATGCACCTATTTTTGAACAGATGACCTCCCTGCCAACCAACCTGATATTCCCTGATATCTCACCTGATATTTGCTGTGGGAAGGGAAAATGGGCTGGATTTGAAGCACCTTGGTGGAGGTGATGGGGTGGGAGAGCTCTGGTGTGACCTGCTGGGTTAGGAAATTGCCCCTTGGAGCTGCCTGGAGGATTCCTGCAGCCTGCTAGGAAACCAGCTGTGATCCACTCTGATTTTCAGGTGGTGAGGGACCACCCCTGGGGCAGGGCAGGGCTTCAAACCCTACCTCCAACTTTTTGAGGCTGGGATGTGCCTTGCACAGTTCACTTTGGAACAGACTCTCCCAAGAATGCCAGCATAAGCACAGTGGTGCTTCCTCCACATAATTCCCAGCACATGGAAGCACAAACCCTCACAAGTGCCCAGCCAGAGCCCTCGGGGTGGTGGCCACTTTCTCTGCTTGAAGAGCCACCTCATTTACCCCTGAAGCCTCCAGCCTTGGCATCTGTTTGGCTGAGCCAAACACTTTGGGATTGCTGCCTTTGCCATCTCGGGGATGCCACAGGAGGAGTGGGAATGTGGACAGAAGGATTTGGCTCTGGAATGAGCCCAGCCACCAGCCGAGAAGGGGCTGTCCCCCTCCCTCCCCCAGGATGCCCCTTTGATTCTGTTCCCCTCTCCCAACCTCCTGGAAACCTCCCTCAGCACAGGGAGGTCTGCACAATCCAAGAGGCTCCAGATTCCTCCTCCCCTGTGGGGTTTTCGTCTCGGGAAGGGGCAGAGCACTGGCAGGCAGGGTCCAGCCTCCCTTCCCTCTGGAAGCTGTCAATGTGGCAGGCTGAGCCCTGTCCCCGCCGCCCTCCCCTCTCTCCTCGCATGGAGAGCTATTTTCAGTCCCACTTGTGGCTGCCTTTGTGATTTCCCTGGCAGAGCTGCCTCCCTGACATCAGAGCACAACAACAGGCGGCTGGAAACGCCGGGAGCACAGAGGCACCGTCCCCCTCCTCCATCATCCCATGGCTGATCTCAAAAAATGATCCCTGCTGCAGGATCCCAAATCCCCTTCAAAGACCCAGGAGTGCATATCCAAGGGATTGGGGGAAGAGGGTGGATAAAAGATCTCTCCTTGGTGCAGATACCTGCCAGCACCTGGTGGTCTCACCTGGCTGATGCACAGCTTAAACCATGACCAGCATTCCAGTGACAGTCAGTTTGGGATGCTTTCAGCATCCAAAGAGCCTCAGACAGTGGCAATACACCAATTATTGAGATAATCTGTGCTTTTAAGTAGCCTAAAAATCACCTTGACCATATTTGAAAACCCCAAGGAAGAGCACTGATGAAAGGAACTCCATGGCTTGCACTGGCCCCAGCAGCAGCAGGAGAGGATGGATCCACCCAGGGAATCTGTGCCAGTGGGACAGACAGTTTGGGATGCTTTCAGCATCTGTGCCAGTGGGACAGACAGTTTGGGATGCTTTCAGCATCTGTGCCAGGGGGATAGACAGTTTGGGATGCTTTCAGCATCCAAAGACCCTCAGACAGAGGCAATATACCAATTATTGAGATAATCTGTGCTTTTAAGTAGCCTAAAAATCATCTTGACTGGCCACATTTGAAAACTCCAAGGAAGAACAAACATTGTTTAAGGGAACTTCTGGCTCAGCTGCTCCATGGCTTGCACTGGCCCCAGGAGAGGATGGATCCACCCAGGGAATCTGTGCCAGTGGGACACAGCCCTGGCTGCCTCCGTGCTGAAAATTTGGGCTGAAGAGCTTTGAGCACAACGTGGTGCCACAAGTGACATCAGCCACTCTCAGTTGGTGGCTCCCAGACAGCACTGACTGCTGCCTTGGATGGTGGGAGCAGGATGGAGAGCCAAACCCCTGCCCCCAGGGGCATTCTGCAGACAAACAGCTCTGCTGGTCCCTTTGTCACTGCCTGATGTCAAAATGGTCTGGAAAATGTCTGGGTGGTGTCTGTGCCCCTGCCAAAGATCCTCCTGTGAGTGGTAACAGGGAGGAAGTAGAAGATGGGCTGGAAGGAGCACTAAATTCACCCCAGGGAGGTGGTGCCAGCTGGCAGATTTGGTGTGCCAGGATTTGGGGGAGCCATGGGAGAGTTGCTCTATGACAGCCTCATGTCTGTGCCTCCCTCAGAAGGTTCAATATAAAATAAATGCAATAAAAGTGTGGGAATTAAGGAAAAGGAGGAAAGAGCTGACGCAAGGGCAACCCAAAGATCTGGTGTTGTCACTTGGCTTCACACCCCAGATGGTCCTGGGGCCAGCATTTCCAGGATGCAGTGGCTCACCTTCAAAAGCAGAGAACTGCAGCTACAAACAGACTTTGGGGGTCTGGAACAGGAGGGACCTGAAGTTCTCCTGGTTAAACTGCAAGGAGCTTGGCTCCTCTTTGTCAGTGCTCTCTCACAGGAGAGCCTGTGGCCTCCCCACAGAAAAAAGTTTGGTGCTGAGCCCATGAGGGTCTGTCCCGAGGCTCCAGTGCCACAGCCTGTCCCAACATCACCCCACAGCAAAGAGCCTTGAGTAACCCCTGTTCTCTTCCCAGCCAAGTCTAAACCTCCTGAGAAGCAGCACCTGGGAGAGAAGGGGACTGCAGCCAGCATTTGGCACCTGACACTGCTTTTTCTGGAAGGTGCTGAAGTGTCTCAAGGACACGGATGGGAACAGCACAGCACATCCGTGAATGTTTTAGGATCCTCCACCTTTGTTTTGACACTGTGCCTTGTGCATAATCATTCTGAGGCACAGCCTGAACTCTCCTGCTGCTTAACAGGGGGAGTCAGAGCGTCTTGGCAGGATCATTTTGAGAGAGTCTGATGTTGGGAATAACTTCTGAAAGCAGCAAAAGCCGCTGAGCTCGAGAGCCAGCAATGAGCGACAGAGTGCTGGGAGCTGACTTGGACACTGAATCCTCAGGAAACATCAGATGTAAACATCAGCCAGAGGTTCTGGCTGGAAGAACTCACCCAAAATCCATGGTTATCCAGCACCAAGGAATTACCAGGCCCTGGGGTTCATTTCTTGGGTTCTGCCGTGGGACAGTGGTGCCCATCTGGTTACCAGTGATGAGAACTTCATCATGGCATTGTTAGGGTCCCTCCCAACCCTGACCATTCCATGGCTCTGTGATGTCTGGGAACACTCCTTTGTGTGACACCAGGTGCTCTAAGCTGAGAACCCTCAGGGTTTTTGAACAATCATTCCATTCCCAGTGGGATGCAGATGTCCAGTGCCAGGTGGACAGGTCAGGGTTTGTCCACATGTGACTGCAGTGGGTCCTGTGCTCATGCACCTGTGGGTTTCTGGTTTAATGCACAAATATTCTGATTTAATACACAAATATTCTGGTTTAATTAATTCTGATCTCTGGTTTAAAGCACAAAGCTGGAGACAACCAGCTCAGGACCACCTGGACCTCCATCAAGACACCCAGCACATACTTTTCCAGCTGTGGAGAACCAGCTCTGTGATAAACCCTAAACAGAATGATAGCTTGGAAAAAACAGGTCTATTGCCCCTTGACTACAACATCCACATCTCCCAGCCTCTGGAGGGGCAAATATCACTGCTGGAGGGCTGGAGAATGCACAAATGGTGAGGGTCAGGTCTCTCAGATCACTGTGATTAACACCTCGTGCTTCACAGAATCCAGTATTATTACAGGTGACAGCAAGGTTTGCATGGAGGTGCAGCATGAGGCCACCAGCCCACAGCTGGGCTCAGCATCTGGGCTCACTCTAAGTGGGTTTTGTTTGTTTCTACCAAACCTCAGAGACTTTGGTTGTGCTCCTGGCAGGAATCTGGGTTTGCTTGAGGGGCAGAAAAAATATTCAGCCTTCAGAGACCAGTGGTGGCTGCTGGAAGGGTGATGGTGAACCTGGAGGAGCTGTGCTCTGTATTCCTTATCCATGGGGACACACAAAATGCAAGCACTCATGTCCTTGAACTCTGTGACCTCGAGAGCTGAGGTTGTGTCCAACCCTGGTGATATAACTGTGTGAGATAAGCCCAGCTTATCTCCAGAAGGGACCCCAGACACACAAAGCTGCTCCTCCCCTCCAGGCACGACTCGTTTCCATCCTGCTTGGCCTCCCCACACCCTCAGGAGGGGCAAGGGGCGTCTCTGTCCATCAGGCTGACAGGACTGGATGGGGAATTTCATGCCTGCCACTGCCCCTCCAGCTCCAGGGCAGGAGGACACAAAAGAGCTGCTGATGATGTGTTTCCTCCTGCCCCCCAGCCAGGCAGCTCTGCCTGCGTGGGGCCAGGTCTGACCTCCCTTCCCCATCGTTGTTCAGCTCTGGCAAGAGAGCAGGACCTCCAGCCTTCCCTGTTTGTGTCAGCCCTCTTCACAGACACCAAGGCTCACCTGGAAAAGGGTCTGGAAAAGCCCAGCCTGGCTGAGCACCACAGCAGATTGCAGGGGAATGGAGGATTGCAGGCAAGGAGTGGCTGGAGCTGTTGGAAACAGGGACTGAGAAGGAGGAAAACTCTGACAGGGAAAGGAGAAAGGTGATAAGCAAGACACCATCACGCCTTCTTTGCCCTCCTGGCTGGAAGCACCTCCAACCCTTGTCTCCTCCTGGATGCAGCTTCAGCCTCTGTGGTTTGGATGATGTGGCAAAGCCAGAGGACCACAGCAACTGCAAATCATGTGGCTCCTGGTCTTGTGCCCCAGCAGGAGCTGATCCCTCCCAGACCAATCCTGGCTTCCTCTGGAGTTAGTCACTTTTCTGGCAGCTCTCCAGCTGAGCAGCATCCAGCTAAAATCCATCCAGGGATGGATCTGCTGTGCTCTGTGCTGTCTCTGCAAGAAGGGAACCAAGCCAGCACACCTCAACAGCTCAGAGCCAGCCCCACCTTGCTCTCACCTGTCCTGTTCTCTTCTCCTCACGTACAGGTTCCTGGCTCCCAGCCAGCAGAGCTTTCTGGTCTTTCAGCTCTGGCTCTCTCTTCCCACTCCCCACCCTCCTGTGATTCTCCTGTTTTATTCTTGCCCCTCTCCACACACAAACAGATCTTCTCCAACTTGCACCAGTCCCATTCTGCCAGGCTGTGAGAAGGACTGATCACAGAGGAGATGCCAACAAGTTCATTTAAGGCAGGAGGCTTGTCCCACACACATTTTATTTTATTCTGGGGCATGGGTGACAAAGTGCCGACCTCCAGCTCTCACCCCACCATCCCCGGCATGGGGGATGCCTGAACCTCAGGAGTTTCCTTCAGGAGGAACTGGCCAGGCTTTGCCCAGCTGGCAGTGGCTGGAGCTGAGTCCCTGTCCCTTCCCAGGAGCACCCATGGCTCCTCCATGTGCTCATCAGCAGCTTTGTTCTGCATCACCTCACTGGAGAAGAGCAGCAGGAATTTATACGGCCACAAACGAACGGCGCGGGCGAGCAACCGGCACAGAAACCAGACACGTCCTGGTGCCCTCCCTGGAAGGGGACGGGGGGACAGATGCTGGGGACACTCAGTTTGCCACGGCCTCTCCACCCTGCCAGCTGGGCTGTGCTGCCACCACTAACAAGTTGCTTTCTTGCTGCCAAGGATAACAGAGCCACTGGCACCCAACCCTGCACTCTGCTCTTGGCTGCCTCAGGAACCTGAGTCAGGAAGGAATTTTTTTTTCCTTTTTTTTTTTTTTTTTGCACTTGTCATTTCTCAAGGAGGGAGGAACATCTCTCCCAGCTGCTTCGGCTGAAATCCAGGTTTTATGTAATCAAATGTGACCTCTAGCTGTCTGTGTTTAAGGCTGCCATCGCTGCGATATCATTCAGGCTGTTAGGACTAAGTCATCCATCTCCTCAACTATAAATACCTTATAATCATCCCGAAGGACCTGCAGTGCCTGGCAGATGAGGATGCCTGGAGAAAAGGGGGGTTCGGCTCTGAGTATCACTCCACTCCTGAAATGCAGCTGCCTCTGGGTGTGGAATGTACAGCAGATTTTTTAACAGCTTCTGGTCAAAGTCACCAGCAGAAAACCCACGGAAATTGCCAAAAGGATGGAGAGCCACCCACACCCAATCTGCAGCCAGATAATGGACTGTGTTAACACAGGCACTTCTGCAGAAATTATGTCCAGGCCGGTTCTGCATGTTCATCCCACGCTGGATTCTGCTCTGCAGTGCAAAGACGGGGGGGAAAAACCATCCCCGCTATTTTAGACAACACCAGGCACTCCTGCCAGGCTCTGTAACGTGAGGTGGAAGAGAGATCAGAGCAGACACAAAGCCCTTGGAACGAAGGCTTCTGCAAGAAACCCAAACTGCCGACTCTTATTTACTTGTGTTACTCAGTGTGATGTTAATTCGACAATTAACGCTCGGGCTGATAATTGCTGGTCCCACCTCCTCCAAAGCGTGCACCTGCTCCCCCTTCCAACCCTGCACTCCCCGGGAATCCACAATGAGGTGAGCTGCATTGTGCGGGCGGCTCTGCTTTCACAGCCGACAGAATTCGGGACAGAAATCCCCAAGTTTGGGTGCGAGAGATGTGCATTAACACGAGAGCAGCCGCGTCATCTGCAGCGTGTGGCGGCAGCTTCACAAATTCCCTTCATTCATAGACATCCCTCTCAGGCGCCAGACAGCTCTGCTAACCGGGATCCACCGGCACAACTTGCCTGGAAATTCTCTTCCTCCTCCTCNCCTCCTTCACCACCATTGCAATGGGACACTGATGCATTTATTTATTTATTCGTTGGCTGGTGGTTTGGGGTTTTCTTTCTGCTCTGTTTTGTTGGAAGGGAGGAGGACATTGTGTTGTGGTGAAGCAGTCACATCCCGCTTTTCCTGGGCGGTTGCGTTGGGTTGGAAAGGATCCTGAGGATCATGGAGTTCCAAACGCCTCTGCCTGTCAGGATGGACAGACAGGACACTGTGCTGTCCCCAGGCTTCCAAATGGATGCAACCAGCAGAAGGATGGGTAAGATTTCCCCACCAGCAGGGTCAGGGCAGAAGGAAACCACCAACAATAAAAAACCCCTCAGCTCCACCTATGCAGGAACAGCCCTGTTCACACCCACCCTTAAAAACCCTTTCTCCAACCTGTTACAGCTGTACCACATCTTGTAGAACCCTGGATGAGCTCTGCTCTCTCTGTCAGCCTCTCACCCTGTTAAAAGGTCCTGCCTAAAGAAGGAAACCATGAAAATCATGTTCTGGTGAAATCATGCTCTGCTCTCCATGCCTTCCGACCTCTGTCTCTTTGCATGCAGCCTAATTACCGGTGCAAAGGAGAATCCTGACATCTTTGTTTTGTTGTGAATTGTAGTTTTTTGCCTCCCTGAGTGTTTGCAGGTTGGGATATAAGAGCAGGAGCTGCTTCTGGACCTGCTCAGATCTGCCAAGACTGAGGCAGCTCCGCCTAGAAGCCTCCAAAGTTCTGCCCTGGGCAGCCTGACCTCTGGCCCAGGAGCAAAGGCAGGAAATTCCAGAGTCCAAGGAGAAGCCAGGGATGCAGTGAGTCCATCTGCAGCCAGGGAAGGTGGTGCTTCCCTGCTTGTGGACCCCTGGGAGATCAGCAAAGGGCAAGAAAAGCCATGTTTTTTCCTCCACTTTTACACTCTGCTGAGAAGTCACAGCATTCCCAGCACTGCAATGCTGGATAATCGGCCATGGAAAAGCTGCAGCAGCGTGGCTGCAGGGCACAAGGCATTAGTGTTCCTGTCAGGTAGGTCCACCAGGATCCACAGTTAAATGGCAAAATATGGAAAACAAGCAAGGGGCGACACAGAGAGGATACAGCTTATTCCCAGCCTGGACCAAGAGATTCACTGCTGGGCTATGAGAGAATTCCTGCCTTCACAGACACACAAACTCCTGCTCTCCGGTGTTTTCCAGACTTGAAAAACGCCAAGAGCAGCAAGGGAGATGGCCCAGCCACACAGAGTGCACAGACAGGGGAAATAAGTGCTTTTTCTTTCCGTGTTTGCTATTATTCCCCACGAAACACCTTTTAGCACCTAGTGCAGATGCAGTTTAACACCTCCGGGGTGGAATTAGATGGTCCCAGTGCACCCCAGGAGGGAGCAGTGTGTGTGTGGAGCCTTTCTGCAGGGAAAGTGCTGCGAGAGGGCAGCGAAAGAAATCTCCATTTAAGGGAGAATTAATGGCATTTATCTCACACTGTCTCAATCCTTTTGTCCCCACGCCATCCCGGAGCTGGGGATGCTCTGAGGGTGCGGCTCCACCAGCATCCCCCAGTTGTCACCATGTGCTGCTCGCTGGGTCACAGCACAGGAGCCAAATCCCGGCCAGAAGATGGGAACACAGCAAACAGGCCCCACCCCACCAGCAGGAATTGCTCCCCCTTCGCTCAGGGCCACCAAATTTCCATCAAAGTAAAACCTCCTACAAAATATAGGGTGGCCTGTAACAGGGATGGAGGGTGAAACAACAGCTGGGGGGTCTGCACCTCTTCTCCTACAACCCTGCCCCGTGGCAAGGGGCACATCTGTCCCCTGATGGTGCATCTGTGGCTGCATCTGTCACCGGAGCCCTGTCCCTGCTCGCCATGTGGCACCAGGCTGGAGAAGTTTGCTCAGCAGCCTTTGAAGTTTGATGCCACGCTGCGTTTGTCACCTCTAAAGGGGACCCTCCACGCTGAAAAAAAATAATGGTGGGGGCCGTGTTTGTGCCTTGAGGGACTGAGCAAAGTGGTGTCAGCCCTGCTGGCTCATCAGTCTCCTCGGAGGAGGTGTTGTGGTGTTGCTGTTGGAGAGAAGGTGCCCGGGGCAGCCCAGGAGCACTGCGGTGCTGCCGAGCAAAAAGTCAAACCGCAAATCCTGGCTCCTCTGTGAACTCCCAGCTGGGATATAAAACGAGCCACCATCACTTTCTGCTGTCCCCAAATGACGTGGCACAGCTTGGGTTTGTGCTTTCGTAGCCTTTTGCTACCAAACCAGGGGGATTACCCCGACTCTGCTCGCTGAGGATGGGTTTGGGGAGGTGTCAACCCTTGGAGCAGCTCCGGCTTTCACCTTGAGACACGGCAGATCGGCTCCTGCCAAAACCACATCGGAAAATGTGCCGATAATTAAACAAAGTGGGCAATCAAGGGGCGGGGATGGTGTTTAGCATCATCCCAGAGACAAAACCGGGAAACTGCCTGCAGCAGCAGCAGACAGAGGAGGCACGGCAGCCAGCAGCAGTGCCAGCAGACAGACTCCAGAATTCCAGCTCTCTGGCATGGCTGACAGCCCAGAAGATGCTGCAGCCCCTCTCAGGAAGCTGGCTGAGGAGGCAGGAAAGCACAGCTAAAGTTTTGACAGTCTGCCACCTTCATTGTGCACAGAATGCTCCTGTGGGCTGCTGAGAGCTCTGGGGACACACGATGTGAGCCCCAGTGCCACCAGCCTGGCTGGGGTGTTCTGGGGACTCCTTTACAGCTACAGAAGGGACCTGTGGGGAAAACTCTGCTGGAACTGGGACACGAGGGGATGGCAGGGTGTACCAGGGACTGCTGCGTGCAGCAATCCGTGGATAAATGCATGGGCACATTTGAATCCTGACTGTAGAATTGCAGAATCTTAGAATGGTTTGGGGTGGAAGAGACCTAAAAAGGTCACACAGTCCAGCTCTCCTGCCACGATCAGGGGCAGAGCCTGATTTTGGCAGGGTTAATGAACTCAGGGCTGCTCGTCAGATCTGTCATAATTTTTATGCTTTAGGGGAGTTATTGTCACCCTTAGGAGCTTCAGGAAGAGCCCGGCCCCACCACCCTGAGTGCCCTCCCAGCACCAAACCAGAGGGCAGAATCACTCCCCAGGAGCACCCAGCCCATCCCAGTTTCCCTGCCAAGCCATGCACTGGTGCCCACTCCTGAATTACCTCAGAACAAGATAAAACCCAATGAATCAATTATTTCTGCGAACCATCTTTTGAGGAGGAACCTTTGCTCACCACCCCTCACAACCAACAGAGCAAATGAGTTCACATCCCACATGACACTGTCCACCTCCTCTATCAGGAGGGGATACCCTTATCTCTCCAGCTGGCTCAGGAGCCACCCCAATGATCCATCAAACCCTGTCTATTGGAACCCTGGGCACTGAGAATTTTAGACTTTCTGTACTGACAGGCACTGACCCCCAAGCAAACACTGCATTGACCTGAGGCCATGGAGGAGGCTTCCAAAATTGAGTGAAAGCACTGGGATTGTGGGTGTGGAGTTAAATAGAAATGTGTGATATCACATGGTGAAAAGCTAGGAGCTTAAGGTTTTAGAATATAGTAATATATATATAAAGCAAGATGGATATTTTAGGGTGCAGGCTAGTTCTTTTTCACCTTCTCCATGGGTCTGGGTGGTATTTTGTAATTGGATAGAAAAATCCACATTGGGGACCATGGGTGGTTGGTTGGCTATTGGCTTTAAAGCAAAAATAATTTAGCTGTCATTTCTTAATTGGACAGTTAGTTCTTAAAAGGCCTTGTACAGAGAGAGATGGGAGCCATTTTTAGTTTGTTAGCTTGAAGTGCTGCAGAACTCATGGTTTGTAATATAGATAAGAATTAATAAACATCTGAGTCCAAACAAGAAATACTGTCTCGAGTATTTAATCCCGACCCTGGCAAAAAGAAGATAAACTGCAGCACCCGTCTGTCCCCAGCAGCCGTCCCCACTCAGTGACTTGGCCATTTGGGCACATTCTGCACGATTTTGGGTCCCATCTGTGAGCATTTAGGAGAGCAGAGCACAGCTCTTGACTCTGGGCTCTGGAAGTGGCACCGATCTCAAACGTGGCGCTGTCAGCGTGATTTGGGCAACATCTGCCAACCCAGCCCTTCACCCAGCAGCTCTCCCCACTGCATGCTAAAGCGTGCTGAAGGACAAACAGGCTTTTCTTCCATATTTTAGTACCACAGATTTGATCCTGGCTGCTGGGTTAAATTAAAAGAAAATCAGAAAACCGCCTGACATAAAGGTCAGGTTTTACCTCTAACGACTCGCAGAGCACGCTGACATATGGTAAGGAAACTGCAAACGTGGATTTGCTGGGGTTTGAGGGTTGCATTCTTGCATAATTTGAGCAATATTAAGGGCATTACATGTGGTTTGTTGCTGTTATGTCCTGCAGCCATGGAATGGTGTTGGTTGGGGTTTTTTTCAGTTTCCTCACAGGCCTTTGCAACGAGCTCCGAGAACCAACTGTTGCTGAGCGAACTTTTGAACCTCTGCAAAAGCACAATGTGTTAAATTGCTAGAAAAGGGGAAAACAAATGTATGATGTTCTGTGACATCCACAATCTGCAAAGCTTCACTCCTTTGGACTTCCCAAGGAGAAGAAAGGGATAACTGAGACATTTCATGTTTTAAACAATGACGAGCACAGTAATAGATCAAGGCTTTAAGGCAACCCAAAAGCCTTCAATCCTTCAACTATGAGTTGTTTAATAAAACAGAGTCAATTAATTTGACCAACTAAGGAAACTGGGTGAAGGCCACCCTAGCATGGAAAGGGACCGGCCACAAGGGTGGGTGGAGAAAAACCCCAGCAAAAAGCTAAAAATGCCCCCAAGCCCCCCAGCCTGTTGGGTGGAGACCTGCACCACGAAGCGAAGCAGCCTGGGGAAGCTTTTGTGTGCTGCTTTCAATAGACTTGAATAACTCCATCCTTCCCCTATTTCACGGGGCACAGAAAAAAAAAACAACAAACCCTCCTTAAGTTTAGAAGAAAAGCAACACCACCCTCAAAGAGGGGGAGACGGGGAGGCTGTCTGCTCCCTCTCAGCCTCTCACCCCCGTGTCCTGCTTTGCAAACAAACCCAAACTCCCTGACTTCCCGACAGCTGCTCCCAGTCTGCCCAGCTCCCACATGGCACAAGCCCCCCGAGCCTTCTGTGCAGCCCCGGCATCCTGCCAGCTCCCACCAGCACCCGCCATTCCAGGAGCTCCATTCTGCCTCGACAGGACGAGGAAGGGGGAGAAGGGGGGATGCTTCAGCGTTTGACTGCTGGTGGATCTGTTCCATCATCGGGATGCCCTCTCCAAGACAAGATTTTGGAAGGGAAGGATTTTCTGGCTGCTTCAAAGCGGCTGTGTGCCTCGTAAAGGCACGTTTGATCCCGCAAGGTGCTGCTGGCTTTCATCTCCCACGGAATTCAGGGCTCACCAGAAGAGGGGGTCCCGGGTGGGAAGAGAATTTGACAGATGCTTGCAGAGGATTAAGAGTTTGCAGCGGCTCAGAGCGGTGCCGGCGCTGACGGAGACGCGATCAGAGGGAGAAGCTGGAATCGGACTGCAGTGAGAAACCACCTCCAGTAAAAGGATTAGAGGAGTGTTATCATCCAGCACGAGCCTCTCCTGGCAGGGATGGTGGCAATATTAGAATAATCTGTGCACCTGGTGCAGCAGCAGCAGCTCTGCAATGAGATTAATGGACCTGCTGACGGGCAAGGAAAACTTTGGGGAACAATTTGCCCTGCTGCTCCTTTCGATTCCCCCTGGCTGTGGCAGAAGGGGGAAGAATAGGTCTGGATTCAAGAGGAATTTAGGGTTGTGCATCATTATTTGCCATGCAAAGGAGGCTGGAGAGGCTGGGAACCTGCTCAGAAGCACTTCGCTCCAGGATTTAACCTCCCTGCCTTGATGGAGAGTGGTGAGGAGTGGCTGTGCACACATTTAATGCCATGGTCATTCCCAGGACCAAACATCCTGGTTCCAAGCCAAGGAAAACCTCTCTTGTTGTTCTTAATTTTGGTCAGAGTTAATTCACACCGCTTGTCTCCTGCACTTTTCTTACTTAAATGAAAGATTAGTGAAGGGAAATGGGTCAGGTAAAACAAAACAACTTGCTTGACCTGAAACAAACCATATTTTTTTCCCCTCTTCTGTTCTTAGTCTTTTATTATTATCATCAAAACCAATGTCACCACCATGCTGATGTTAATCAATAATATTACAGTTGGCAGTTTTGTTTCAGTGAATTTTGAAGATAAGCTCCGTTCCCAGAGGAGTAATTCACACAAGTTTCATTTCAAAACCCGAAACCCACAACATTTTCCAAATTCCTATCCAAGCCTTGCTTACAGATTGCTTTCATTGAAAGAAAAAAAAAAAAAGAAAGAAAGAAAAGAAAATCTCCTTGAATTTGATACAAGTTTTCAGTTAGCATCACCCTGCACTTTTTGGTGATTAAAATACCAGGAGAAAGAGCTTGCAGCAGCATTTCCACACTCCATGAAATGAAGTGGGATCTCCCAGCCTGCTCCAACAGGGGTTGTGCAGAGCACAGCCCTTCCCGGACGTGTTGGATTTACAGCTGATCCCTACACGTGCCTGGGAGGTGCTCAGGGTTTCTGGGTGGATGGCAGCCAGACCAGAGAGGCTTTGCAGTGGTTCTGCTCCTTCCCAAAGGAGAGAAACCCACTGCAGATTTATATGAAGGGAAGAAAAAAAAAAACACACAAAAAAACCCCAAAAAAAACCCGAACAACCAAACCCAAAACAACAGAAAAAAACCACACATGAAAACCTCAAACCTCAAACACCAGCCGGACAAAGACTCCAGGTAGGAAAATGAATATACATGCCCAGAAATCCAGCTGCAGCAGGGCTTTAACCTGAAGGGAACTCTCTTAATTCACCACAGCAAATCCCTGCAATGTGCAGCAATTGTGACAGCTCGTGCTGTTACCCACCCGAGGACACACAGCGAGACAAGTGCTGGCATTTTGGAAGGTGCCACTGTTTTCACTAAGCCATGACCATCTGGGCTGTTGGATACACTTTTTTTTTTTGGATATGTTGTGCTTATCCACGTAGTACTTAAGCCCTGAGCTGATAAATAAGTCAAAGAGCGAGGTCTGTAGTGAAAATCTTCCCTTTTCAGTCTGGTTTTGAGCATCCCCGAGAGGGGTGGGAAGAGCTCTGAAGGGCAAATCAGTTTTAGTTTGGAGGATGAATGACACCAGGACACTGCTGTGTAATTAGAAGTGTCTCAAGCAGATGCAAGTGAAGCTAATCAAACACTGCTTCACAAGAGTGATCATCAGCCTCATAATTATTATTATTCAATTCCCAGGAGGCAGAGACAAGGGGACTTCTCCTTCACATGACGTGTTGCACAAAAGCAAATCAAAAATCGCAGTCCCTGCTCAAAACTGCTGGTGACTCTGCTCGTCTGCACCTCCCACTCACCAGCCCAGACCATCCTGAGCCAGCTCATCCCTGTCTGGAGGGTAAAAGCCAGGGAAAGCACCTGGGAATGCTTTCAGATAGCGGGGTGACACGGGGGCAAGGTGTTCCTCAGGTGCCAGTGGCTCCCGGGCCGCAGCCCCTGGTGGCTGTGATGTCAAAAGCAGATGGCTGTGTCGTCAGGAGGGAGGTGGGGCTGCACAGCAGATGGGCACTTCACAGACAAAGATTCCCTCTCATGCAAATTGCCCCCGATGATAATTTAAAAAAAAAAAAAAAAAAAAAAAGATTACACAGAGAGAGAGAGAGAGAGAGAGAACTGGAGAAAACATCTGATGTGTGAGCAGTAGAGTCTCTAAATAGAATATTTTCCCATTTTCCCATGAAGCATCAGGAGGTTCTTAAGCTCCAAAGTGTTCATTTAACTCCTCGAGGCTCTGGTCTCACATTTCCCTTGCACTTTGCTGCCCTAGCACACAACATCCCCAAAATTGCTACCTCTGAGTTTATTCCTAGAAAGCCAAACCTCGTGCACCTGTTTACACTCAGAATTTAATGTAGCACAGATTATTTTGTTAAAGGAACTTCTCTCCCAAGTGCCTCCAGGGGATTTACAGCCAATGTACATCCAGTGTCAGAAATCAACCAGTATGCACCAGTATATGCCAGGTTTGAAGTTCAGATGGGCACATTGTGATTTTAAACAGCATAATCAGAGTGCTTTCCTCCTCTTGGAACATCATAGAGGGTCAGGTAGAAGGGAAAATTCTTAAAATCAGAGGATGGTTTGGGTTGGAAGGGATCTTACAGATCATCCAGTCCCCCCTCTGCCATGGCCAGGGACACCTTCCACTGTCCCAGGCTGCTCCAAACCCTGTCCAGCCTGGCCTTGCATGGATCCAGGGACAGCCACAGCTTCTCTGGGCACCTCACCACCCTCACAGGTATTTCTATTTAATATCCAATCTGAATCTCTCTTCTTCTAGTTTAAAACATTTAACCCTGTTCTGTCACTACCTGCCCATGTAAAATGTTCAGTCAATACAGGGACAGCTCCTCTTGTGAGCCAAGTTCACACTCAATTTATGGCAGTGGTGAGTGGGAGGAGAACCCAGCACATATCTGAGAATATCAAGATTGCTATAAATTAAAAAGCACAGAAAATCACTTAATCCACTGAAGAAATGCAGTGGATTAATTAATTTCGGGGTAAGACACAACAGCAATTGAAAGTTTATTCAGCCTCTGAAATTCTCAGAGATGTTCCCAGGGTGCCTAAATGAGGGGTGAACGTGGGGAAAGTAAATATGCAAACAAAACCACAGCTTCAAACCAAGCCTGATACAACCACAGAAACACCATCAAAGAACAGAATCAAGGAATCATGAAAGCTGGAAAAGATCATTGAGTTCAACCATCAGTCTGACACTGCCATCTTCAGCACTAAAATGTGTCCCTAAGCACCACATCTACACATTTTTGGGACATTTCCAGGGGCAGTGGTTCCACCACTTCCCTGGGCAGCCTGTTCCAATGTTTAATAACCTTTTCCATGAAGAAATTGTTCCTAATATCCAACCTAAACCTCACCTGGCTCAATGAAGCCATTTCCTCCTGTCCTATCACTTGTTACCTGGGAAACAAGACCAACCCCTGGCTGTCTACAGCATCAGGGAGTTGTGGAGATCAAAATGTCAGGAAGAACAGGTGTATTTCCACCTGCACTGAGCAAATGAAATATGTTAAACACACCTCTCCATGCACAGGCATGGGGAGATCTAAATAATGGATGTGAGATCCATTTCTCCCAAACTAGAGCAGGTCCCAAGTGCTTGGTCCATCTCCAGTCTGGTGAGGCAAACAGGAAGGGGGAGAGGGCATTTTTAGGGATATCAGAGGATGGAAGTGGGGAGCTACTGTTCAGCAAGCAATGGAGTTTGATGTCCCTAAGGGAGAAGTGCTGCTGCTCTCCAGAGGTGGTGGCAACTGAAAAGTAGAGCTGGGACAACCTCTCACTCTCAGAAGAGCCTGGGTGGCCAAAAAATCCCCCTGACAATGATAAATGCAGGCATTTGCTGTGGGCAAGGAGCTCCAGCTCCTTACTGTGGAAACTGGGGCAATGTCCTTTCCCAGCCCTACTGCCGTGCATGCTTCCAGCTCCTTCATCCCTCTGCTCTCCTCCTCCAGCACTCATCCTCCTGTAGGGCATTGTGTCAGCTGCTGAGCTGGGCTGGCATCCCCTGGAATCCTGGAAGCTTCCAGGAATAGGGGCTGGAGCAAGGAACCCTCGGCAGTGAGTAAATAAATCACATCCTGCCCCTGTGCCCTGCTGCAGCCAGGACTCCAGTGACAGCTCCCTGACAAGGGACACGATGATTTTTGATCCTCTGCCTGCAAGGAGAGGCACCATCAGGCTCTGAACAGTGAGGAGTCACAGCCAGGAGCACCAGGGAACTTCCCACATTCCAAGATCATTTTAATTCCCCTGGACATGAGATTGCTCCCTGCATGGCAGCCTGCACTCCCGCTCTGCCAGCACCAAGGATGAAAGGACAGGAGAGTGGGAAGGGGTAGGAAGAGAGGTGGATAAAGTCCATCAGGTGATGCTGGAATTTTGGACTCTCTGTTGGCCAAATCGCTCAAGCTGCTGAGTGCAGAGGGAAGATCAGCCCTGGGTAAATCCCTGCTGGCAAAGAGCCTGCATGATACCAAATATTACTGGCCTGAATCACCACTCATTTCTTTCTCTGACACATCTGTGGCAATGAAGCCAGACCAGTGACACCAGAGGTTATGTCCAGCAGAGGGGCAGGTACATCCTTCCCATGTTATCCATGGTCACTGGGCAGGGGTTAATGTGAGTTCAGTTCTGATTGCTGTCCCAGATGAATGAACACACAGGCACAGAAACACACACAGAGAATGATTTAGGATATCACAGCAACCCCCTCCCAGCCCCTGCTGCCACCACTGTCCCTGCTTTGGGCTCCCAGTGGCCTTGACAGCCACGGGATGAAAATGAAACCAGCACCACTCTGTGGCTCCCAGTTTGTAGCAGGCTGATGTCCAGTTGGCCTGGAGCATGAAGAGCGTGAGACCAGAGGTGCCTGCAAAAGGTGGAACCTTCATCTGGCTGGAAGAGGTCAAAGCAATTGGTCACCAAGCCTGGCTGGACCAACCTTCAGGGCACAGACCTGAGTCCCTGCACATGTACTCCAGCCACCAGCCCAAGTCGAGGAGATCTCTCCCTTCACTGTAGCCAAATCCAGCTTTTCACCTCAACAATCACACAGAATCAGTGAGAGAATCCAGCTCATAGAATATTCTGAGCTGGAGGGGTCAGAGCATCATCGAGCCCAGCTCCTAAGGGAACCCATATGAGGATCAAACCTTCAATCTTGGCATTATTAGCACCATCCTCCAACCAACTGAGCTGATCTCAGGGTCTCCTTCAGCTGTGACTCAGCCTGAACTCATCTCAAGGTTTGTCTTCTCAGAAGAAAATAGCAGAGATTAACTCTGAGGAGTTCAGATCACAAACAGCAGCAGATTGGTGGCAGTTTGGATGGTGGATTTTGGTGCAGAACATCAACTCTGCAGTGGCCAAACAAATAGTCTGATTCATCATTGAAAGCTCTTCAAAACTGAAAACTGGAGATTTTGGGCTCTGCTTTGAATTCATCATAGTCAATATCAAGTCCAAGAGAGAAAATTTTTGTTTCAAACACAAGTTGGTTCAAATAGGAGGCCCTAAAATCTGTATAAATTACTAGATTTTACTTTTCTACACTTTCCAACACTCCACTTTATTTTTTCTTTTTGAGATCTGACAACTCCTTTCACAAGAAATGATCCTAGCATAGAAAAATGAAGTCAAAACCAGGGTTGTGACTGCTTTTACCCCATTGAGCTTTAGTTAGCCACAATGTTGAGCTGGAAATTGTCATCTCAGGCTTCCCATCCCATCAACAGGAAAAACACAGATCCCTTCCCAGGGCAATTGAGATCTGAATTACCTTCTGGAGATTGTAACCACAGAGTAATTGCTGCATTGACTTAACTGGTTATTTTTAAGTAATTTCTAGCAGCTGGACAATGGGAGATAATTTCACCTTCATGGGATCAAGCTGTACAGCCTCTTGTACCTTCCAAAGCAGGACCCTGACTGTGGGCAGCTGCTGTGGAAGAGGGGTCATTTTGGGAGAGGCCATCTCTGCTGCTTCCCCAGTGTCCCAGCATCTCTGATTAGAGAAGTGTCAGCCCTATGCTGGCCACTTTTGAAAATCCTGCCGTGACATTTTACCCAGCATGTTAACAACAACCTCACAATGAAAACAAAACAAAATAAATCCAGTGAAATGGCCACTCAGCAGCCTTTATGGCAAAGAGTGCACTGAGAGCAGCAAGGATGGAGATGTTCTCCTCACCATTCAAAGATCTCATCTCTCCAAAATTAACTCTTGAAGCGTGGGGCTAAAAATCACCTACAAACAAACGAAATTTTCCTTCTTCTTCAGGATCCTTCAACAACATGTTTTGGCTTTGCCTGCAGCCCTGCTCATCTCATGCCTGGTTTCAAGCACCAGATTTTATTAAGAATTTATTTTCTCCTCTATGAGAAAGCATCCAAGATGCTTCACACAAAGCCAACTTCACCTGCACGTCTACAGAAAGCTGCCCCTACAGAAATGTGATCCCAAGAGTTGCCTTTATCCAGCTGCTAATGGATGTTTAGCGTGTGAGAATCCGTATCTGCCGAATTTTGAACATAATAAGCTTTCTGTGAGCTTTTCATATAGGAGATATCGACTGGAAGTAATTCAGAGAAGTTATTCAGCAATTGCTTGGCACAACAAAAGAGCTTGAAGCAGATTTACTGCCAGTTGACAGCCTGCATGCCACACTGGTGCAGCTGCCCACTCCTCCAGGAGAATTCCTGACGTGCTGTCGGATCTGGGCTGGCCTGCCCCGCCAGGATACCTTCAGAGAGGAAACAACTGGATTTTAAACAGCAAAACCTGGCCCAGTTGGACCAGCAAACCCAGCTATCACCTCTGGAGCCAATAACCTGATTGATTTATTAATGCATTTGTGGGATCTGCAGGCTGTGGGTGTTGGAAGGAGAAATTCACAGTGAAGATGGTCTCGAAAATCCATGCAGGGAAGCCAGCAACACTCACACAGGGACAGACACACTGCAAGATAATTTATTTCTCTCCCCATCATCTGTCGTTTGGATACACACACACTATCCTCCAGGCTTGCTCCCTTACGTCAAGCAGCACTC
>VWYP01020145.1:132775-167548 GCA_013400435.1 Pycnonotus jocosus | reverse complement strand
TAACTGAAAATTTGATTTGCATCGTGTCATAAATCTAAACTGACTCACAAATACCCTTTAAAGAAGTCTAGTGATAAGTCTCTCAGATTGTAATTTATTTAAGTGGAACCCTAAGTAATCTATCAGAAGACATGTATACAACAACTGCTTTCCTTGGAGGAAAAAAATCAGCAAATTATTCAAAAAGGAGATAATAAAATTCTTGAACTTACTTATTATATTAATTAATTCTGAATTTTATCAGTAAATAAGTGATTTGTTTTCATTTTACAAACTGAGCTTATAGCAGTAATCACAAGTTCATTGTGTTTTAGTTTCGTCTGTAAGTCACATTGTATTGTCCTTTAAACAGCTGGGTCACTTTTTGTAACTAACTCATCTGGAAATCAAATTATGATTCTTTTTATACCACACACATAATCATATACATATATATATATATATGCACACACATGTGTGTGTATATGTGTGTATATATATATATGCATGTTTTTATACATATGTGTATATACATACATATCATTTGCAATCCATGCTGTTTGGAAAGCACATAAGCCTTCTAAAACAGGACAAATAACAGTAAATACCATTCTAAATCTAACAAACAAAACTGACATTTCAAACAGTATGCTTTTTCCTAAAACTCATCCTTTTTTATGCAGTATTACTTTTACAAAAACTCAAATTTCAAAATTGGAAAAAGAATATAAACCATTTTCAGTAAATATGTAGTAACTGGGGCTTCAAATTAACTTTAAATAATTATTTTTTAGTAATAAATAATTAGGACTTGAATATTCAATGATACATTACTACTGGGAATAGAACCAGTTGTATTGTCCACAGTCAGTTTTTTAATTAGTCACCCTCAAATTAGTATTTTCAATGTAATTTTTTAGGTAGCTGAACTGAACAGCAAATATTAAATAGCTTGCTAAGGGTCACATATAGCCATGCTGCACTATATTGAACCCTCTCCAAATCTCTAGCTTTATTTCCACTGGGGTAGATTTTTAAGACCATAAGAGGGAAATCCACGTTTGTCTTTCAATTTTTAATTTAGGCAAGTGAAAATTTTTCAAAAAAGTCAAATAAACACTTATTATCAACGGAGATAAGAGTAACAGTTTTTCACCAGAGAAAATAAATACAAAGTGATTCCACTATGTTAAAGAAGCATGTTTAGGAAGTTTGAACTTTAATGATGGAATATGATAATTTAAAAATTATAAATGGTGCTTCACTGTAACACATCATATTGAAGAGTAGTAGGGTGCATTAAATGAAGAACAAAAACTTTGACTGAAGCAGAAAATTAAAATACCATCATAAAGTTCATGCAGATTAAATCATTCACCTCAGGGGGGTCTGTCAGTGGGATGGGGGAGAAGGGAATGGGATACAATCAGGCAACTCTTTTTTAACTTTGTATATATTTTTTTCTTTCCAATATAAATGTTTAGTGTAAACCCTACACATATAACAATATAATTCCTAATTAATTTTATTTTTGCATGGACTGTGCTCTTTGTAGAATTCCTCTTTTATTTTCAGTATAAGCAAAGTATTTTTGAAGCAGTCTTAAGCTGATGAAAACAAAATACTTCTATTTATTTCACTAAGCAAGAACATTTTACATACAGTTTGCAAGCTTCTGAGATGTTGAAAGTTAATGAAACTGCAGATCAATAGGATTAGAAATGTGAGTCCAAATCATTGTGATCTGTAGAGCAGTAAACTCTAAGGCTGTTTCTGAAACTGCTAATAATCAGATTCTTCCTGCCCTTGCATCCCCTGAAATAGCAAGGCAGAAAATGGAGTGAATTTTTAAAATGAAACTGGGTTTAGAGCAGTTTCATGAAAAATTATGGATACAGAAGAATGTTCTGTATGTCACACTCCAAGGAATAAAAAAGGCATTGAATGAAACAATTTTCCTTAAGAATGTTCTCTGAATGTTGGTATCACCCTCTTCAAACAATTACATCTTTTTTCAGCTCAGTAAAATCTGAGTTAGTTCTGAAATTCTATCTGAGTGCATACACATTTGTTCTTGACTGTGAAAACAAATCTAAAAGGAGAAATACAAAGACTTGGATAGCTGCCTCGCTGTAATGACGTGCTGAGAATACATTCATTAGTCAGAGTCTTTCTCAAACACATTCAACTAAAGAATAAAATTTAACAGTAACTGCTAATACATTTGCAATAGCAGTATTACAATGAATACTTTCAAAAGATATTAAAATCATGGCAAACTTCTTTGATCCAATTAAGGAAAGTTTTACTGCAAAATTTCCATGGAGATCCTTGGTTGCAGTATTTTGTCCTTTCTCAATCAAAATTGACTTTTGAAAATCTGACTTTATTAATTTTAAATTGCTGGGTCATTCAGATGCCACAATATTAATTAAATAAGATATGTCTGCAAACCAAATCAATTTTTTGAGTGTCAGCTACAGTGCCTGAATATAACTCTGAAAGTCATCATTGAAAAGCTAAAAAGACCTTGCAGGTGGTATAATCTAACATACACTTGCCTTTTACAGGTCCAAGCATGGAACAGAAACAAATACAAAACTCTTAAAATTTCACATGCTTGGATGACATTCAGAATTTTTTTCCTGCAGGTGGATTGTACCAACAGTGGATTTTGCATCTTTGTTTGAATTTCAGAATGCTGAAGCACTATTACAAGAACAAATTAGTTCTGTTCAACACACTTTTAAAAGTGCACATTTTTAATGTATGCACATGTAGTAGTGTCATTTTGTAGAACCATCCCAGTGGTTGATGGCATATTTCAAAAGCATTTTTTGACTAAACAAGAATTCTACTTTACCAAATGATAGGTGGATATGATATTTTTGTATTTCTGGCCACTAATATGAGAGATGACTGTAGTATTTTTGCTAATATTTGTAGGATTCTTGAAAAGATCACTTACTGCATTTATAAAGACCTGTCCTATCTGTCTTTTGTTGAGCTCATAAATGCAATAAAAGCTCTTTTAAAATGAAATAGGAATATGTAAGAGGCAAAAAGAGCCCCACTCTTCTCTGAAAGATTTAAGCTTCATTTATTATTCCAGTGGTATAATTCCTCAGTGACCTTTCTTCAACATGCATCAAGATATGCAGTATTCTATCTTTGTGCTATCACAAGATTTTTCATCAAGTATCTACAAAATAACGGAGTCACTACCAGCATAAGCACTATTTACTCACTCCATGATTTTTAAGACATTCAAATGATAAAAGGCTCTTCCTTTCCAGTTGTGTTTTCCCCTGTACTTCAGCCAAGTTCTTGATAAAAGGCAATAGTAAATGCGCAATCAAAAAAAAAAAAAAAAGCAACATGGAAAAGCTCTTATCAAGTCAGTGGGGAACAAGAACTGCAAAGACAATGAGTATAAATAAGAGAGTATAAAAAATGCAAGAGGGTCAGACTGTGCAACCTGTTCCTATGAACAAAAATCATGGGAATATGGGATCTGAATATCTTGTTTCAAAATTCTGCTCTATTTAATTATGATGTAAGTGAAACCACAAAAGGCCTAATTAATTACAAAAAAAAACACCCCAAATATTTACTTTGAAGCTCCACAGAAAGCTCCAAACTTACAAAATCAAATATAAAACTCAGTTTTCAAAAAGCCGATTAAAAAATGCGAAGTACAGAAAATGTTTTGAGAAGTCTGGTCAGTAAGAATAATAAAAATTAGATGCAAGGAGCAGATGAAGCATTTTCAAGCACCAGTAAAGCTTGCTTCTTTTTGAGGCATCATCTACTCAGAAAAAGATTCACAAGGAAGTATCCTTAGTGCCCTCTAGAGAGAATTTTTGCTGTTATAGATTAAAGCAAAATATTTCCTATATAAATACAAAAATATCATTCACACTGCTACATACAGCACCACTATTTGACTTTTTTTATTGATAAATAGAAGTTTGCTTACCAAAGGATTTTCAGTCATTGTATATTACTAGCCACAGCATCTAATCTCACTTGGATTTGTTTGACAAGCTCAAATGATAAGCATGCAGGTCTCACTCCAGAGGCAGAAAGTCTGTAAAATCACTTCTCAGGATCAGTCGAGTTATGCATACATTTTGTATGATGGGCAATGAACTCAAAGAGACTAAGAGCATTCTTTATTTCCATGGAAACAGATCTAGTTTCTCTTTTCTCTAGTTTATGATATAACCTTGGCAGTGACCATCATCCCTCAGAAATCTCATATTTCTTTTCTTCATTCATAAACACAGGATTTTTCTAACCCTGCATGGTTAGTATTTATGCTAATTCTCCTAACTCAGAGAAATTTCTCTGCCTCAAAGGGAAAACCAGCCCCCAGAAAAAAAAAACACACACACACACACACAAAAAAAACCTCAACCCAAAACAACAACAACACCCCCAAAACAAAACAAAACAAAAAAACAAAACAAACAAACAAACAAAAGAAAAAAACCCCAAAGGATTGTGGTCATTCAGTGAATAAGCAAAGACTGAATAGCAATGTCTTTGATGGGACTTAATAACCCAAAATAGTCTAGGAATTTGCTGGTAAATCACCAATTCCCTCCTAAAGATATCATCAATATTATATATTCAGTACTGCATTATCAAATCTTCTCCACCCCAAATTAAACTCAAAGCAGACATACTTTGACACTTACAAGGTAATTTAATGCAAACTGGGAAGTAAGCCAGTTGCCATCAGCAATCCACATTGGGGATTTGTGCATCTCCAACTCATTAGCTCCTGCTGCAAAGCACTATACAGGTAAGTTCAGTGCTTAGCTGGTAAGCGAAAAACAAGACTTTAAACCTTCTCTTTCAGCTTCACGGTTCCATTTTGCCAATTTATGCAGATAAATCAGCTCTACACCACTGACTGTGAGATTCAATAAAGTTCTTTCTTTGGAAGATATAAGCCTTCAAAATCTGCTTCATGATTTACAAAAGCATCACTAATAAGTGTTCTTGTTAGAGCAGTGGACTGCCACTTTCATATGATGAGATTTGTTGTCTTCAGTAGAAGGTGATAACAACCTGGGACTGCAGGCATGCAAAGATTTAATTGGCAGCCCTAGACACAAAGGGATACCTGCAGCTTGCTTATATAGTAGAAGCAGCAGAGAGTAATTATAATTTGAGCTCCAATCAGGTTTCATATATGTGACAGAATTTACAATCAGCACTGAGAACCATTCCCCACTCAGACCATATGAGTCAGATAGGGCTTTTTCTAAATAACATATTTTTGTTCTGTCTCTCACTTTCACAAACACTACATTTGGTGGTATCTGGTTTTCTTTCTTCTGTTATGCATTTATGACTGATTAAATCAGATTTCAAAAGTTATTCATGTTCACAATTATCTAGATAAGTAGATTCTCTGAAAAGTGAGTCAGTTGTCTGACTATCATCAGAATCAATGGCATTTTGTCAACTTTTTGCCTAAGGTTGTTTACAGTATTAACAGGTGCTCATTTACATACTTAAAACATTGAAATGTTACTGAAAATTTTCTTATATTTAGCGGTGTGGGAGAAAAAAGGGAGGAGGTCACCAAGATGATCAGAGGGACTGGCCACCTCTGGCATGAGAAAAGGCTGAGAGAACTGGATTTTTCAGTCTGGAAATAGAAGGCTTAGAGGTGACTCAATTGTGGCTGTCCAGTACCTGAAGGGAACCTACAAGGAATATGGAGAGGGATCCTTTACAGGGACAAGGAGAAATGGCTTCAAACTGAAAGAGAGGAAGTTTAGATCAGATATGAGGAAGAATTTCTGCACTGTTAGGGTGGTGAGATGTGGGCATTCAGGGCTTATGCTCCGGCTAGCTGAGATACTGGAACAAGTTGCCCAGAGAAGTAGTGGATGCCCTGTCCCTGGAAATTTTTAAGGCCAGGTTGGATGGGCTCTGAGCAGCCTGGTCTAGTGGAACATGCCACTGCTCAGGACAGAGGGATTGGAATTACACTGATCTTCACTTCCAACCCAAGCCATTCTATAATTCTATGATTTTAAGAGGAAAATCTCAGATTTTGCAATGGAAAATCCACTGAGGAGAATCAGTAAGTCACTCCCCAAAGAAAGGAAAGCTTCTGACAACAGTATGGGTTGTTGATGGCACCAGGAATTTACCTTTTGTCATTTCTATTTTTACTTCCCTGTGTAGATGTGTTGAATTGTGGCTATGGGCAATAAGCACGTGCATACACCTAGAAGCACAGCCAGGATACCCTTGAGAAATAGTTAAAGTTGGTAGAAGAGTTATTCCAGAATTAATTAACATTCTCCACTACAACCCAAGCCTTCACACAGCAGAAAAGCATATGTGTTTATTTTTCCCATCACCATTCAACACACACACTTGCGGACATATATGTTATTTGTAATGCCACCAATAGACTACATTGTTTTTAGTGTTCTAAAACCATAGAGCTCTAATCAGTATTGACTAGTGATTAGTACTAGTTAAAATTCCTACCAACTTTTACTGCTTCTTAAAATGCATGCCCTTCCCCTCCTATTGATATTTTTTTCATTTATTGGTACTAAAACCCTTTTTGCTTGACCTAATAAAGCTAATAAAGGAGGGCCATATAAAATACAGGTATAATTTTCACTTTTGAGTGTGCCTCCAATAGCTTTCTTCTGGATCTTCAACAGAAATTTCCTTCTCCAAAAGTGTTTCCTTTAGGAGAAGTGTGGGTAATTTTTACAAGCCGTTTTCCTTTCTGTCTGCAGTCAAGATCTATAAAAGATAGGGAATTTACTCTATTTCTATTTGAAATTTACGGAATATCCAGAGACTGGAACAATTTGCTTCAGACTAAGGCTCAGGCAACAGTATGGCTGTTATACTCAGTGAAAAAGGAAATAATGTACTCACAGAGCTAGAGACGATTGAGTCTCCATAAAGTCAATTTACCCCTTCCCCTGTCCAAAGCAGGTTTACTTTCTATGGTACATATTTTTCCTCATTCTTTGTTCTTTCTTGGTTTTAAATGTCCATGAGAGTAAAGAAAATGTATTGAAAAATTTGATGTTCTCTTTTCTGCTGCACACAACCTTTGCTTTACTGCTTCCAAGAAAATAAAGTAAAAGAGATTAAGTTCCTATGCTTTATTTTTTGAGAAACTTCTAGATATATATTCTATGGCTAACATCTTCAGCTTAACAAGAGATTTATGTTGTAACAAGAAGAGCACTTTTCAAGACTTCATCCATTTATATTTCAGTGGATAGACATTTCTCATATTTAATAGGCCTTTGCTCAAAAGCTGAAGTTATTCCAGCAAGACTCATGTCCTCATAGATACATTCCTAAACTGCCATTACCATGCATTTCATCTTTTATTTGCTTGCACATTGTACCAGATTTCTGCCTGCACCTGTTTTTCTTTAGGACATCAATCTATCTCCAGTATTTCTGCTTGTACTGTTGTATAAAATGTGTTGGTGGATTGGCATATTATAGTAGCACTGACATTACTGAAAATTAATTGCAGAAAGTTGCCATTATTTTACTTGGTCTCATTTGTCTAACCTTCAAATTATCTGAATGAAATAAACAAAACTTCAAACATGATGAAAAAAAGCATAAATCTCAAAGAGTTAACGGGAAATGATCATCTCCCTTTAATCCTGTCAGTTGTATAAAAGGAATGTGAATTCAATCGTGTTTCCTCGTTCATACTACAAGAGGGCTGATGAAATAATAAAGAATTTCAATCATGTACTAAATATGAGAGAGAGGTTTATAATTGCCTGCCATATAATTTTTTTCTTTTACTTGCTACAAAAGCACTTCCTTTCTTTGCTTGTGTTTATAAATTTTGCACATCTGCATTCTTTGCTCGTGTATTGACTTATAAACATTCCAGATTTAACAAGGTATGAGGGCTGTTAAAATATATGACCCATTCCACTTTTATTTCCATTTCATGTGTTTACCATTATTTCATAGGTCTGATTTGGGATTATACCTGAAGACGAATGTTGGAGACACACAAAAATCACATTATACCCTGAGTTTCTTGGAATTTCCTCTGTGTTTTCCTCATGGATTTATATTTGAGTTTATAGTAGAGTTATGGTAGTGAAAGATTTCAAAACATATTCATCACTCTTTCCACAAGAAATGCAAATTGGAACATCCTGTCTTGCGGTCATACATGCAAAACCCAAACTCCCACAAACAAAAAATGGACAGCAAAACTGAAGCTCTGACATACTAAAAATCTTCAGAAAAGACCAGCAAACATACAAATACAACCAAACATCGTCATTACTTATTTATATGAGAGAAATTTCAGACTTGCAAGAATGAAGTCAGCAGGGACTTTTTTTTGGTAACAGATAACATGAATTGACATTAGCTGGGTCTCATTTATTTGTTGTGACACCTAAAACCTCAACTTTTGTTTTGCTAAACAAATTTGAATTTGAGCTACAGAAACATCCTTCCCCCTCCCCCACCACCCCAAAAAGGTGACCCCTGTCTATCTGATAACACATTATCAATTATGATACTTCAGATGCTTTTCAAATGCCAGTGGTGCTACCTAGGAAGTCTGCTCATGATTATAACAGCTGCTAATGAAAACAATCTACACAATTTTAACAATGGATAATGTGATGAAAAATTTAGACATATCACACAAAAATCTTTGAGAAGGGGAGATTCATAGAAGAGTCCAGGAAATGTGAAACACAGGAAGGTAATTTTTCTCCTAAAATTCCCTCCTCTTTCCATCACCTCTGTTTTTACAGTTTTTTAGACTAACACAACTTTTCAAAACTAATTCTACTTCAGGAACAAAACTTCATGTGTTTTGCAGAGAAAGGAAGGACTTTCTATACACCTCAGACTGGTGTCTCATAGGAAACTTAGTGCATATTCCCTTCATCTTTGCTTGTCAGGAAAAGCAGCACAAAGAGGATTGACTGATGCTCGCAGCATGTCTTTGATCTCAATGAAAATTTAGCACTCATACTAAAAACTCTCCCATCCTTGAGCCAGTGAAAAGGGGAGGGAAAGCATGCACAATTAAAAAGAAATGCCATAGAAACAAGGCAAAATTTTGTCTCTAATCAAATATTTCTTATGGACATCAGGCAGCTATTAGGTGGTTTGGTGAAAGCTCAGGATGCTTCACAAAAGCCCTTTATCTCCAACAGTGCAAATGAGGTTAATGGACTCATTTTCACTCTGTGATTCACTTCCTCTGTTCTGTTTCTTTGTTTTATGCAGATAATTGGAAACAACAAAGAAACATCATTCTCTAGAGCTTAGAGAGGAAGGGAAGTTCACTTCTTTCCAAAAACACAAATTTAAAAGAAGGAAAATAAAACCAGTTGGCAGAAAATAATAGTTATACAGAAGGGTGATAGGCAATTAACACCCACCCTCCCACATTCACACAACCTACAGAAATGGCTCATCCTACACAGCTTCCCCTAACTCTTTAGGCTTGAATAAAACATCACTACTGTCTGTCCCTTGGGAGGGCCTCAGCACTGATGGGAGATGGCACTGGAGAGGCACCAAGCAAGGGGAAAAAAAAGACATTAACAGTACTGAACATAATATTCTCTGACAGAGAAATAATACTGTTATGATTTACTTACAGTTTTTCAAAACTAGAAAAGTTAGTTCTATGAGCAGAAGTCACAAAATATTCTTATTTCCACATCTCCTTTATTCAAATATTACTGCAAGTGTTGTAAAAATCTGGCTCTGCTGGTCACTGACAAACATTTTTTAGAAAATATTGTACTGCAGTGCTGAAATGCAACTTATAAACCTTTTCTTCAGCAAAGACAATAACATTGCCCATAGTTTACATTTTGTTGTATTGGCACCAGGAAACAGGAAAATAAAGAGGCTCACTTATTTTGAAATCAGAGAAAGGGAATGTTTGGAGAACAAAACACTTGCACACATATAGTAGCTCCTTCAAAGATGAAATTGGCCATCAGTGTTCAGAGCATACTAGAAAGGCTGTGCAACCTCTCTAAATACAAATTTGAGGGACTGAGTTTTCTCAGCATTTTGAAAGGTCAAGAAATGTAGCAGTGGGATTGGATGAATATCATAGCACTGTTTTTCTTAAATCTCATCATTTTACTTCTGCATTTGTTATGTATGTTTATATTTGCTAATACAAAGGTTTAACAGTGTAAATACCTGTAACTATATCTAGCAAAGAAATCTGGACTCATTTTTGCAATGAAAACATATCTTCACCAAAGAATTAATAATTATTTCTGCTGGCCATCTAGCATTGTGCAGATGGCTACTGCCCTCTGAACTCAAGAAGCTCACTTCCTAACCAACTACAGCTTTGCTGTATTTGCAGCAAAGAAGCGTTTGATGCTTTTTTATCTGAACTTATTCCTAAGGAAACTAATGAAAGTATCTTTGATGACCACCTGGCCCAAATGTTTGCAGTTCCCCAGTATTCTCCTTCTCTGCATCTTTTTCTTGCAAATGTTATTTATTAAAAACCATCACTTGGAGTGCTTCTAAAAACAAGTAAGGAGGAACATGTACATTTGGAGAGAATAGAACAAAAATACCTTTACCTTATAAGATGCAGATTATGAATATAAAGGTTAGATTTCTAACATGCATCCAAAAGACTGGCTTTAAGTTGCAGTCTTTAATATATTCTTTTATATATATATAAATAAATAGCATATATTTATATAGCAATATTCATGTGAGAACATAATGTTATAAATGGGTTCTATAAATTAAGCTTCCTCAGATTCACAGCTTCTGACAGTTAATGTGTGTAAGTACAGTATTGGAAATGCAGATTTTGAAATAAACTTGTGACATGAAGGTTAGGACACCACTGTTCTTTTGACATGCCTTTAGAAGACTTTTCAGAGGATGAAAGATACTAAGGAAAAACAAACACCCCATAGTTTAGGTAACAGGACCGTCTATTTGCATGAACAGATGTGGGAATGAGGCTTCAGGGAGTTCATGATTGACTTCTATATCCCACTAGAACAATATCTGCATGCATGCTTGGTTTTTATGGAAAAATGGTGGAATTTTAAAGTACAGGTCAGCAATCAGAAATCAGGCAGATTTCATAGTCCAACTGAAATGACAACAAATCAACCTGACTTTTGACCGAGAAAGGGTATAAAAATTACCTGGAGGAACTAGACAATCTATCCCTCAAAGACAAAGAAACAGAGGCAAAAAACATTTCAGAAGAAATCTGTCCATCAATCTGTCTCCAGAAATGTAATAGTGATCTGGGGATTTTACCTATCAAAATTAACAGATTTTAACTCTTGATGTATTATGTACAGCATTTCTTCTCATTGTCTCCTATGTGTGTTTAATAAGATATACCTAAACATCTTATGGATATTTACTTAGAATGTCACAGACTGTTCTGAAAAATTCAACATATTATGTTTCGAAAACAAAATAATTTTCACATTTTAGGATGTGGAAACTGGCTATGCTAGAACTTTTGTTTAAGGCAATAGGCTAAAAGAAACAGTAGTAGCTGAATTGCAGATATTGGCAAATATGCATGTTACAGCAACAGGAAGTTTAATTCCTGTGACAGACCAACTTTAATTTGATAACAATGAAATGAAAATAACCTTGAAACTACTGTTTCCCCTTTCTACTTAGAGTACTTCATATAACACTAAATTTTCCATTCCTTGGGTAATGTTATGACTATTTATAGTATCACATTTATATTTTATTTTTATTAGACATGCACCTAGTAAGTTTGAAAGAAATCAAATTTTTAACACTGATAAATTCTGCTTTTAAAATTTATGTTCTCTATCTGAAGAATTCATGTTCAACCTTAAATGTGTGGCACACTTCAAAAGTGCAACCTGCATTTTTTTGGATCAAAAAAAAAATTTTGAAACACAAACACAGTTTTTAATATAGAAATTTAAATGTCAGTTTTAAAAATCCAAGAGTTTTGATGGCTTTTTTTGATTTTCATAAATGCTAACATAGAAGACCAAGCACAATAAATATTGGAGGCACAACTTTTAAGAACTTCTTTTTAGTATATGGACTGTCAACAGACAAAAATACTGAACAGTCTAAGGCTTCAACCTATGAGAGCTTCTCAATTATTGACAATCATGACAGCACTTAAAAATCAGCAAAAGGTCAAACAATGATATTTTTTTTTCCTCTTCAGGATTTCAAATGTAAAAAGTTAAGTTTATTTCTCCACTTGGTGCCTTTTGTTTAAACTATTAAGAGGCCCCTTTCTCTGAAATGCTTAGAGATCTGAAATATCATGCCAAGTTAGACTGAAAGTGAAATTAAATTTAGTGTTACATTCTTTAATGAGCAGCACCTAGCCTTTTAAGCCATAATGGGATCCACATAAATTAATTACACCCTGAACTCCATTTCACCTGTTATATAGATTAAAAGACAAGAGCACTTTATGAGCATACTTGTTTTGATTTTTTTTTACCTCCAAAGAAATATTTTTCTCCAGTCTTGACTTGTAGAGGGCTGTTAGTTCGAACTGCTGAAGCTTCATCGCCATCAATGGTGAGGACAGCAAAATTTTCCTTAGCCAGGAATCGAACTTCATGCCACTGCCCATCATTGAGACCAGAGCCTATGAAGAACAAAAATCCATTGCAACATTTTACTACTCCAGTATTTATTATCTCTAAGTGTTTTGTGTGTCTCTCTCACAGACTCATCATATAACATTTTATAAAGGCTACTGCAGAAATAAAATCATTTTAGTGGGATAACAAGATATTGTTATCAAAGTTACTATTACAAAGAAATGCACATTATATCATAAATACAAGTCATGAAACTACCAAAGTGTCCATGCTTGCAGGCATAACAGTATTTAAGCACAGGTGTTATCACTCACCTTTCCTCTCAAAAGGCCATGTTCTGCATTTTATTAATAAAGAAGATGTCTTAATTGTCTCTATGATCAAGCTCAGAAGGTAAAGGTATCGATTCATCCACTTAACTATTCTGAGTAATAGTGCCAAATAGTGCCAACTATGCTCATGTTAGGCATATATCAAGGTAGATATTTCCAAGAAAAGGGAAAGGAAAAATAGGAGGGGAAAAGGCTCACACAGGTGATGAATTCACAGCTAATTGAGATGTAGGGCTACTTACAGAGGAGGAAGACAGAGGAAGACATTATCACAGAGAAAGTTCAAACCCAGCAAATGTCTGAAAACCCCACAATTTTACAGGAGCACCACCCTCCAAATACTGGCAGCAGTGAAGCAGATGGAATTGTTCATTCATTCAGATCTTTTAAAACCCACAGAATTTATATGCTTCTAATATTGTGTCCAGCAGCTGGCAGCAAGCCAGTTCACCTGGCACATTGAGAACTGCCAAAGGGTACTGGTTTGTTCCACTCATTTCTGTGCAGACAGGTTGTGCTGGGCCAGCAAGTAAGTGGTAAATGCTGTAGTAAAAGCAGGTTCCAAGTTATGGCACCTCTTGCAAGCAACATTTTCTCCACCTAGATAAAGTCACCTTAGCAAAATGTAATTTGCCAAAATAAACCACAATGCAATGTAATAAGCTCTTTCTTATTAAAATTAAGTGGCATCCAAAATGTCAGCAGAAGTATAATGCAAGGAAACTCAAAATATTTAAAAGAATGTTACCTTCTATGAATAAGGAATAATAGTCATGGCAAACAGATATACCTAAACATTTCACGGATATTTTTTCCTAGTGTTTTCACACCTTTGTTTAAAATATGAGATCAAGTTGAAATAACATAGATGGCTCTTAGAATGTTCTCAGAGAATTCATTTGGATGAATAAAAGTGGCAGAAGCCTCTTGAAAATGTATCATAAGAAATGTTACTGCTAAACCTTGTAAGCTTATTCAGTCTAGAGCAAGAACAGATGAAAGGCCTAATATATCAAATGTTAGGGATTTTTTCTGTTTGTAAGTTCTTTTGCTATCACCTACATTACATTTGAAAAAGAAGAAACTGAAAAACGCACAATTATAATTCAGATTAAGTTAATTTTCACTGATATTAAATGAAGAAATAAAAAGACATAATTTTTTATAGACTTCAAAATCAAAATTTTTACAGCATGTGCTACTACAACTGAAGCATATGAGAGTGTACTAGAAACCCCAGTTTTTCAGCCTGGGTTATTATTATTAAATATTAAACTAACTATTAAATTTTATTTAATAAAATAAATAAACCTAATATTAAAAATATATTATATATTTTTATCAATGTATTCAGTATTACCTTGAACTGAATAACAACAGCTAGAGACTCCTGGACAATATTAAGAATTGGCTATTAAAACACAGGGTGCAAAAGCAGTGGCATGGGCTGTTCATCACTAAGAGAGGTATATCTAAAACTCTCTCTGGAAAGGGGGCTATTGCAGAAACCAAGACACAACAGGATATGAGACAAGAAAGTGCACAGTTCAGCACAGCCAAGCCTCTCAGCCCCAGGCAGGCAGAGGTGAGGGGAAATGGGGCAGAAAAGTCCCTGCCACTTCAAGGTGGAGTGAGAGCAAGGGAGAGAGGGGCTCTGGCCACCGGGGCAGAGGAACTGCTCATGAGAGCAGCAGAAGCACAGTTCTGGTCTTACCCCTGCATCCCACTTGTGCTGCTCAGGAACAGGGTGTAGAGGAGTAGTGGCTAAGGAAGTTGAACTTCAAGAAGAAGGAGGCAGAGAAGTGTTGTTTGAATGACTGTCTTTGCTTCTCACTACCTAGATCTATTTTAATTAGCAATGAATTAAATTAGTTTTCGCAAGCCAAGTCTGTTTTGCTTCCGACTGTAATTGGTACATTCTCTCTCCATGAACTTCTCAGTCCTATTTTCTTCCCTTGCCCTCTCGACGTGTGGTAGTGAGAGAACCCACTCTGACAAGTTATGGAGCTAAAGACGGATGATTGTGCTGTGAAATTAGAAATTCACTGTATTTCATATAATAAGGCTAAGTTTACTACCCTCACCCCTTGAAGATACCCCTTCATAAAAGAATGAACAGAAATGGCATAAGAAGAACCAAACCAGTTCAGTTATTTTAATGTGTATTTGTGTAATTTGTGTTTGTATTGTGGTCCCCCCACGTTTAGTGAAGGGAACCCCCCCAAGCTCAGCAGCTCAGTAAGAAACTGAACATTGCCATGACTCAGGGCAAAAAGCAGATGGAGGGAAGGTGGGTCAGCAGAGTTGGTGGTTCTCCTGAGCAGATCAGGAGATCATGAGGAGAACTACAGGTTAAGAGCAAAAGTGATTTCATGCATTTTCTCTGTGTGCATAGCATTTAGCAAGATATACGAAGGGAACACATTACTGTCTGTAAGCTGCTTGCTAGAGGCATGATTGGAGAGGCATTGTTGTTTTGACTGTATTAAAAATATCTGCCCCACACGTTGGCATCATTCCTGTCAGTCTCTGAAAGATGACACTGTTTCTGCTTTATGAACTTTTCAGTGTATTGATACAAAATAATAATGAATTAAGGCTGCTTTCTTTTTAGCTAAAGGTATTAACCATTGTCATGGAGCTTTGCAGTATGACAGCAATATTCCCAACCGTTCTGGCTCAAAGTTGTCACAAAAATTCTTTTGCAATTTTACTTTTTTTACTACTGTCTTGAAAGAATTGTGCACCCTAGTCAAAAAAAACCCCTAAAACCACCTTTTATCTCTGCCACTGTTTTTATTTGATTTTTTATTTATGTATTAGCAGCAGTAGTGTTAACCCTCCTTTATTAGTGAGACAGTGATTTGTTTCAGGAACTTAAATTATTATTGGGATATAGGTTTTATATATATATATATAGGGTGATAAATTCTATACCTGGATGACCTATTCCTATCGTAGTATTCTATTACAAGCCTCATGTATATTGAAGGATTATTTTTGCTTGCTGAGATTTTTCTATAAACCAAAACTCATTAGTAAGAGTAGTACATGTCTCATAATAAAAGAATTTTCAGCTGGAAAGTTTAGGATGGCATTCCAAATGCACAATAATGATCTCTCATTGCAGTTTAATTTCCTCATCTGAGCTGATACATATATTTATTTGCATTCCTTTTCTTCTTACTCTTTTTTGGTATGCAAGTTGAGAGAAAAAAAAGAAGAAATACATATTGCTGCCACCACAAATTCCCTACTGAGTTCTGGAAAAGATGGTTTCATATGCAAATTAAATATCTTAATGAAATGCATTCTCTCTATGCAGGTTTTCTATTTAAATGACATTATTTTAAAAGTAGGACTCTTGAGTTAGGCGCTTTGATTGAACAAGAAGAAACAGATGTTTTGCTTATTAAAGACATGGAAGAAGAACTAGATTAACGAATACCAAAAAAGTATAAGAGTTTAATACATAATGGAGAATTCAGAAAGATAACATCTGGTCAAGTTTTGCCTCGGGGAAAACTGCAACAATAAAAGTCTCAAATTCTTCTACGAATAACCTTGTGTGGTCAAATTTTTCTTTGAAAGGTACTGACCCATGCAATGACTATCAATGAGTGCTGGCTTATACAGTTTGCTGACGTACATGGACAAAATTCTTCTGAAGTTCACAGCATAACATCCGCCACACAAAAACAGAAGCTTTTCTTAATTTTGATGTAGAACTGCAACCCAAAATTCAGTTGAAACGTTAAAGAAGAGAGCAAGGAAACCATATTATCATTATCTTCGTGGAGGACTGGAGCAGTGCAAGGCTATCCAGCTGCACATGGGTCGTTAGATCCCACTGCTGTAGTAAATATTTTGTACTATAATTTCTTGCATATTCTACTAGGAGATTAAGTCCTCAATACCCAACCTGAAGGCAGAGGAAAAGATTTGTTATTTCTTTCACTTTAGACAGACAGAACCATGTTTGAGGATGGTGTTGTAATTGTTATTCCTGGCTAATCCCTCTCCAATGCAGCAGAACTTTGCACTAGTATTTCTGACTATAAGAAAACAATCCAACAATGTTTTGTTTGAAACATTCAGCTGTGTTCAAATATACAGCAATGTATGCCATGAGTATTCAATCTGAAAAAAATAAAATATGATCACCAGATGTAATTACAAGAGCCATGCTTTTTCTGTATTTAGTTAATTGTAGTTCTTAACTGGAAAAGCAAAATCACAGCTCCTCCTAAAGTAATATTTTAGATATTTGCTTCAATAAGCTATCTAAGTATATGATCTGTTTTAGGATTTTGGTTTCAGAAAAGATGTTTTTATTTTAAGTTTTATTCATTGTTTTGCTATCCCAAAGCAGTAAGATAAGACAGTGGCAAATGCAGTCCTTGAAGGTCTTTTGATGATGGAAAACCTTGTTCTCCAAAAGAAACAAATCAGCTGTGTTAAATGTTGTCCTCATGTTTAAACTCGAGCTATTTTTTAAGGTGAGTAGATGGAAAAATGTTCCAATTTTGCCTGTTGGTGATATCTAATTTGTACTGATTTTGCTCTGCAAGTTAATACCAGAGGAGAAAAAAATGAGCATTTAGCTTTATATGCATCTCTAATCTTATACATATAGGACATATATTTGAAAGGGCAGGTAATTTTCTTGTTTCCACAGTCAATACGGTTATGCAGGAAACAGAAAATACAACAAATACATAAATCTACAATGCTGCAGAGTCTTTATAACGTTCAAACATTATAAAAGGCTTGACTACTGGTGATTTTAATGTTATGAACCACAAACCTGGCAAATAATGGTCAAATTCATAAATATTTCTTTTTGCTCTGTGTTTTACTGAAAAGTAATAAAAACAGATAAAATGATGTTTGCACTTGAATGACAGACAAAAAAATTGCATATTTTAAGTTTAGACACTTGTAGAATCTTGTGCAACTGCTGAAACAATTTTAGCTTTATAAGCACAAGATTTTCCTCTCCTCTCTCATCTATTCTTCACACATTCTTTATTCTCAGTAAAAAATAAAAATTTTTTTTGTTGTTTTAGATATGAAAATATATGCACCTGGAAATTAGAATATTGATATGTGCTTCAGCTTGCAGAAAGAATGCTGTTGTTAAAGATCAAACATAACTTTTGCCACTGCTTTCTTCCTTTATTCCAGTCAATGTCACATCAGAAAATGTTGGTTCTTAAAATGCAATCTATGCCCTGGAATTGCTCAATGGCAATCATCTCCATGAATGGCTCCCAGATTAATCTTTACTAAGATACAGGAAATGGTCACTCATTGTCTACGAGTGGCCAATACTAATAAAAATATTATTTAGCATAACTGTTATGCTAACTTAGCATATTACTCATTGTTTAGCATAGCTCTTCTGAACTCTCTGAAACTATTTGCAGCATCTAGCTTTATCTGTCTTTTAGCTGGCAACACCATAATAACCAAACGCCACTGTCCCCCATACCCAGACAATCATCATCACTGAGGCTTGAAGACATTTACCTGTATCTAGGAGTACCTAGAACAAAATCAAAACAATGAACGTGCTAATGCAAAATATGATCTATTATTAGGATTCAAGAAACTTCAATAATCATTATCAGCTTTGGCAATTTAACTCCACTTTATCCTACAGACACACTTTAGAGGAGAAACCTCCAGATTTTTTTCTGGAAAGTTGGTTGGTTTTTTTGGGGGGGGGGTGTTTTTGTTTTTTTGGTTTTTTTTTTTCTTGTAACTTATAAGAAATGGTCTTAGAAATATCATTAAACTTACAAATCTCTAACTTCATTTTATAATTTTATTAATCAGCTGTTAGATACCATACTGAACTGAATTATTATTTTAATTTGCTAAGCATCACAATATTTCGATAAGTGAGCTAACCTGTAATTTCCGTCTTATGATGGAAAGTCACTTTTTTTATGGCTATTATTCTGTCATACTTTGTTTAAGTTTATTTGCGAAGGCCTTTCTGAATTTGAAACCCTTTTGTTTCACTACAATCACTACAATTTTTAATATTTATTTTATATTTATTAATTACAAGGCTAAATTTGAAAAGAATAGAGCAGGTAAACTTCAGTATTTTGTCTTATCTTCTAACTAATCAAGTTCAGATGTCTACAAAACCATGATACAGATCTTTTTCTTTGCGCATTCATGCTGGCTAAACAATATAAAAAAATAAAATAAGTAGATATTTCAGACAAGGGAGGAAAGTGAATCTGTAACTGTTAATTTCACAATACTGAAGTAGTCAGTGAAAAGAAGCATATTTCCCTAGATTTTCTCACTATTTCCCAACTGAAACACTTTCCCTTTGATGTAAGCAGCATATGTAATTGCAAACAGAACAGAACTCGGTGCAGAGGGTTTTGTTGGTAAGAAAAAAATCAGGTACTAAAAGCACAAAAAACTCCATTGAACTAAAAGGAAATTGACATTTTCTGACCAACAGCTAAAATAAAGTGTAACTTTGTTTTGATATTTTAAATGCATGAGACTAGCTTAGCAAGCCTGGGCTCTGAATCAATGAGAACATTTAAAAAACAGTTTTAGTAGGAGATTACTCAAGGGTATAAAAGCTGTGCACATCTTAAAGTACTCTGGCAAAGTGTCTCAGATGTCCTAAATATGTCTCAGATATCCAAACAGTTCTTTCAATGCATATTTTCTGGCAGCCATTAATGCATGACTGAGAGTTTGAAGCCTATGATGGGAGAAGAGGTGATTGAGCTTTATCACTTAACTTGTGGTACACTAAAGCAGCTTTTATGTTGCTCATTTGGCAATACTTTTAAATCAGCACCTGTAACACTTTCATGATGCGTCTGCCTAGAAGATATAGAAGGCTCTAGGCTCAAGATTTTCTGAAAGGAAATAAGCATAGCAGCCCTCTTTGTGTCTCAATATTATTATAAAAAAACCTCTTTTCATAGTTTTATCATTATTGTATATAGGCCCCATACAAAAAATCAGAGAAAAAATGCACTTTTTCTTCTAAATTAAATATAGTGCTTTTTACAAGGATATGCTCATACCTCTGCCTCTGTATGAGGCATGGACTGTAGAAAAAACAAATCCACTGCTCCTACCAGAACAAATCACTAAATGTTGGCATTATCTAGCAAATACCAATGACCAATTTATTAGTGTTTCTTCATGATCTGTTTTTAATTAAACTCAAGCCACATTAAACCCACTCTTTTTTAAAGCCATTTGTGTTTTTTCAAACCTGGAGTATTCCACTGCCAGAACCAAACAGTGCTACATACGAAAAGTGCTTTTCTTTGAATGACTTTCTGTAGGGTGGTTGAAACCCTGTTAGTGACACATTGAGGCTGAGCAGTTCTACAGCCAAAAAACAAAAGCAGAGAACTCTGCACAGCAGAAAAGAGTTTTGTGCATGAACCAGTGTCCTGTAGAGGTGGAGGCAAAAGTTTATATGTAAACTGAATTGTGGTTTTAGTTTGTTGCTGAAGTGTATGTATGGAGCAAATCTTGCAGTTGTCCCCACATAGTGGACTTTGTCTTGTATTGGTAAAAGTCTCCATGCCTGAGGGCTGCATTTTCTTCAGATGAAACTAAGTCCAAACTCACAAACTCCAGTGTCATGTGCAAATGACTTTGCATGGACTTTCAGGTCTCAGCATGAGCTGTTCTGCTCTGTTGTTCACTCCTGTTGTGCTGCACTGCTTGCTGCTGAAGACAGAGCCAGGTCTAAAATGTTGAAAGCATTTGGTTTGGACACTGGGATCACAATTCAAAAAGGAAACACAGTCTGTTCTCTTCTATCAAGAAACCTAAAGAAAATATGATAAAACACCACCCTGCCATAGTGCTCTGCAAGGGAGAAGCTCAAGAAGAAAATATTCCTTGCTCCAAGAAGAAAATATTTTCTCCATAATTTGTGTGTATTTGCTGTCACAGATCACTATTTCTGTTGGCTAAGTAGATGCATGTTTTTCAAAACCAGAAAGCTGACAGAGAAACAGTTAAGTTCTTCGTGAACAACAGTAAAGTCTTAAAATAATAATAATTTCAAATGGTCCACTTTCTTAACTAAAAGCATTTTTTTAATAGAATCATAGAATCACTAAGGCTGGAAAAGACCTCCAAGATCATCGAGTTCAGCCTTTGACTGCACAGCATCATGGCAACAAAACCACAGCACTAAGTACCATTCCCAGTCATTCCTTGAACACTTCCAGAGATGATGACTTCACCATCTCCCTGGCAACCTGTTCAAATGTTTAACCACCCTTTCAGTGGAAACATTCCTCCTGATATCCAATCTGAACCTCCTCTGGCACAGCTTGAGGCTAAGTCCCCTTATCCTGTCTGTACAGGACAATGTTGTAATTATACATTATGTTTTCTTAAGAGCACAGTAGCACGTAAACATAAAATATATTCTGTCTCAAAGGTAGACATAAAAAAAGTATTTGGATCTTAGGGAGTGGTTTTATAAGGAAATCATAAAAACATAATTAAAATTATAGCATTGTGGGATTGCTTTACATTTTACTGAATATTGCCTTTCACAGACTGCTATTGGACAATGCAAGTTACATCTCAAAGTCAAGATAGCCTGTACTCTATGACCATTAAATTTGTCCTGGGTTTTAAGTGTGTATTTCATGTGTTCATTTATGAGGAACTATCTAATAATAGCATTCTTTCAGCATAAAAGAAGCTCTAAGAGGTAAAGAAATTTGAAAATGCCTCCAGCTCCTCTGCTTCTCTGCCAGTTTGATATGGCAGCAATACCTCTGCATTTTTCACTAGAGGTTGTCAAAGACAAATGTGATGTTTAAACGACTAAACCTCACACCTTTGAAAAGGTATCAGACCATCAATTCTTCAAATAAGTAGTGCCCTATTTTGCTCCTCCTTAACATAGCATTAGATTAGCTGCGAATTTCAGTGGAGTTTCCCCAGACTCCTGGAAAATGAGGAATGACTTCACGCCCAGTGAGAGAGAAAAGGCAGTTCTTTCAAATACAGGCACACAGCAGTGGAGCTTTCTGCACAGCAGTGCTGAATCACTGTTCAGAGCTGAGTTGTTACAGTGCTGGGTCCTAGAAGAGCTACCTTTGAAATGCAGAATGAATCCAGTGGCTGTAAGAGAAGAGAGCCAGGAACAGAGCAGCCCTGGCAATATGATTCATAGGACACTGGGAGAGCTGACATGGGAGAAACACAGTGATAGGAACTCACTTGTACATGATACAAGCATCTGCTAGTTAGTAACAGAGGGATTGAGAACCTGATATTGTAATGTTATCATTACAACCATAAAATAATATGTCTAAAAAAATATTGATAATAAGTATTAAAGAGCCACACAAACATATCTTTGTCCTTTTGATGTCGGGAATTCAGCTGGGGTTAATGTCACTGATGAGGAAATTGCAATGATGAGCTAATTAAAAATGCCTCTGCTGAAGTCCTGAACCTCCAGCTATCTACACCAGCTGAGAATTTAGGCCAACATCGAGAAAACCCCAAATTTTCATGGAGCTGGATTAGATGAGCTGCAGTATCTTTCACACCTACCAGCCTGTGATGATCGAAATTCTAGTGAGGCACTCACTTTTCCTGGTCACCATTACTACCAGATTTCATGATAAAAAAATTGCTCCCAACTCAATTTATATATGCTGTACCTACTCGTAATTACTGAATCTGTTCTGACAGTGAGGGAATCAACCTGCACTAAATTAACAACTCCAGAGCACCAAGTGATTTGTTAGAGCAAATTTCTGCCTTTAAAGGCAGCTCCACTCTTGCATCTGCATTGATCTTTGTGTGAATAGAAGGACCAGCAGTCTGTAGAAGAGGTAGGATTTTATAGAATTTTTATAGAATTTCTTTTTTCTAAGTTTCTAAAGAAAGCCAAAGATTCTAACTGAGGTATGAAGGTTGTACATAGATTGCAAGTTTGTTCTCTGTTTCTTTTTCCTTCAGGCATTTTCTTAAGAGGAATAATGATCAATTCTAACAATTCAACAGTTTTCCTACAGTGGAATACATTACTAACACACATTTCAAAAGCTTTTTAAACTCTTTGCTGACCACACAATTGTAACAACCTCTTTATTATTACTTTTTACTTCACCAGTGCTTTTCTATTTATTTAATTTTGTCTTTGTTCTAGTAGACAAAAGAAGAAATAAATTTTACCAGAAAATTTGTCATATCTGAAAAGACAGGGAAATTAGAAGTTTAGTCCGTCTGTGGTACATAGGAATAAGGCGACACTTCATGAATTATCAATAATTATGGTGTCTTTTCCAATTTTTTTCTGTCCAGTCACCTGTTAATAATTCCATTCATTTTTAAATAAGATGTGAGATCAGAATGGAAAATAGAGAAGTTGAAACCTGCTAGATTTTCCCCCCCTTTCTGCAGTTTTATTAAAAAATCTTAATGCAAATATGGGGGTTTTTGGGGTCAGAAAATTTAATCTCTTGTCTTACTGTAAAATTTCTTTTCAATAGAACTTGAACTGCACTGCTATTATAATTTTTCATTGCAGGTTTTCTGCTGCATTTTATGCATTAGGTGGTCTGTCATATGCATAATTAGTAATTACAGGACCCACAGGCAATAAATCACAAAAACATATTATCTTTGCATCATACCTTACTTGGGTTAGCAACATTCTGATGCACGGTAGAGGCTGTCACTAGCACTTTATGAAGATAGATGATTGAGCTGTGCAACTCATAAGCTGAATTGTGATAAATCATTCAGTTCACTCTCGCTAAAGGCCTCGTGACCGTGTCAGTTAAACACGGCTGAGCACACCTCTGACAGGAACACAGGCACCCATGCTGGTGGCCTGGACACTGGTTAGGGACTGTTGGACTAAGCCAGTCTAGAGAGCCTATTCTCATTCAGAGGATCCATGATTCCAGTTAGCTATTTGAGATCTGCTGATAAACCCCTTCTCTCTCCAAAAACAAGAACAAAAATAACAATAATGTGTTGCACCAGTCCCTTTGTTAGACAGTAGAAATGAGCCAAGACACAGACTTGTGGCACACAGCATGAAAAGGGTCCTGGTTTATTCCTCTTTACAGCTGAGCTATCCTGACTCCAACCATTCACTGACTCTGGCTGCAGCAAGCTCCAGCTGTAAGTTTCCCTTGCAGGCTCTCACTGCTGGTTTTTTCCTGCTAAACTATAACTGCAGGTATCAGTTTGCAGACTCTGAATGCAGGCTTTTCCCAGCTAGACTGTGACTGCAGGTTCCAATAACAGGCTCTGACTGCAGACCCAGACTGACCTTGCAGCAGTCATTCTCTCTCCCCAGGATCCTTCTTCTTCATGATTCATCCTCCATGATGATCTTCCCCTCACCGGCTAACCCACACTTATCTTTGGATAAATGGATATAGCTGCGACTCATCAGGGGCAAGGTTACCTATATTCCCTTCTCCTACACAATGTTTATTTATTTATTTTTGAATTTGAGTGGTTTTATAGAACATACACACATTACAATAAAGTTACTAGTTACTAGTTCCTCTGCTGTCATTTTCGAAAGGCCAGCATGTCAAGAAATGTCTCTGTGAATGGATGCTACTTTTAAAAAATAACACAGAACAGAACTATCATTTGGTGTTCTAGTGATAAATGAGGAAAACAAAACCCAAAAACCTAAATTATGATCTAACATGAAATTATTTTTAATTTGATTACCACAAGAGATTTGATACAAAAATTAGAAAATAAAAAGCCAAGTAATTTGAATATGAAATTAATTCTATTGGGTACTTGCTGTGTTTTCCCAAATTCCCTAAAATATCCCTTAGAAAGACACAGTTTGAGATACATTTATTTTCTGACCTACTAAAAATGTGAACATGATGATTTTATTCCTTAAATTCTACTTGTTCATCACTGATAAAAACCAACTTCAACAATAAAATACATTATGAAACAAAACCAGCCTAGCAACTGTCCTAAAAATTCACAGTAAATAAATAGGTAAATAAACATATTTACCATAGTAAATCTGTTGTTTCATGCATGACTGCCTTCATATCACAGAGACCATCTGGAAATGGATTTTTAAACAAAACTTCTCTGAAAATTTGATGGTGTAACTAATGTTATTTTGGTTTGATGAAAAAAAGCACAATAAAGTCCCATCTCAGATTCCAAAGCATGTCAATGGAAATCAAATACCCTTACTGACAAGAATACTGGTAGAAATCAAAAACTTTAAATAACACTTTTATTGAAATAATTTATCTATCTCTATATTGCTTTTTAAGTCGTTCAGTGCATGATAACTTAGCCAGCTGTTTATAGAAACTTTACATGCTACTTTGTTTAGGATTGGGTTAAACAGCACAGCAAATAAGCGTAGCTTCATGAACCTTCTTGTTCTGAATTTGCCAACTTTTTTTAAACTTCTAAGATATGTCAAACTGGTAATTAAATGTTGATTTATTACAGAAGACTGGCAATTATTGTAACTCATTTGCTAAGGCCTTATGATTTACTTCGCACTATAGAAAGTCAGGAAACACACAAAGTCCTTAGTGTTTAATTTCATTCTCTTAAGACATGGTAAGGGGGAAACTGTTTCAGCTTCACATAATAATGTCAGGCTTACAGTTGGGATCATGCTCAGTCACTCTTCATGTAGTTTATATCCTTGCAATGTTACATTTGTTCTTATTGTTACTGTGCCCTAGAAATCACCAGTTCATTCAGTGCTTCAGAAAAGCAGTGCTAAGCCAGAAGGAGGAACTTTCTCCAGGTTTCCATAGAAATGTCATGCTTTGGGAGAAGTTGCTCTTGCTGAATTAATGAAGTTGGTTATGATAAAGCTATTCAGGTCTAGCATTGGGAAAGTGCAACGAGGCTTGCATTTTGATGGAAAATCTGGGAGTTAACTCAAATGAAAAGTAAAAAGAATTTAATCTGGAAAACAGTTTGAATTCTGATGCTCTTCTCTTTCTGACTGCAGTCATATGGAGCAAGCACATCCACTGCTGGTACTGCCGATAGCAAATTAAACATCCCGAGCCATTAGACTTAGAATCTGCAATTCCTTAATGTGAATATGGGAGATAATCTTCTGTCAGGCGATTTGAAGATCTTGATTCAACTTCAAACCTTTCCCTGTGTCATGAGTTTTTGTATCCAAAATGAAAGAGTAGGCTTCTGAGTGAAAAACTGAGAATCCATGGTAACAGCAGGAATGATTGTTTGTTTATCAATGATGCAGAAGTTTTTGGTCCCTGTTTTACCAGTTTTTAATGGATTGAGTATCACATAGCAATGTTGGGGGAATTCTGGATTTTACTTCTCCTATGGTTTTGCACTTAAATACTTGGCACCTAAGTGGGGCTATTCCAGCAAAAAATGAGTACTTGGAGTTGCATTTAAAAAATATACAAAATTTACTTTTATAAAACATTGCGGACAAGGCCAATTCATTATAACGTGTTACAGTTTGTTTCTAAACATTTACAACCGTTGTGACTATAATGCAAATACTGATTTGCTCTGCTAGCTCTGTAGGCATGTAAAGGGAAAGGCAGAGGAATAGAAAGTATCTAAATTATACACACGTTCTACAGGGCCATGGCTTTCAAGTAAGCATGTTAATATCTTCCAAAATGACCATATAAGTAAGTTTCAGAATTATAAAGCAAAATTAGAAGCAAGTCAGTCCTCTGGAAATCTTTGGTCTGTATAGACTTGAAATGACAGAACTATAGATATTATTAATGGGTCAAGGTAAGAATACCTTAAACAGTAAAAAACCCCATTCTTTTCACTTTAAATATCACACTATTAGACATGACTATGAAGAAGCTAAGAAATTAGAAAATGCAGCAGTAAGTGCAGAGCATATTTTTAACACAAAGCCCACTGATAGCCAGAAAAAGTTTCCACTGGCTGGGGGTTGAGGCAGGTGCAAAGTATATACAGTGCAAATAGTTTACTTTGAATCTATTTCTCAGGGGTGGCTAAGTCTTCTTGTAAGTCTACAGCCTGTTCCAATGTTGTCATCAGAAACATGTTGAAATAAAATCTCCACTGAGACATGTTCTTATTGTAAATAAAGTATGATACACATTTACAGCAAATTTCCAGCTGCCTTATGCCCATGAGCTAGCTTTCATGCCAGTGGTATATATTTTTTAATTTGGGTTTTCCTATCATGAATCTGAAGATATGTGCTGGTTTGGGCTGGAGTAGAGTTAATTTTCTTCACAGTAGCTAGTGTGGGGCTGTGTTTTGTATTTGTGCTGAACACAGGTTTGACAATACAGATATGTTTTTGTTATTGCTGAGCAGGGCTTGCACAGAGTCAAGGACTTTTCTGCTTTTCCTACTGCCACACTGGACAGGAAGCTGGGGGTGCATGGGAGGTTGGAAGAAGACACCTCCAGGTGTTTGTTTTCCCGAGTCACTGTTACTTGTGATGGGGCACTACTCTCCTGGAGATGGCTGAACACCTGCCTGCCCATGGGAAGCACTGAATCAATCCCTTGTTTTGCTTTGCCTGTGTCTATGACTTTTTCTTTCCTTATTAGACTGCCTTTATCTCAACCCATGAGTTTTCTGGCTTTTACATTTACAACTCTATCCCCAGTCCCACTGGTGAGGAAGAGAGCAAGTAGGTGTCTGGGGTTTGGCTGCTCTCTGGAATTAAACCATATGAGAAATATACATATGATCCATGGAAATTTTCTTTCAGTAAAGGCCTAGATTAACATCAGTGTTGAGATCAGGATAGCCATATATTCCATACAATGGGCCTTTTCTCAAATTACTTTCTCAAATTTAATGTCAATTATGAAAAATAAACTCTTGTTGTCTTTTCTCTGTTTTCATCTTTGCTGATCAGACCGTGGGCCAAGAGGGTCTGAAGGTTGTTCCTTTCCTAAGCTCCCCTCCAAAGGCACCCAGAGGTGACACTTGTCTGACACTGGCAGCTACTGGCAGCAGCAGTAGAAAAAGGCTGCTAAGACCAGTGCAGACTGGAGATGAGAGAAGGAGGCCATGGAAATGCAGGGAGTGAAAGAGCAGGACAAAACTGATGTAAATGCAGATGTAAATCATATGCATTAATGCTCTGCAAAGTTGGAGACATATTCTTTCTTGTCCTTTCTCTTCCACCAAAATATAAACTTAATTTGCTCTGTAGGTGTAACTTGCACGGTAACTTGTTTAAAAATGAACGTCTACACTTTCAGAAGGAGGAGAATACATCAAGCCTTTTTCACAGACTATTTTAAAATAAGGGTTTGTTGCTGTAAGAACATGAGTTCAGAATTTAAACCAGGACCCAAGGACAAAAGGAGTAATTTTTTTATGATTAATGTTTTAATAAACATGTACTAGTTATAACTACAGCTTTCCCCCGCCACTTTGCTACACAATAATGATAATACTTAACAAGAATAACAATAAAAACCTGCCAGCTCCCTCTGATTCTCTTTGTTTATATTAAAGGATTTAAAACCTCTCTTCATTAAAGCATACAGGGTTTTTTAAAGGAACTTAATTGTGTACTGCAAGGATATGCAGACTCGCATCCACTTACAGATGTATCTTTGTTATAGCCCATGGTACTCTATACCAGGTATCCTAAGTAGGAAAAAGTAATCAGCCTAGCAAGCTTAGTGTTGCTGTTTCCCTCCACAATTTCTTTCTTTCTTCCTCTCTCTAACCAGTTTTTGTACCACATGTCTGTAGAAACATGTATGTTCAGTTTTAGTATAAAATGATTAAATGATCTTACTATGTGGAAGAGCAAAATGACTTTTCTGATCCTGTGTTCATTCATAAGCCAAGTTAGAAAGAACATTGCCTGCCAAAAAAACCCTGACTTACATTAATTTAACTGCAGAGCATTTATAGAAACCAAGCAAAGTCACGTTGTTTCTACAGTCATTATCCAGCTCTGCATACACTAGCTTCTGTGCTCTCAATTTTCCTCTGTCTTCATCTATTTCCTGTCTCTTTTGTTCACATCTGCTGTCAACTTATGACAGAAATTATCATATTTAAATTACTGGCAGTTTGCTTTTTCTCCTCCTCTATGATCAAGGAAACACAATTTTCCAAGAATTTAAATTGTCACATTCTTCACATTTTTGAAGTCTCCTCCTTACTTTACCAAAAGTTGTTTCACAGCACAGAGCACAGAGCATAAAGACAAATCAGCTCCAGGTAGAGTTGTGGTGTTCTAACATATCTAGAATAAGTTGGGAAATTCAAAACGAACATCAGTGTTCTTATTCAAATAATTAAATATTAGCAAGTATGAACTGGCTGCTCAGGAGACTTTGTGACCTCCGTGTATTTAGGTTGTGGAGGAGCCACAATTGCCAGGAAGGTCTCCCTCCTCCTTTTGCTAGACTTGGGCAAGCATGAGCCTTACAGCAAGTTACAATACCAGCTAATTAAGAGTAGCAACTCTTGGTAAATCCTGAGGAATTAATTAATTCAATTAAACAGACCGCAAACAAAAGACAATGCAGAGAAGGGGTATATGTGTGTACAAGAGCTATCACTAAACTAACAAATGAAAGACAAAGCTCTCATAACAAATCACACTTACCTGCTTTTTCTTCACCTCACATTCACCCCTCCTACAATTCTTCCTAAGCATCAATTAATACAAATACTTTATCTTCTAGTAAAACACTTGACTTATTTGAGAAATTTAGTCAGGCTGTAATATTTATGTAAAAACTACATTCCTACTTCAAAAAATAATCTAATCCCTCCTCCATGCAAATCAGGATGAAAAAATAAGATTTCCAGCTCTTTCACTGAGGTATTAGGAAAAAATATTAAGGAATTTTGTGACCAGTTTCTGTAAAACACAATGTTTTATTCCAAATACAAACTTCCAGAACTAAGCCAGTGTCTTTGACAATTCTGGTGCACAAACACAGATGTTTGAACATCAGGTATAACATAAATGAAATTGCTCTTAATAAAACAAAAGTGGAATTTTTCATCTCAGCTGTACACAAAACTCAGTGAAAAAAAGTGATCCTTTTGAAAAATATTTTTTTTTGTTTCAAAGGCACCAATTCAGGCAGAAATCCAGCAAAGAATGACTCCTTCTTCAAAACTCATTTGTAGGGTTGTATACAGATTTTTAAATTTTGTACCCACTGTCTTATATTCAAAATCTATTCTTCATGGTAATGAACTTGCCTTTGTTTTTCAGTATTGATGTAGGCCTCACCTAGCCCAGACAAAATCAGTCCTTTTTTTTTTTTTCTCCATTTCTTAATCTACACACATATACCAAAGGATAATGCTGTTCCAAGGTGTTCTTAATACAAATGTATATGATGAAAAACAAAATGAAACATTATCCCTGTCTCACAAAAAAGCACTGTGGAATAAATTAAATAATTTGTTCTTTTCCATTGAAGTGTAGGAATCAAAAAATGATCTAACTAATACCTTCACTACAAGACTACTTACTTACCTAATTATTTTCTTTTTCCTACCCTGGTGTCCAAAGCCTTATGAAAAAAAAAAAAAACAACAAACCAATAACCCAGGTCTTTTGAGTATTTAAATTAATTTTTTTAAAAACAAATAAAATTTATTATAAACAGAGCATTTTTAGCTTGTGATTTATCTTTCATAACCAGGAAAAATTAAATTACTTAAACAATTATTTTTTCATCTTGCAATTAAATATATAATTTCTGTTTATATTGAATGAAAATTATTAGTTAGCAAGCAGAAAAGTGAGAGCTTTATGTGGCTGTCTTTTCTCATACTTATCATGAAACCCATGCTCCATTATCATAAAGTATACCGTATGTATAGCAGTTCAAAATTGATCAACATTTCCTAACAACACAAAATTTTAAACATTGATTTAAATGACTGAACCTGGGGTGAAGTTTCTTTTTCCAGGTGAATGGTAAAAAGAATTTCTGAATGGAAAGGGCCTTAAACACAGTAAAACCAGGGACATTTGCAATGACATGAGTTTCTCCAGTAATACCAGTGATCCAGCTAAACCCTGGTCTTGCAGGCTCCCAGAAATATACTCAGCACAAGGCTAGCACTGTACCTTGTGTTCTGAACCTCCACAAACTATTTATTAATTGGAATCTAATAGTAATCAAGGTTGTTTTGCAATTCTGTTTCAGACACTGGCAATTTTCAGGCTTTCACTGTGTCTGAGACTCAGACTCAGCCTGTCCACAGCCTGTATATAGTAACTAACTGTACTTCTGCATACTAAATAAGGATGTTGGATGTCAGGCTTCTAGCTTTCCCCACTCAGGCTGTTTATGGGCTGTCGGATGAATGAGAATAGCTCGGGAGGAATTATCCAGCCAAGATATTTATCTAATTTTACAACGGTTTAGATGCAGCTGAAAAATTGATGGGTAGGGGAGAAAAGGTAGATTGCCAAAATAATACCAAATATGTGAGGGACTTAAACCTATTATCTTCAGTTACTGAGAACTGCCCTAACGATTGACACAGAACATTTATATTTTTGCATACACTGGGCAGGATCATAAATTTTCCTGGAGAAAAAAAAAAAAGAAAAAAGAAGAGTTATGCTAATATTATGCTCATAGTAGTTATATTAGAAATACTAGACTTTTTAAAAGATGAGCAAAAAATAATTATTATGAAAATTTAAAAAGATTGCAAGATCTCATGAATCTCTTGATCTTTTGCTCTTCTCTTCTATAAACCTCAAGTGAATCCAGAAAAACTGCCTATTTCAGTTCTTAAGAGCTTGTCAACAGTCAAGAAACTAACCTTAAAGAACATTCTGAATACATTATCAGTTCCATTAACATTGCTATAGTTAAACATAGTGCCCTGAAATTTCCCATCTCATGACCTTGGAAATCTCCCAAGGCAGCTGTAAAAGTCTGGTTGCAGGAATCTTTTAAAGCAGAGCCTAACAAAGATCAGTAAAATACACTACAGGGGAACAATGCTGCCATACATAGGGAATTCAGCTAACTGAAAATTAATAGACCTTCTATATATCTAATTTGTATGGGTTCATGTCATTTAATATCTTTGCAAGTCTTCTATCCTATATATATTATCTTTTTCATTACAATTCTCAGCCTTTCAGAAAAACCAAGCACATAATGTTTTGTCCTGAAAAAACCAACCTTAAAATAATATTTTGCAATAACAATTTTAATTTTTAATTAAAAAGCAGTCATAGACTCCATTAACCTGTTTTAACTTTATAGTAGCCAAAAAATAGGCTAATAACACCCTGTCATGTGAGTGATCGACCTTCCAAAACTACCAAACAAAGCTAGGAAGATCAGGAACTAATTGCTTTTTGGTAGGTAACACTTCAGGAAAAATCTCTATTTGTTCTATTTCACAAGAATTCAGCAGGAGAATCAGTTCTGCTGTCCTGGAATAACAGCTTTTCTGCACCCATTTACAGGCTATGAGTATATTAATGGAGCCACGGTTGCTTAACAACTTTGTTTCAGGCATCTACCCACCAGTAACTGCACCAGTGATTACAGACAGGCGATATTTGCATATTGACATATATCCTGAGAAGCCAAATTAGATTCTCAATTATTCCTCTTCATATTCTAGGACATATTTTAGACAATTTATTTTTTTTTTAAAGTTTCTTAATTTCATTTTGGTGCCTTAGGTGTTAAATTAAATAATGAAATCTTGATTTGCAAGACTGAATTTTGTATTGTCACGGGATTTTCTGGAAAGTACCCAATCAGAAATCCCACTCTACTTGAGGACTAATTTAATATATGTAATCCTCTTTCACTAAGGATACTGTAAATAAGACATAAATAAAAAGGATCCTTGAGTGCAAGCACCTAGTATTTTATTTTCTCAGATTTCTTAAGAATGCAATAGGTCTTCAAAATTTTGTTATTTTTTATATTTTAAAATTATAACAGGACTGCATTTTGGATTTATTCTAGTAGAAAAAAGTATTCATGACTTGTCCAGTGTGCAACAACCAACAAATGCAAAAATAATTATACACTGATCTCCTGATCTCCTAAGACTAAATCCAGTTAGTTCAATATTATGAAACAACAGACATGAATTAATAAAGTACTTTCTGTCTCTAGGTGTCATGCAAATATTCTTTTATCAACACACATATCTCAGTTATTCTCAAATGCTTCCTGACTCTTATAATCACATTACCTATTCCTTCTACCAGCCCTTGCTCTTGTGGGAGTCTTTAAGCTGCTGTATGTCTGCTGGAAGCTCAACACAACAGAGAGGAGTCAATCTAGGAGGTTCCTGGGGTGTGTGGAAGAGAACTTCCTTCCAGAGCTGGGAAGAGATCCTAGCAAGGGCTGGTGCCCCATTGGACCCTCTGTTCAAACCAAAGGCAGGTGTGAGGTGTGGTGGTCAGAGGATGCACCACCTGGGGTGCAGTGACCATGACATGGTAGAGTTTCCAATTTCAATTGGTGAACAAAGGAAGGGGGTCAACCAAACCTCTACTTTGGACTTCTGCAGCGTGGACTTTGGCCTGTTCGGGACACTGATTCAGAGAGTCATCTGGGAAACAGTCCTTAACAACAAAGGACAGGACAGCTGAGCACAATTTAAGAAGGACACCTTAAAGTTGGAGGAACAGGCTGTCCCTATGTGCTGAAAAATAAACCAGCAGCATTGAAGACCAGCCTGGCTGAACTGGGAGTTTTTCCAATAATTCAGGGGAAAAAAGTGTTTATGATTTCTGGAACAAGGGACAGGCAACTTTGGAAGAGTACAAGCATGTCCTTAGGTCATGTAGAGAGAAAATTAGAAAGGCAAAAGCTCAGCTAGAACCCAATCTGGCCACTGCTGTGAAAGATAATAAAAAAATATTTTTATAACTACATTAAGAACAAAAGGAGGACCAAGTAAAAACTCCATTTTTACTGGACGTAAAGGGGAACATTGTCACCAAGGATGAGGAGAAAGCTGAGGCATTTGAGTGTTAAACTTGGTAAATCAGACTTGGAACTTCAACCTTCCAATCTCCATATACTGCAAGGAAAAAAAAGAAAATTCCATCATTTTAAAAAATTATTCTAGAAAACATTATTAAGTTGGAAGTGTTAGTTCACAAGTACTTATTCCTTGGGCATGACTCCTGATTTTAACTATGGCTGTATTTGCCCTACCCTTCCCTATGCTCCTTGACATGAGAAATCTTCCATGCATTGAATTATCTTAATTCAGAGTTCTCTGCAAGCATCTATTAAGTTGAAGACAAAATAGTGGAGCACTCATGAGGTTCTATATGGCTTAAGCAGCTATTATCCTAGCAACAGCTTATTTCTTTGTGTAATACTCTAGCATTATAAACCTGGTTATTAGAGTCAGAGGGCAAATTCACAGTTACTAAGGGGAAAAAGATTGATTTTCTAACAAACTTTCTATCCCAGTTCAGCAATATTTGTACATGCTGACCTCACAGGCAGACAGCAGAAGGCTACACACATGTATGTCAGGTTTTCCTGTTTTTCCAAAAGAAATATTGACTAAGCAGTGTTTGAGGATTCTCTGGGTTTACCAAAGACTTATAGCTGCCTGGTAGCCCAGCTGAGTGTGAGTTCTCAGGCTACAGGAATATTTCCAAGTGTTTTTCTATCATCTGAAGAATGATATGAGAACCAAGAGATTTTGCCATTCAACCAAGGTGAAATTAGTCACCTAACATGTTGAACACCAGAGGAAGGGTTTATACTCTTGGGAAAAAAAGAAAAAAAAAGAAAAAAAAAAAAAGGGCCCTTTTTTTTTTTTTT
>VWYP01020145.1:118776-132763 GCA_013400435.1 Pycnonotus jocosus | reverse complement strand
AAATCCCTGAAAAAAAAAAAAAAAAAAAAAAAAAAAAGGGTCCTTTTTTTTTTTTTTTTAAATTAAACATGCCATTAAAGGACTGGACAGTAAAATATAAGTTTAACATTGATGTACTCTTCCTAGAGTCCATTTCTGTTTCTTGACTGCTATTTACTCCATATAACTGTAAATAAATTTCTTTTTAAAACATTAACTGAAATCTTGAAAATAAAGACAAATACAATTTAATATCATCAATGAATGCAGAATTGTCCTCTTAAATAACAGATGTCTAGGAAAAAGTTTATGAAAGATAGCAGATTCTTGCTGATATTGACTATATTTATCTATTACATTAAATACAGGGAGATAAATATCAATGTTGTTCAAAGTCCATTTTAATAATTTGCTACATGAACAAGTAAATCAATGAAATAATTTATCTGAAGCACACCAATATTGGAAAATTCTTCTCCTCCTGTTCAAACCCCTTTACAGAAATCATGCATAAACATGAAAGATTTGTAAATGTGTCATGAAAGGCAGATTTAGGAATTGCCTTGATCATTTGTGCAAAAATTATGTTTAGTATTCAGAAATATGGTTTTGAACTACAAGATGAAACAAATTTAAAAAAAACCCCAACCTGAAGTCCCATATTAGAATGTGCATGAATTTACCTTTTATCTTTAATAGCATTTATCCTAATCTCTTTTTCAAATCACATTTTCAAATGCAGCTAGGTGATAAACCTTTAGATCAGCCTATATATTCATATGGAATTGTTAGGGACTATAGATACATGAAAAGAGTGCAGAGACCCAACATTTCAAAAATTCAGTTGCTAGCCTTGAAGTAAGGGAAAGTTTTCCCATTTAAGAGCCAGGTTTCCCAAACTCTGTTACACCAAGGCACGAAGATAAGGAGTTTATACCGAGTAACTTACACAGATTTCAGAGTTCCCTAGTACCCTTGATTGACAGGAACTGTGTTTTACTAGTGTGCATCAACATACATAAACATAGGCTAGTAATATGTATTTGAGTATGAAATTATTGAAAATTTCCAGCTGTTTCAAGTATTATTACAACTTGCACTACTTCAATTTTCATTTCCTTGGGAATTATTCATTAAACACACATTTCACTATCCACAAACATCACTAGCTGTTTCTTTACATATTAATCTTCATTTGCATAATGCCACCTACTCACCAAAAATTCAGTCAAACTCTTGAGGCAGTTACTCTGTCTTGCTAGAGAGATGCAACACATATGAAACTGGTAAAGAAAAATGCATCTAGACCAGAGAAATACTGTCTCATGCAAAGACCTAACTTATAATTGCTAATTGTGTAGCTAGTAGAAGATGATGTTCGTACGTAGTTTGTTACTGCCCATGATTCAATAATGCAATCAAAAACACCACCTTTGGCTAGGCAAATTTTATTAACAAAATTCTTCTACTTTTTGGTTAGACATAGATGGTGGTAGTGTAGGCCAGACTCATATAAATAAGAATAAAACAAACTTATGGGTGCTTTTTTCACAGTCCTATGTAAGAATGGAAAAATAGAATTTAAATCTTCTTGGATACATAAAGAATTTTAAAAAGACAACTTCAATATGAATTTAGAAACAATGCATGCTTTCAACTTTACAGTAAAATCACACTATAAATAATTCAGGGTTATAAAAGTGTTTCTTCAACAAAAAGGGGAAGTTTGAGAAGTGATAGACTGATTGTAGAAGAAAAAAGATGCAAAAATGAATGCATTTATTGTAAAAGGCTGAAGAAAAGGGATTTGAAATGAATGAAACTAAATAGATTTCTTATCCATGTTCAGTTTATTAGATGATAGTTAATCTTCTAAAAAGCAAACTCTGAATTTTGTAATAGATTTTTTTAACTGAATTTAGAACACTAATCTGCTTCAAGAAAAGTCATCTAGAACAGCCCAAATCATCCTTACTGTTAGATAATACTACTAGAGTAATGTATGTCCATGGCCTTAGTTTAATATACAGGAAATATACAGGAGTATTATTATTAAAATTAAAAAAAAAAAATGCTTGGGGAAGGACCACAAACCACCTACAATGATCAATATCAGACCTGAAGGGTAAAGAATAGAGTTGGGTAATGCTAGAAATTTGTTCAAAGCTGAAGACAATTTCTCTTTGCAGTACAAATAAAGATAGGATCTTACTAATTCTTAATAGAAAACATCATTGAAGGAAAACAGACAGCTCTGAAATTATTTCATAATGTTGACAAGTATCCAATAAGAAGATTAATTCTGAGTTGTCAGTAAAGATTGAATTGTACAATGGATCAAAATAATGACAATACATCTGTACAGTGGAGATATGGAGAGAAAGAAAGATTTGGGAGAGAAAGAAACCTTTAAAGCTGCATTCATAGCAAAGACAAAAGGATTTGTGACCCCATAAAATAATCAAGCCTTGATCAACCAATGTTTAAGCCCAGACAGAAATCAAACACCATGCAGCCACTCGCTCAATCCAACCCTTTCCTCTTTCTTCCCCACCTACCCCAGTGGAATGGGGAGGAGAATCCAAGTGAAACTTGTATGTTGAGATAGGAGTAATTTCATAAATAATAATAATAAAAAGTAAAATACAGTAATAATGGTTAATAATAGTTATAACAATAACAATAAAAAAGGGAAATAAATGATGTGCAATGCAATTGCTCACCACCTGCTGACCAATGCCATCCTTCCCCTTCCCAAATCCAGATCAGCTTTCCTGCCAGCAAACTTCTCCTGTTTTATATGCTGGTGATGATGTCCTCTGGTGTGGAATATCTGTTTGGACAGTTCAGGTCACCTGTCCCTGTTATGCTCTCTCTCAGTTTCTTTTGCTCACCTTCTCACTGGCAGAGCATGATACAAGAAAAAAAGAGTCCTTGACTTGGGATAAACACAATTTATCCAAGGCCAAGACATCAGCATGTTATGAACACTATTCTTATTCTGAACAGAGAACACAGCACTGTAACAGCTACTGAGAAGAAATTAACTCTATCCTAGCTGAAACCATGTCACATATACACTTTGGGCTATTGAAGAGCACAAATTACATGGAATCATAGAATGGTTTGGGTTGCAAAGGACCTTAAAGATCATCTAGTTACACCTCCCCTTTCATGGGCACGGACTCCTTGCACTAGACCAGGTTACTCAGAGCCCCATCCAGCCTGGCCTTGAATGCTGCCAGGGATGGGGAGTCCATAATCTCTCTGTGCAACCTCTGTCAGTTCCTTACCACCCTCATTGTGAAGAACTCCATCCTAATATCTAATCTAAATCTAACCTCCCTCAGCTTTAGGCCATCCCTTTTGTCCTAGCACGTGCCCTTGTGAAAAGTGCCTCTCCAGTTTTCTGGCAGGCTCCTTTTGGGTACTGGAAGGCCACAATGGGGTCTCCTTGGAGCCTTCTTTTGTCCAGGGTGTACAGCCCTGGGTCTCTCAGCTTCTCTTTGGAACAGGTGCTCCAGGCCTCTGACCAACTTAGTGGCTCTCCTCTGGATTCACTCCAATAGTTTAATGTCTTCCTTGTGTTGAGAGCCTCAGAGGTGCATGCAGTACTCCAGGTGGAGTCTCACAAGGGCAGACTGGAGAGGGGGAATTATCTCCCTTAAGAAAAGTCACATAAGAATGCCAAAAATTGACACTGATTTCCTTTTAATCACATAATCCTCAATTTGAAAATATAATTATTGATTGAAAAGGAAGAATATCTTCAAAGTAAGAACAGGATGACCAGAAAAGGGATGCTGATTATCAAACAAGAGTTTGATCACAGCAGTGAGCTGCTATCAAAACTATCTTTAAGATAAAAGAAGCACCGATAAGACATTGTGAGCGCCTTGAAGGATAATCTCTAATTAAGGTACTGTTTCCTAAGGATGATATAACCTTACTTTGGATTTATTACAAAAACCAAGAGATAACTTACTCTTAGTCTAATATTAGTCTTAGTCAATGACCTGTCCACGTACATCATCTTTCAAGATTTTAAAACCCGCTATGGACAGGTTTATCCTTTCAGTGAAATATTCTCCTAACTTTAAAAGGTAATTGCACTGGAAAGATAAGATTTTATCATCTAGTAGTTGGCTTCACTGAGTTTAGTGTCTGTGTCCTAGACTAAGATATGCATTAATCAGAGGCACACATTACATATTTACTTCAATTAAAGTAGCCACTGAGGTGTGTTTTAAGACATCTGGACATGTAAATTCCTAAACATCTCCAGTTTAGGACCCCTTCTTGATAATCCCCTATTAGTCCCCATTAAAGCTGGCATTTTAATACATTGTATAGGAACTACCCTCTCTTCTACTACTGACATGGACACAATAAAAAGGTTCAGACTGAATATTTTTAACTACAGGTGTATTTACCTATTCGTGATGATTTTGTTTAATCGAGTACACCAGGGTACAGTTTTAGTTCATCTGAGAGCACACTGCCCATTTCAGTATTGAACACTCAGGCTTTGGTTATCGGCAGGTGATATCTGTTTTTCCTCTAAGCAACTTGGGCTCTGCTGTGATATTAGAAAAAATCCATATCTTGTAGAGAGGCACTGCAAATACACCAGGTGATAACGAAGATCAAGCCATCTAATATTAGCCAGACACTAACATTAAACATTAGTAGCCAGCTGTGAAAAGAGTAATTTTTTTTTTTAATTACAAAGAAACAAAGCCAAAAACCAATGAAAAATAAACAATGTGGAAATAATTCACAAGAGTTATATGAATATATGATTAAATTGCTAATGTGACCTTAGGAAAATGAACTCTAAGAAAATACTAAAGGCATGAATGAATGGAGGGGAATACTTTACCAGCACATCAAATTTCTTGCTCTATAGACCTTACTAGCTTTATTGTTTCTTGAACCACTTCACTGCAGCCTTAGCTTCTGAGGTTTTTGTTACCCCTCAAAGTTTAAAACTGCAGAGCCTGGAAATGTGATGGGCCTTCAATCAGTTCCTAGAGGCAGTTAAGCAAGATCTGAGTCCTCATATTTCATGTGACCTTACTTCAGAAAGACCACTTTCCTCCATAGGGGAGATAAGAGATAATACATGGCAAAGGAAAAACAAGTGGCAGGCGATCCATCTTGACTAAAGGAAATATTGAGGTCCTCAGCAGAACAGGTAGCAGACTATATGTAGGAAATGTTATATGGGAAAAAACATGCATGGGTACAGGAATGTGCTAAAAGTCTAATTGATTTTCATCATCACATTTGGGTAAATAGGATGTAGATGAATCTAAATTAAATAAATTGGCCTAGCAGAGAGCTAAAGTGAGAAGGTTAATGTATCTATTGAGAACTGCCTTGAATTCCTATTATTCTTCCTAACTGGTTTTCTCTTTTCAATATTAAGGTTCTCAGTTGCTGTCCTCAACTAAAAGGAGGCATACAAGGCATGGCTGGAGAGACCACGGGCTCTTCCCTGACAAACTGGCTGGATGTGTGCTAATGCTTGTCCACACAAGTTTGATGTTGTAAGATAATGCATCCTGTTACTACATAAGTTTTCATTAAAAAATTAAGTTTTACCTGTTAAAAAGAAAAATGAAAGACAAAAAATACCGGAATTCAAAAATCCACACTTCCTATACCAGAGCATAATCTATGGATTAAAACAAAATCTCTTTATGATATATATCATTAAATGGCATTGAATTTGTCCAGAGAGCTTTATTCTCTAATACTACCTCAAGCTCCTTTTCTACCTTTGAATTTAGTCTTTTAGTTACTCTTAATACATTTAGGTAGCTAAGTAGAAATAGCCATCAAAGACACAGTCTCATATTAACTGCTTTGATCCTTTGAGATTGGTGCAGTTAACATTTTTCCAATCTCATTCACAAAGAGCTTTATGTAATCATAATGCTACTATATGCTAAATCCAGCTAAGACTTACACAGTTTAATGCTTCATAAATTCTTCAGTTTGCCAGACAACCACACATAGGAAGCATCTCTGACAAAGTGATCTGTACATCATTGCTCAGGGTGATTTATGTTGAAGGTTTGTAATTAAATTCCTTTCTTTTAAGTATGCTACGTGACCATCATGCATAGCAACATTCCATCAGCCCTCAAACTTCAGAGCAATAGTAATTTTATCTTTCTACTGACATAGTAACAGACAACACATAGTAAGTGCTGATAGTCCAAAGAAGAAAAAGTAAACATTGAAGTCTGCTTTACACTGTGGCTCAGAATTCATCCCTCCAATCTTGTTACATTAACTTTTGGGGACCTGGAACTCTTGGGAAGGTATCAGAAGAACAGAAAAGTAAAAAGGCGATGTGCCTTGAACAAAAGCTTTATATTCAAAGTACATATTGTCTGCTTGTTGCCACCAGTGATTAGGGATTCACTGCCCCAGGGTGCCTGTCTCTGACCTGGTGCATGGTGCTGTCCTGATTTTCTATCTCTATGAGCAGGCTCAGCTCACACAATTCCTGTTCTGTAATAATAACAGGAGTTTCACTTCACTGAAAAAATGAAACAGGTGGCAAACAAAGGAAGATTCATATCTAAAGGAGAGAGATGTAGATGCTAGAATAATAAAGGTTGAAGTAAGTTGAAAGGTGCTTATTACAATCACAGAACTTGTAATGTCTGATATTTTCATATTCAACATGCAATATGCTACCACATTCACAGATCTTTTATAACCCATTTGCAAGTCGAAATTTAAAAATTAAGTATATCCACTATATATTGTCTGCTATTTCAACCCAGGGAAACATGGAAAATTTATAGAAACTAAATTTGGGGTTTAGGCCTGTTTCCTTGATGCTTTATACCAATACTTTTCATTTCAAAACATTTATGTTAACAGAGATGAGTTTGAAACTTAAGGCTTCTCATCTAAAAATGTGATCTTTCAACAGTGAAATGGCAGACAGTCTTTGTTATAACTGCTAGCTGAGGGACTTGTAAGAAACTCATATAAAGGAGTATTTTAAAATCAGGGTTTTTCCCTAAACCAGACCTTTGGTGACAGAGGTTTCCATCTTATTGACAAACTTTGCTTACTTTGATAGAAAGATGCTTCTTGCTGTAACTCAGCTGAAATTTGAAGTACTATATAAAGACACTGTGCTGTACTCAAGTATCTCTACCAAAACTTTTCTGTTAATAAAAAAAAAGAGGTTCATGTCCCTAGATTTTAAATAAAATGCTAAAAGTAGAGATTCCAGAAAGGAAACTCCCAGAGATATGAGAAATAAGATTTAATCAACTTTCTTCACCTTGCCAAATCTTCAAAATAGTGAAGTGCAATCTGGCTGTACAATTTTGACATTTGATATGAGTTAGAAACTTCATGTTGTTAAGTGAGAGCTTTGTAAAGATATGAGCAGTTTATTAATATGAGAGCCTTTGTGTTACAGAACACTAAGTCCCTGATTAGGCTTCTTTTTCTGCCCTAATGCAGTGTTGAGAATGACATGTGTTCATGAGCAGTTCACAAGGTCAAATCATGGTTTAAAATACAGTAAGAGAATTCAACAGTCATAATGGAGAGCACCTGTGGTTATGAAAGCTACAAGTAAACACCAAGGTGGTGGATTTTCCAAAACTCCTCACCTGTCCAGAGCCTAAGTTTCAAAAAAACTTCTCTGATCTGCATGAATAAAAATCCCCTCTGTGTTTTTATTAAATTAGAATAAATAGGAGAGCACATAAACCCAGTACCACTTTATGTGACCTTGCTTGTCCATAGGATTATTTTATTTTTCCTGGCAAGTTTCTAAGAAGATTTTCTTAGCAGATGACAGTTTTTAGCATATGAAATGCAACAAGATGCTATGTAAAGTACATAGAAAGAAAAATAAATGCATAAGTGGAATGAATAGTTATGACCTGAGAAACACTGAGAATGGAACCACTCTTAGCAAACTTCAACATGAGCTGTATTTTAGAGATGACAGAAGTGTTAGGGTATCACACTTTCATATGCAAAGTGGGAACAGAATTGCTCAGAAGTGTCAGTTCATATTTCTACCTGTATCTATTTTTGCATATGTTGGTACAACTGCAGGTACAGTTAATAACAAATCTGAAAGATGTAGAAGTTTGGGTTTTTTTTTTTCTTTTTCCCTTAGAAAAAGATATGAAAAATTCATGCTGTTGTCAAAACTCTGCCCCACTGTGGACCAAATAACATTTGTTGCAAAGCATACAGCGCTCACAAATGCTACAAAAAGCATGGCAAAATATTCTCAGCCAAAAGTATAACACTTTCAGGATGTAATTCTGCAGGGATTTTAAGAAAGAATGGCAGAAGAAAACTGGGTTTTTTTCCTTCTTCTTTTTGGTTTTTAGCAATTAGGAGGGATTTTAATTAGCTCAAAACATGTAAAACAAATGGAATCCACACCCCCCAAACAATAACCCACCACACACAGAACCCAAGTGCCTGTTTTTCCACAACAAGACCAGATAACTACAAGTATATTTTTAAAATTAGATTTCTGTTTTGAAAATAAAACAGGTAAACACCAAAACACTCACAGAGCAACATGGCCAGATAAATTTAGTCCTCCTTTAGGTGAAAGAGGAATTACAAAATGAGTTCTGCTCATTACCTCCCTCACATTCAGACTCCTTCATCTCTGCTTGAAAGTGGTTGTTATTCCACCTTCAGACTGATATTGGCATAGTTCAATAGAAGCTTTTGCTTTTTGTTTCTTGTTCACCTGCGAGATCCCATTACTGACTATCAGATACTTTGCAGCCTAACATAATTCATATTCAAGGATTAAGAAAAAGAAAGAATAAAGATGATTCATCTTCCCTTCTGAAAGTATTAGCTCAGCTGAATCTTCTAAATATTAAAATAAGCATAGCAACAGCAAAACCTCAATTATGAGCAAGGTTGCTGGATATCCCAAGCATCTCTAATGTCATGGTTATATTCTGTCCCAAAACCCTGTTTATTCTGCAAGCCAAGGAGTTAGTATGACTGAAAAAATATAAATACTGAGAGAGTCACCCTTCCAGAGAAGTTGATGGGATATTAATCCCAAGATCTGACTGCTATCATTTAGTTCCCTAGCTGGAGCACAGTTCAACCAACATAATCCAATTCTATAATTGTACTCTGATGCTGAGGTTCATAGATTACATTTCAGAGGATTTTTCAACAAGCATAAAGCATTAACAGTTAAAAAGTCAAAGCTTATTGAACACATATATGCCATATGTCACAGATCCATACAGATTCATTTTTAGGGAACTTTGGAAACAGTTTTCTGTATTCCATTATGATCTTCAAAAGCAGAATCTTAAACATCAATTCTTCTTGCCAAGTTAGAAGTCCTTATGGAAAGCATGAGCCTGTATGATTTTTATAAGTACTAGCCCAAGATTAAAAATCAGGCATTAAATCTGATGTGCCCCAGGACATGGCTGAACTCCAAAGTGACATTTTAGTCAGAGGAACAGTGAAGTGATGGGTTGCAACCACTGTGTGGCCTGTGTTTGTTGGTGATGCACATTACCATGCACAGCAGTGAGCCTGGCATTTATAAAAACAATTACTTGTAAAATGAAAGACCAATCTTTCCACTCTTGCGCCCAAAATTCCCTCTTTGACAAAACAAAGAAATAACAAAACCCAACCTCTATTCCTTTCACTGAACTAAAGCAAAAAACCTTCTGAAGACTGACCATGTTGATAGAACTTAGCAGTAAGCTCTGATGTTACCTGCACCATTGGAGAATCAGGCATCACCAGTCAGACTGTCCCACAGAAATCTGTTTTGTTATGGAAGAACCTGTGCTTTCAGGCATCTTTGCAATTCCTGCTGATGATAACATAATTTATGGGCTTATGTAGAGAAAAGAACCACCATTCTCCCTGACTGTGTCTTGGCAAATGCATACTGGCTGCGTATACAACAAAATATTAATACTGTTTTCTTAAAAGCTTTTAAACATTTAAGTATTTCATGAACACTGAAACCAGAAGAAAAGCATTATTTACAAGGAAGGGAATTAAAACAGTCAACAAGCACCAAATTAATTCTTTACTTGGGGGCTCTAATTTAATCCTGACTACATTTACATGTAAATTCACCATGATATAAGAACACAGTTTCTTGGCCTCCGGGTTGAAAAGTACCCTCCAGAGGATTAATCTTTATTACATGTAAAGGGGAAAAAAGAGTACAAAGTGACAGAAATGCTACAGAGCATGCTCCTCCAGCTGAAAGCTGAGAAAAGAAGGATCAAAAGAGTGCAGTATTCTGTTTTACCAGGAGACAAAGCATTTCCCTTTGTGTCTATACTTGTACAGAGGACATATACATCAGAGATGCAGAAAAGTTCAGCTCAGCAGGAATAATCGAAAGAATGGGGAATCTGCAGAGACACTGCCCGTCTCTAGCTCACCTCATCACTCTGCTTCTTAGAGAATCCTGTTCCCAGAAACGGCATGACATCTTGAGGAAGCATGCAGAATCCATCTCCCTCCTAAATACTATAATCTGCATTATAATCAGGTGCAAACACCAAGCACTTCTGCAGTGCTAGAGGAGGGTTTTTTTAACCTTCCATTACTGCTATTGACAGCAGAGATCCCAAGAGATCTGTGGCTCACTCATTTTCTGGATCTCTCAGGTATATGACTGACTGCTATGATCACTTTAGAATAGTACAAAATGAATCCCCTTCCAGTAGATGGGAGCATTGCCACCCGCTCCTCACACGGGGCACCATTTGACACACAGGCTCACATATGACACCAGTGCCAGTTCTTCATTATCTTAAGAGCTCTCATAACTTTACTCTGCACCCTTCCCATGGGCTGTTCCATGCAGCACTGGCTCTTTCTCTCTTCCTTCTGCAGGACTGGCTAGCTCCTTCTGATGATGTAAGGGTTAATAAAATTCTAAATCGGGAAGGTGGAATGGGTGAGGTGAGGTGGCCAAGACAACTGGGCCTTGGACACAGAGAGGAATGTAGGTCTGTTATCTTAAGTAATTCATGTGTGACTTAGCTTAGCAAGAAGTTTGGGTAGAAACATATCTATTAGCAGTGTATGATTATTGTTTTAAACGAGAATCAAGGAAATTACATTGATAAAAGTTTATTTTAATTATAGTACAGAGATAATATGATTGCTTTTCAGAATTGTGGGGAATGGTGGTGGGTTAGAAGGGGCAGTTGGAAGAGATATTGACTGCTGGCCAGGAATATCTCAAGAACCGAACGTTAGCATATCCATTGTGTTAGTTGACTCAAGTGTGGTCTTGCCTGGGTAATAAATCAAAATAGATTGCTCCAAGTAGACAAGGGTTGGGGTAGTATTGTTTTAACCAAAATCAGGGGGGGCTAGCAACGAAGAAGGGGAAATCAATGTTTACTAGTTACGAGGGTGGAGAAAGGGGAGGAATACATTAAAAGCAAGAACTATAAAATCATAAGCATCTGTATAATCGGGGGACACATGATTTGGGGACTGCCCCCTGTGTCCTGGGCGCCCCAAATAAAGCACCGCATATAATTGCCTCTGTGTGATTGCATGTTTCTTTCCTCGGCCAACACTTCCAGTCCCTTGCATAACCACCTAACCCTTTCTGTCCCTTGCACAGCCCCCATGGCTCTTCCCCTTCACAGCATGACCAGCCAATTCCAACTACCTCTGGACCAGCTAACTCACTCTTTTATAGCTCCCATCCTTATTGGGCATAGCTGTGATGGCAAGGCTGTCCCCACTTTTTGACACAGCTGCAATTTAGCAGGGGCAAGATTGCCTTCAGCACCATCTCTATCCTCCCACGTTGGAAAACAAGTTTCAGCTTCAGAAATTGGAACTTGTAAATGGGATTAACTGCAAAGGACATACAAATATCTTCTGTGACCTCCACAGGCTTTAGTCTTCTTCTGAGATCAAAGTTCTGCCCTTAACTAATAAAAGGTTAATGGATGATTATAGCAAGCTTTCAATTTGCAGTTATTCCAGATGACTTGAAATCAACAGAGGAATGTAAATTAAATATATGTACAAAGCAAATATTTTGGAAACAGAATATAAATCCTCATTGGCACAACACAACCTTAAGGGAGATCAGATCTCACAGGAAAAAGCATTTTAAAAATACACCTGGCTACAAGTTATTAAAAAGCTAAAAGGAACCACTAGAAGTTTTGAATCTTAGCATGATTCAGACATGAAGAACAGGGGGTTTGTTTTCCTTACAGTTTTCCTGCTGCATTGAACTTGAAAACTTCTTATTTACAGCCTTCAGGATTCTGAACTTTAGAAGACTGAAAGAAGCCTAGATTGAAACATACAGCTTCAAGAACTATATTTTTTCGTTTGGGCTTATGTCATTCAGCTCTGGGTCTGCCAGCGTAAGAGAGATGTGAACGTGCTTGGGTGGGTCCAGAGGAGGGCCATGAGAACTACCAGGAGATGGAGAACCTCTGCTCTGAAAACAGGCTGGGAGAATATACCTCACAATGAGACCTTAAAACCAGCAGTATACAGATAGATCAATTTAAGATGTTAGGGACTGAACTGCATGCTAACTTTCCGTACTGGCAACTTGCCAAACACTGACAGATACAACTGAAATATCTATCATGTCAACAGAGCAAATTACTGGAGTTTGAAGATCACAATCTGTATTTGGCTACATCCCTTAAAAAACTGTTATGCTATGCTAAGATAGAAGGACAGAGCAATAGCAGGAATGAGCAATATGGTTATCTGTGCAAACTTTCAAAAGTATCTTTGAGCAGTAATATGACATACCAAGTAACACAAAAACCCCCATTTCTTTTTCCCACCCTACCTTGATTGTAGGACACCTACGGGTGTTTCCGTAGTCTCTTTTACAAAAGCTTTTTAAAGTTCTTGGATTTTCCCACTCTGCGTGATGATGACAATCTCAAGTAAATGTAACAAAGACATGCAAACAAATAAAAAATTGGCTAGATAACCCAAAAAAGGCAAACCCCCCACATTTCTTAAAAAAAAAATCTGTTGCAGTGAAATTTTTTTTCTTTATGTTTTGGACATTGATTTTCAGTAGATAAAATCAGTCAGGACAATGAAATATTTCAAAATTTTCAAAACACAGTCAAAATATGCCAAGTTTTTTCATGCTAAAATTTCCATTCTAGTTCTCTTGGATGTGATAGATACACTTTTGCTCTTTCACAAAAGGATAACATAATTTTGATTTGCACATGGAACAGTAAAGGGTTTTTTTTAATATGACTGCCTCTGTGTAACAGAAATTTCCCTTTTTGGAGAAGATCCTTTCAATATTTTCAAGACATCAGAGAAAAATAAAATAAGAAATATTTTTATGTCTCTGTGGCCTAGATTGTAATGCTTGAGTGGTTTTGAGTTCCTTTCACAAAGGAAAAATATTCTATGAGAAGGAAATTAAAGAACAGGAAATTGCTGGCAAGATTTTTGTAATTTTTTCTGTCTTTTGATGACAAAAATCTTCAGTTATTTTTAGCAGAATAATAGGTTTAGAGAAAACACTTGGCAATTAATATACAGATGTAGTGAGGATTAATATTCAGTCTACTGTATATTTTATGAAAGGGGCAGGGAAGGAATGAAAATTATTTTTGAAAGCAAAACTGCATGTTTGTGACTCAATAGACATTAATTTTTTTATTTGAATTGCTAATGACACTCTCAAGAGTATAAAATCCGTTGTATGAATTTAGAATAAAAGAAGTCTATTTTTTTACCTTTGAGAAATGATAAAAAGTTTACTTTTCCCTTTTTATAAATGAAAAAATATACACAGGTAGTCATTATTTCTACATGAAGCATTACATAAACTCCAGAACGAGATTATGAGACTACCAAACCACAAGCGGTCAAATGCCACGCACTTATATTATTGCTTCCGCAAATCCACAAGTTTTTGATGGCAAAACTTGTCTTTTCTTTTTTTTTTTTTTTTTAA